>JARHVA010000467.1:3737500-4095000 GCA_037957365.1 Torreya grandis
AAAACCAATAAAGATTTCCATTAGCTAACTATCCGGCCCTAGAGATTTTCCTAGCTGGAAAGTATGTAAAATATCCTTCAATTCCTTCACAGTAATTAGTCACTAAAGAAGCTGATTTTGTTGTTCTCCAATCCAACCATTAAAGAAGGTAGCAATCACCATGATATCCAAGATATTCTCCCTCGAAGGCTCAAAATATATCTATTGGTAGTGAGTGACCATAGCCTTGGATATAGTGGGAAATGTTTTGCATTCCCTTAGATGAGAATCTATAATGTTCCATATAATGTTTTTTGCCCTTCGAGACATCATGTTATGCTAAAAGAATTTTGTGTTTCCATCACCTTCCAATATCTATGTTATTCTGCTTTTCATTTTTCATTTTGCTTCTTGCCAAGCTAGAAGCCTAACTTTTTCCTTTTCTAAGTTGTCAAACTCGTTAAGTGTATTATCTTGATGATCCTCCTTTTTATATAATTTTATACATTCCTGAATCTTATCTTCCACTTGTAGAAGGGTTTGTTCACTATCTTAAAATCTCCTAGCCTAGATTTTTGTTGTTGCCTTTTTTTTTAAGAGAATTTTTTGTGACTCACGATAGTATGTTCATTGTGGTCTTTCAAATACTTTATCCAAGTATTAGCGATCAGGTCCCTAAAATCCTCATATTCCATCTAATGTGGATTGAATTTGAAAGGAGTAGGAGGTTGCTTTAGACCATTTACCATCTCCAACTGAATGGGGTGGTGATCTGAGGTATGTTGCTTCAGATGAAAAGTTTTGAAAGAGATGAACTAAATTAGAAGGGCTTATTTAATCAAGAAATGATCCAGTTGCTTTGAGATTCCTTGTGTGCCTGAATACTAATTGGACCAAGTGGGTTTCATAATAGAAAAAACAACACCCACCAAACTATTTTTGATCATGAAGTTTAGGAAGTAGGATGCCATAGGATCATCTTTTGGCTACATTCACCAAATTTTAGAGTGGTGAATCATAAAGTTCAGGTTACCTCCAATGATGAGTTTTGGCATTTATAAAAAGCCAGTTGACTCCAAGTCATTCCAAAAACTCTGCCTATTGTGTAAGGGGGCATAATCATTGAGAATGTCAATGTCCACATTGTGTTCCTTAGAGTGATAGGTACCCAGGATGAAGTTTATTATTTTTGTAGAATCTTGGAGAACCATTCTAGATTTACACCCAAGTACTAATCCCCCAATAGTTCCCAACTACATCACTGATCAGGAAGGTCTAGTCTGGAAGGTACTTGTTTAGGTATTTCCAGTCATCATTCTCAGAACACATAGTTTCTTGTAGTCGAAGAAGATCAAGTTTTTATTTGTAGACCAATATTTTTAGGGATATTTGTTTTATGACCATCCTTATGCCTCTCATGTTGTGGGATGTAATTAACATCTTAAACCAGTTTATGGGTTGCATTGCTAAGGACCCTTTGATAGTTTGTTGTTTTCGAGTGAGGATTTCATGTTTAGTCACTTCATGTGCATGAGAATATAGTGCACCTTCCCTTTGTAGGGCATGGCATATAGATATGATTGTCCTCAAGATCACTTGTACCATCAATAGATTTTATAAATGTG
Organism: Torreya grandis; assembly: GCA_037957365.1. Taxonomy (NCBI): domain Eukaryota; kingdom Viridiplantae; phylum Streptophyta; class Pinopsida; order Cupressales; family Taxaceae; genus Torreya; species Torreya grandis. The sequence continues at coordinate 3,739,105 of JARHVA010000467.1, forward strand.
ATGAGGCTTTAGACTAAGATATATTCAAATACCTTTTCCTAGTGGATTGGTTGAAGTCATCACAAAAGGAGGTGCGTGTAGATACTAATTGATTTTTCCCTTTTTCTAAATATGCCTTTTAGACCTACTCAATTATTTATTTTGATTAGGATACTACAAATTTAGGATTTTTGTGTCATTCCCTCCTTCCAATGGTATGTATTTCCTATAAATAAAGCCCATCCCTATGTGTGGTTGATCCACCCCTTGTCTCCTCAGTAGGTTCGATCACTAGTTTCCAATGAGTAAAATCTTGTGGTTCATTTATATGCAGTTTGACACTTGAGATAGGTTGATCTGGTGCTTACATTTGTTTGATGGATTTATCTTTAGATGAGAGAGGATCATGGATTAGATTTTTCTAAGAATCCATTGCTGAGAGGTGGCTCACTTAGCCTGAAATAATATCCCTTTCTTTAGAGTCATATTGTTTATGTCTAGTAAATCTAATTTGCCATCATTCCGAGGAAGGGGGTATTCTGATGACACCTTTGAATGTCCATATCCTTAATATTTGTGTTGGTTATTTGTTTTATAGCAGCACCATAAGGTATATGTAATCATCCATCCCAAGATTTTTCTAGACCAATGGAGCTAAAAGGTGGGAGGTATCTGGTTTTTTCATTTCTTTATGTCAATGAAGAGCATGTTTCTTAAAAAATGGGCAGTTGTGTTTCAAATGTTCATGGCATCGACATTATGTGCATTTGAATAGAACATTAATGTAATATAAGCTTTTTTCAACTGATCTTTCCCCAACCTTTATTTGTATGGTGTCGAGAAGGCCTTTGGAAACATCCATATTGACACATATTTTTGCCACCATAGTGTAGGTTTGAGATGTGGTACTTTGGTGTGTTGATATGTACTCTCCTAGGGTGTTTCCAATACATCTGAATATTTCTTCCTCCCATAGCTCCAAAGGTAGTCCCAACATTTTTACCCATATAGCTACCTTGGCAATACGTTCCTTGCTAAGATAAAAACTAGCATGCCATTTGATTGTTAACAGTGCTGAGTTACCTGAAAAGCATGGACCCCCCTCTGTAATTATCATTTAATCCTCAATTGATCAAAAAGTTAATACAAATAAACCCCTAGCTAGTTTATATATGTTTGGAGTATGTCCCAAAAAAGGTTCAAATTTATTTTGTATCCATGATTATAGATTGTTGTCTGTGTAGGCTCGAGCATAGAAATGCCTTATTAGTATAAGTTTCATATAATGAATGACTTTCTCCTTGCATAGACCTCGATTTATAGAAACCTACACTTTTATTCTGCTAAACTTTACACATTTTTGCTTCCTCTTTTGATGTCGCTTCACTTGTTCCTTTGCATGAGGGATAGGATCCCCTTTTTGTTCTCCTTAAATCCCTAGAGTGCTTTGGTTCCATATTTATTGTGTCTCCCATAGATAAAAAACACTATGATCTCTTTGTGTAAGGAATCTTGGATTTTGAAAAATAGAGCCTAGGGTTTTTCCTAAAATATGGGATTGGAAATTGGTTGAAAGTGCTTTTAAGCTTTCCACCAGTAGATGATCAATTCCATAATCCTTTTTGCCTTGATGTTGGAATGTAGGTGTTGGTGTGCATGTTGTTTTGATGAAACCCTAACATGTTGAAAGCCTGTGTGGTTCTATACTCGGTCTCGCTCCATATCATTGATATATATATATATATATATATATATATATATATATATATATATATATATATATATATATATATATATTGGTTCTGTACTTGGTCTCACTCCATATCGTTGATATATATATATATATATATATATATATATATATATATATATATATATATTGGTTCTGTACTTGGTCTCACTCCATATCGTTGATATATATATATATATATATATATATATATATATATATATATATATATATATATATATATATATATATATGATCATAGTTATGTAAACGCGCTGATAGAAATGATCTTGTGGCAAAATATAGTAAAACATACTTAACCGGTTATATGAAACTATGAGTGTTTGGTGGTTATAACTATACGGTGATTTGATAGGGAAAACAAATAACCTATTGATTATGACAACTTGTTTTTTAATATTTTGGAAGTGATATGTCTCATGATTGATAGTCAATCTATTTAGACAAATGATTGTTAAAAACCTCATGAAATCCTGATTTAGAGTTATAGATGATTGTAGATGGTTATTTACAGTATTTAATTATCAATTAAGGACATGTGTATAATATATACTAAGATTATATTAATTTGTATAGATGTATATGAATATATAATATGATAAATGGTGGTATATGCCTATAGTCCTATTAATTGTTATAAACTAAGTCATGGAATCCGAAAGAGTAGGGCACCAGCTATATATGCACATAGTTCCCTAAAATATTAAAAAATGTATAAGTGGAAGATCAGGATCAAACAAACATAATTAGGATTATGAGACTCTTAATTCTTTACATTGTTGTTTGATTGGTTGTTTGTATTTGAGTAGTTGTGGACTATGATATTATGAGATGTCATAGAGTGTCTTTTATTGGAAATTATTTATAGTAATTAGAAAATTATAGTTTAGATGTATATTATACCTGGTCAGTATAAAATGTAGTTTTTATTCTTGTGATTTATGTGTTAAATAATGTTGTGGAGATTCATTCATATGTTTGACAGATTAAATGTATGCATTTTGAGTATTCTCGTACTTAGCATGTTTTATGATTGCCAATAGGAAGTAATTTATATGAATATGTTGGTTATAATGACAACCAAATCTCACATTGTTGGTATTGAGTAAGAAGTGAGATGGACTTTAGTAACTTACTAACACCGCCAATGCTAGATGAAAGTAATCCGATCAAGTAGTGTGTTTAAAATTGACTAATCCTATAGATCATTTACTATTGAAAACATTGACCAAAGTAATGTTAGTTAGATATTGTCATTTCATATGTATGATTTACATGTTTGTTCAATATCATTTTAGAACATATTTATTTATGGTACACTACATGTTTTTAGAAATCATATAGTACACAGGTACTAGCTTGTCTCTCTGTATTCCCACACTGTCACTATCTACTCATCCAAAAAGGGAGGGCCATTCCTAGATGAGAGATTATGTAGGGGATTATTATTCCATAATTAGTGTGTAAAAATGCTTGAATGATGATCTCCCTGAACATAATAGTAGTTACTTGGAGATGACACTTGAGATTGCCATCGATACTAGAGTTTCAAGAAACTCATGCTCTATGGAGCCATGTATCTTATATTTTTACATTGTTTAGTATTTGTTATTAAAAAAATTATCATAATGAGCTCTAATTATTTACTTATAATACATTAATAGTTGTGGCTATATGATTGTACCAACCGTGGCTAGAAGATTGTAATTACTTTTTATAGTCAGTTATGATGCATTTCATGTTGATAGTGATTAGTGATGGATAAATTTCACATGCTTATTTTACAATTATCATAATTATAATAATTTATATGGATCACTAATTATATTCTTTTGGTGTAATCTCATTAAGGAATATGTTGTTAAAATAAAAAAACATGTATTTCTTGGTAGATCCTAGTGGGGATGTTACATGTGGTATCAGAGCTATGACTTGAACTCTAGGACCTAATGAGTCTATTAATGTTTTTATATCTTTATATTCACCAAAAATAATATGGTGAAAGATAGAGTATCTAGATATGATTCATCAAATGTCAATGACGTTAACCCTCAATTTGATCCTAATTGATATGCCACAATGCAAGTAACAAAGTTGGATTAGATTCTCACAGCTATGAATAATACCAAGGATCAAATTATAGTCTTAGAGAAAGAATTTCATGGCCATGGAGAGGAGGAACATTAGGAAGAACTTGAGGAGCATCTCATTGAGTAAGAAAATCCTTACGATGCGAGAGCATAGGTAGTTATAGAGTTGGCTGGGGATATGAAAAAGGTGAGTCCACCTAAGTTTGATGGAACTATTTTGGGTGATAGATCTGAAACATGGATGATAGAGATGGAGAAGTATTTCAATATTTGAAACTACTATGAGGTCACCAAAGAAGTTTGGGTAGCATATCAATTAGCTAGTGAGGCAACTACGTGGTGGGCTAACAAAAAGTTGGAAATGAACCTTAACTCAACCACCACTACTTGGGAGAAGTTTGTGACTTTGTTCAGATCATGATGGTTTTGATAATTATTTTTTGATTAGAAGCTTATAGATTTCCAACATTTGAATTATGTAGATTTATCAATCAATGAATACTGGGAGCAGTCACCAAACTTTTGAAGTATGTACTTTAGTACCAAGTAGATGAGAGGTTCAAGATCAAGAAGTTTATCATGGGATTAAAACCCTAGATCGATGAAGAAGTGGATGTTCATGGACCTTCTACCATGGACCAAGTCTTCAAGAAGGTAGTTAAATAGGAATAAAAGTTAAAGTCTCTTGCATAGACTATAGATAAATTCAAGAAAAAGTTTGGAAGTTGTAAGTCAACTTTGAAAAAGAAGAATTGGAAATAGAGGTGTGGAGACTCTAGGAAGTAGTTTAAAAGTTAGAATGCCAAATTCTATAATGGGTTAGGCAACAAGAAATTGCAAAATGTTTTCAAAGGCAGTTTCAAGGGAAACCAACAAGCTGACAGGAAATGACCCCCTGGAGATTGTTTCAATTGTAAAGATGACCACTTTGCTCGTGAGTGCCCTCAAGACAATTCAAATAACAAAGGTTCTACCCCTTAGCAAAGAACATTTCAGCAACATATTCATGTAATAGTTGATAATCAACAATCCAAATTTTAAGCTTTACCCATAGAGCTATTAGATACTTTGTTTGAAGATCCAATTTCCATTTTGATAGATACAGGGGCTACAGAATGTTTTATAGCTCCTAAAATGCTTAGTAAATTATTTATAAAAGTTGGAGTAATGGTAAATGCATTGTCAAAATAGTATGGGAATGACTCAAAAGTCATGGTTGACAAGTGTTTATTTGAAGCATAGATTAAGTTGCCTGAATTCACAATAGTAGTGGATCTATATGTAGCACCAATAGGGTCATATGATGTGATCCTAAGAGTCAACTAGCTTATGAAACATAAGGCTAAGGTTGACTGATACTTGAATAATGTTAAGTGTCTAGATGATTTTGGAATTTTGACACAAATTTAGGGCAAGAAAAGAGAGTTTAGGCTTAGATAGATTTTTGTAATGGAACTCAAGAGGGCCCAAGGAAAAGGGTGATAAACATTTTCATCAAGATAATTAAAATGGAGGAACCTATGGAACCATCTCTCAAATATTATCTTTTGTTTAGGAATTTTCATGATGTGTTTTTGAAAGAGTTGTCGAATTTGCCTCGTATATGTGAGTTCAAATTCTCTATTGATATCATACCTAGATCAAAACCACAATCTAAGGCATCGTACAAGATGACAACCATTGAGTTGGTTGAATTGAAGGCTCAACTCCAAGAATTATTGTCTAAGGGGTTGATCAGTCCAAGTGTATCACCATGGGGTGCACCAATTATGTTTGCAAAGAAGGATGGTAAACTTTGACTTTACATTGATTATAGGATGTTTAAGAAGGCAATTATCAAAAATAGATATCAACTGAGGATAAGGGATGAGGATATTCTGAAGACAAAATTCAAAATTTGTTATGGGCATTATGAGTTCACATTATTACCCTTTGGGTTGACTAATGCTCTTGTAGCATTCATGAATCTCATGAACATTGTTTTCAGAGATCATCTGGACCACTTTGTATTAGTTTTTCTTGATGACATTCTTATATACTCTAAGAATTAAGAGGAGTATCTTCAACATCTGAAACTAGTTCTATAATGGTTATGAAAGCACAAGTTATATGGTAAATTGTCTAAGTGCACATTTTTCTAGGAGAGAGTGCAATATCTGGGACATATTATGTCTATAGATGGTATCTCGGTAGAATCGACAAAGATAAGAGCCATTATGGAATGTTCAATGCCAAAGAATGTACTTGAGGTAAGAAGGTTATGGGTTTAGCAATTTGTTACAGGAAGTTAAATCCAATTTTTTCTAAGATAGCTAATCCAATTACTTCTTTGCAATGTAAGAACCAAAGTTTTGTTTGGTTAGATAAGTGAGAAGTAGCCTTTTAGGAATTGAAAAGAAGGTTTGATTTAGCACTAGTGTTAAGAGTTATTGACCCTAATGGTCAATTTTTGGTGATCACAAATGTGTCTGGGGATGGACTAGGAGGAGTCATCATGTAGGATAGTGCAATGATGGCTTATGAATCAAGGAAGCTGAAAACTTATGAGATGAATTATGCCCCTCATGGCTTGGAACTTGTAACAATTATGCATGCTTTGTAAGTTTGGTGATATTACTTGTTAGGAAAACCATTTGAGCTCAAGACAGATAATTTGGGACTCAACTACATCTTCACCCATATAGTTTGAATGCTCATAAGAGATGTTGGCTAGAGTTCTTGTCTGATTATGATTTTGATATCAACTATATGAAAGGCAAGGAAAATAGAGTAGACAATGCCCTAAGTCATATAAGGTACATAAAAGTCATGGCTACTATTAAGAGTTGTTTTAGGGATCAAGTGACTGAATTATCTTGAAGAGATGAATTCTATGATCAAGTCAAAAAATATTATCTGAGAATCCTCATAATCCTAAGTATAAAGGATTCAAATTGGAGCGTGATAGTATTTTGCATTACAATAGAAGGATGTATGTGCCAGATCGAGAGCATATTCAAAGCATAGTGCTAAAAGAATTGTATAATGACCCATATTCAAGACATTCAGTTGTAACCAAGCTCATGGTAGAGATAAACCATTGTATTTTTTAGAAGGGAATCAAGAAAGATGTAGCAGACTATGTGTCACATTGTCTGGAATGTCAGTGAGGGAAAGCTGAACATGTGCATCCAATTGGGTTGTTTTATCTGCATGATAAAGTAGAATGGAAGTGGTAGGCAATCAATATGGACTTTATCCAAGATTTAGCCATGTCACAAAACATGCATGATATAATCTCAGTAGTAGTTGAAAAACTAACCAAGGTGGATCATTTTATCCCAAACAATTTGACAGATGATTCACCTACTCTTGAAAAGAGGTTTGTAAAGTATATAAATTGCATGGATTTTTAGAGAGGATCATTTCGAATCATGATCTAAAAATATTTTCTAGATTTTGGGCAACTATGAATTCAGTTTTTGGTACATAACTAAACTTCAACACTACATATCACCCAGAGATTAATTGTCAGACTGAGCAAGTTAATCAAGTGTTAGAGGACCTTCTTCATATGTATTGCATGGATAAATAATATAAGTGGGAAGATTATATTTTATTGGTTGAGTTTAATTAAAACAAATCATACTAATCAACTTTGAAGATGATGCCATTTGAGGCACTGTATGGAAGAAGGTGCAGGATACCAATCAGTTGGAATAGGTTGGAGAACAGGGTAGTCTTGGGTCCTGAGATGCTTTTAGAAATGGAAGAACAAGTTAGATTAATCAGGGAGAGATTGGTTGAGGCCAATGATAGGTAGAAGAGTTATGTTGATTTGAAGAGAATAAATAGGCAATTTTTAGTAGGTGATAAAGTGTTCTTGCAGGTTAATCGCAAAGCTTGATTAAATTTGAGAAGTTAGCAAAACTATCACCAAGATATGTGGGACCCTTCAAGGTATTAGAAGTGGTCAATCCTGTAACATATAGGCTTGAATTGACACTAGAGCTAGCTAATCCTAAGAAGTGTATAACTAATCCTATGCATGTGTTGGATTGGAATGCTGTATAGGTTCTAGATCCTGAGGTGGTCATGGTAGAACCAATCAGAGTAATTAACAGTCACAAACTTAATTTGTGGTGGGTGAATATTTTGTCACTAGCTAACTGATGAGCAAAATAGGTCTCTTCAACCACATCATAGGGATATTGGTCGGCCAAATGTGTAGGTTTACCACATCAGAGGTGGACAAATCTCTCCTCCCATCAAGGGGAGGTTCCCTATAAATATGAGGAGTTATATACTATATATGTAAGTAGAAAATAACACTCAGGGGTAGGACCACACCATCTATCTCTCTTTTTTTAGAGATGATGTTCAAAGACAAAGGAGAAATCCTGGTGATAATACAGAAGGCACTTCTCTTCTTTTAGAAGTGGTCTTGCAGTAGGGCGTAGGAGTTCTTTCTGGTGGGTAACCAACAAGTAACAAGGGCATAGTAACCAACAAAATGAGGTGTAGCACAAAGTCTCCACCTCAACTGCCCATAGAGTGAAATATGAAGGATAATGGGGGCACAAAGTCATCCCAAGATCCTTTACATAGAAATAAACTAAAAACACACTGAAGACAATGGTGATAGCACAAAGTCTTTCCACGATTGGCTTCAGAACACCTTCCTAATTACTTCCACTAGTTCTACTTGTTAAATTAAATAAATAAGAATGCTCCTAGGAAACGGACATAAGAAAAATTTCCTAAAATGACATAAGCTATAACAGCACAAAGTTTGAAAGTAACTTGCTTTCTCATTTAGATAAAGAAATATGATCAACAATCTAAGCTCAAAATCTCAGTAATCGCCTTTCAATTTGGGTAGAGTTTTGCTTCTATAATGGAGAGATATCTTTTGTATAAAACAAGAGATTACAATATATAGCAACCAAGAAAGGCTTGGCACTTTGTTCCATGGAATGACCCACGCTGCATTCAATGCATTTTCAGTTCTATCAAGGGGCCATACTTGGAACAGTTCATCAGCCTTAACTGTGGCATGCCAATTCATCTCATACGTCTCCTCCAAAGTATAGGTCGCCTGGTCCTTTCCTTCTTATTTGCGCAGTTGTCCACTTTGCATTTACTTCATGGAAGAAAAATAGGCCGCGTACTTGATTTGGTGTGCTTAGATGACTACTTGGTGAACTATTTCACCTATTGAAAGTAACTCTTTCGTAGATATTTCAATATCTTCTGTAGCCTTCTCTTCTTTCCTATCACAATTGGAGCTCTCAGGCTATCTTCTTCAGTGGGTCGCTTGGTTCATCCTTCAAGTTCCACGCTATATTTGAAAATTAACCGATATTCCATTACCTTAAATTTGACATCCATGGGGATGTTAATGTTTGCTAGTTGTTTGAACCATATTGAACCATGAGCCTTTGAACCTGTGAAAGTTCATTGGTTCAATAGTTCAACGGTTCAGGTGGTCTTTATCAGTTCCTTGGTTCAATCGCTACTAAGGCTCAATCGCTTCCTTTGTTCAATCGCTTCCTTGCTCTTTGGTTGAACCATCTCTTTGAACCGTTGAACCTATGAACCATTAAACTTTGAGCTCTTTTGGTTCAAGGCTCAATCAGTTCATTGGTTCATCCTTTATTTCATTGCTTCCTTTATTTTTCTAAGTCCCTTTGAAGCCTTGAAATTCCTTCGGCTTTATGTCTTTGGAACACCTCGAAGGGAAAGTCTCTCTTTAGGCTTTGAGAAAGGTCCTTTTTATGGGTGCTGAGAGCCCCCCACAAGGGTACCTGCCCTTCGGAGTCCTTCGGGCAGTCGTCGGGTTAATTCCTTCAAACATTTTGTTCGAAGAAAACCTCTCCCTTGCCTTAGCAGTTTTCCTTCAGGCCTTTTTCTTTCGGGCAAATTCCTTTAGACAAAAGTCTAAAGGAATTCCTCTAGACTTTTTGTTCGAAAGAATTTGCCTTGCCTTTTGCCTTGAACAAATCCAAAGGAATTCCAACTTTTATGCCCTTTTCACTTTTTCAAAGAAAATCTTACCCTTTCGGCCTTCTCTTTGATCTTTTGAGCAAATGTTCCCTGCCCTCCTTAAGGGCACCTACCTTTTGTTTACTTCCCTTTGTAAGGGCACTTGCTCTTTCATCTTTGGTGCACTCCTTTGAACCATTCGATTGAACCAATTTTGGTTCAACAGTTCAACAGTTCAATCCTGCATTTGAAGCCTTCTTTTCTGCTAAGTCTTTTGATCTCTTCGAACCCATTAAACTTGTTGATGCAGTTGAACTTGGAACTTCTACTAAAGTGCTTAACTTCTTTAAGCTTATCGACGTCGTTGAACCTTTGAACCTTTTTGGAAGCGGGGTTCAATTGTTCAATGGTTCAATCTTTTGTTCTTTGAAGCTTGCCGATGAACATTTTTGGTTGAACTGAGGCGTTGAACCAATCTTGAAATTGCCTAAGTTTTGGGAACTTGTTCCTTTGTGAGAACTCGCCTGTTAAAGCCATTGAACCTGTTAAACCTACTAGTCCCTTAACTAAAAAAGCTTGAATAATGAAGAATTTGAATGCTCAAAACAATTTTTTGAGAAGGGAAGAGATAATTTTGGCCTACAGGACCAAAATAGTTCATAGGTTGTCCCAAAAATGAGTGACAAATTTTGAGAACAATAACTGGCTCCAGTTGGGGAACTTCCTTCAGTTGAAAACTTGGAATAGCTGAGGGGAGTAGAAACTAGAATCTCCAGTGCCTTTAAGTATGCCATTGGGCTACGGAGTCATGCTATCCAAAAAAGAAAGGTGCCAAAAAGAAAATGAAAAGCATAAAACAGAACTAATGACTATACAAATATACATATGTACAAATGATCTTATCTGATACTTCAAGAATTGAAGTACTTCAGATGCTACCCATTGTGAGGTAGAGAAAAGGGCATTTTGTCTTAATATATTAGTAAGAAACCATTTTCTCTCCAGAAGCAATGATTGGTGAATGGACCTCTACACCAAGAATCAATTTTTTTATGCACTCCTTTTGGTTCTCTCTTCTTGCAAAAGAGTTTCTTTTCCTAACTTTGGCACGCAACAGTATGGTCCACTACCATAATGTATTGTTCTTCTAGTTTAGTCCAGCACATAATTTGATTGTCAGCATTAAACACCTACCAATGATTGGCATTATCAGGCACACTTGGTCAAAAGACCAGCTCGATAGTGTACTGCTCTTCAAAGTGTTTGTGAGGGACCAAGAGGGTCGTAGAGACATCCAATGAACTTGCATGGCTATGAAGCTCTCTGGGCACTGTAAATATATTGAAAGCATCAAAACTTTCAATACAGTCACATACCATATTGCAATAATGGTGCAATCTTTTGTTCTTAATTTGACACAAGTTCATCACCTGAAAAACCATCAGTTCAGCATCTCATTTAGCATGAATGAGTTTAACACCTCTGTCTTGAGCTGCCTTCAACCTGAATAACAGAGATTCATACTCGATAGTGTTGTTGGTGTTGCTGAACTGCAATTTGTATGAAGAAGGAAAAATATCTCCTTGAGGAGATATTAGGACAATCTCAGCTCCAGCACCAGTAGAAGAGTTGCTGCCATCAAATTCCAGGATCCAAACATCATAAAAAATTGATCTTCTATCAGATTTTTTTCATTAGAGAGGGAAGATCCTTTTTCATCTATACTGCACCCTACCAATTCTTCTGATGTATTGATTGAATCAATTTTTGGATCGCCACCTACAATATTTTCATCTACTGTGACAAGAATGTCTTTAGTAGACAAAAAATAATTACTCCTGCTTGAAGACTCAAACAAAATTTGAGCTTTAGGTACTGATGTTTGGGTGACAACATATTTTGCTTCTTTCTTAGGAAGCAATCTCTAATGATGCCTTTGAAAGATATCCTCACCTCAGATAGGTCCATGCTCAATTCACCACCAACATCTTTGCAAAAAAATTACCCAAAAAGAATGTCGTAGGAGGCTGGGACATTGGCCACCAGGACTGTCATCTTAATTCTTTTCTTTGAAAGGCTACAAATGCAAACTGGGCATCCTTGATTTGTCTCAGCAATGGCACTTATTTATTCTCCATAGAGAAACATCTCCCAAATGTCTTGCTTAGTGTGAGACCAAGGGATTCAACTACTTTGGCAGGCATGACATTGTCAGATGCATTTGAGTCTATGATGCAATTGTTCAGCTGGTGTTCATTTATCAATAAGGAGACATAAAATGGTTCCATCCTTCCAGGAGCAGTAGGAGGAGTAATGACAAGGTTATTCCAGGTGGATGTGGGAGTCACCTTTAGAATAGCTGGTCTTACAGGGATGGTTTGGTTCTTCACACATTTCACTAATTTATCTAACTACTCAAGGTTGGATTACAGGAATTCAAATTCAAACATTTGAATTTTAGTTTTCTTGACATGGTCGACTATGTCAAATGTCTAAAATTAATTAGGAGCGGGGAAAGATAGTTCATCCTTTTGGTTTCTAGGGTGGAGGACTAGTCTACGAGATCAAAGTTGAAGGTGCATAAATGTTTGGGGTGATTACTTTTTTAGCAATCACTGGGTCTTTTGGATGGAAAGGCAAAAAAGTTCCTCGTTTGGCAATTGAAATTACAGGTTGAGGTCACTCCTCTATTTTTTATTTATCAGCTTGTTGGGCTGACTGATTGTTAGACCAGGTGAACACAACATATAATCCCTCAACTACTTCACTTTTACTTCTGGGTTCATCTTGGTAATTCAGGAAACTAATGTTGGAGTCACCAACTGATTCTTCTTTTCCCTCTGTGAAGAGATTAGCGTCATCTTCTGGGTTCAACTCAGGCTAGAAGGAGAAATCTGATTTTGCTTCAAGATATCCGACTGTTGAATTGGTTGGAGGTGCTTCGATGGCTAATTTCCCCTGAGGGGGAGGAAGATGATTTGGATGCCCTTGATTCCTGGCAGCATGGCCTTGGTATGACTGAATTGGGAATGTCCTCCTTGGTATGTCTCTGTATGAAAGAGCATATGACATCCCTTGCGCCATTTACTTTTTAAGAGCTAGCAACTCATTTGCTAGCTTTTGCACCATTGGATCAGTGGTGACTGTAGGTGAGTATTCAAAAGATGAAGAGGATTTACCTCTGTTAGGATCTCTCCTTATCTTTCCTGCCAAAATAAGGTCATCTTTTGCCTCAGTAGCGAAATCCTGAGCAGTAGCAAGGTCAATGTGGCCAGCCTATCTCAGTAGAAAACTCACTTCAGGCAGTTGTAAGTTGATGAAGAAGCATTTAAGGTTCTTAGGTGTTGGATGAGTAATTATAGGAATTCAGTTCCTCAGCTTGTCAAACTTAACAATGAAGTCCCTCACAGGTTCATGAGGTTCCTTCTTCATTTGTGTGAGCTAGGCTAGTAAGGCATGCACATCTTTTGTAGGCTTGAACATAGCTTCAAATTTAGCTTTAAGAGTATTCTAGTCGGTCATAGTCTGGGCCTGTAGATGGTAAAACCATTTTGTAGTAGCACCTTGCAATGTTTCCACAAACAACATGACTGCTACGTCTTCATACTCCACGCCTATCAGACCACAGGCTATGCTGAAGGCAACAATATGTTCATTGAGATGAAATTTTATATCACCAAAGAATTTGGAGAAATTCTTCCTTGAACTACGTGGAAGCTCATGTAGAGGTGGGGTTAAATTGAGTGGACCGAAAGAGTTACTCTAGGGGCCTTAAACCGCCATGATTTGATTATGAAAAAGGGGGATAACAAATCTGGGTGAAGTATGTATAGGCAAAGCTCTACTAACAACAAAAAAGAAGCTCTTCCTTGTGTTGGTGACCTGGTATGGGTAGGAGGAACACTCTTAGATCGTTGAACTTGAAGTTGGAGAGGGAACAAATCGAAATTGCCGTGTTGCACTAACTCAAAAATAAGATCAACAACACCTTGGGCTCTTTGGCTTCTAATAAAGTGTGAAGTTTTCTGATTGTAGAATAAAAAATGAGAAAGAACTAGCCCTGCTTCAGCTTGAAGCTTGAGGCTTCAAACTGCGTGCTCTTCCCCAATGGAGTCACCAAAAAACTATTGGCGTGAAGCTGGCAGTGTTCTTTCCTACTTCACATTGTTCCCCAGTGATATGAAATGCTTCAATTTGAATAGACTAGAAGAGGACTAGAAATGCTCATCAATCCCCAGTAGAGTAAATGGATAAGGAAAAGAACTGAAACTGCTCGTTCTTCCCCAGTGGAGTCACCAAAAAATTGTTGGGTGAGTATTTTGTCACCAGCTAATTGATGAGCAAAATAGGTCTCTTCAACCACAACATAGGGAGATTGGTCATCCAAATGTGTAGGTTTACCACATCAGAGGTGGACAAATCTCTCATCTCATCAAGGGGAGGTTCCCTATAAATATGAGGAGCTATATACTATATATGTAAGCAAAATATAACACTCAAGGGTAGGACTACACCATGCATCTCTCTTTTTTTAGAGATGATGTTCATAGACAAAAGAGAAATCCTAGTGATAATACTAAAAGCACTTCTCTTCTTTCAGAAGTGTTCTTGCAGTAGGGTGCAGGAGTTCTTTCTGGTGGGTAACCAATAGGTAATAAGGGCACAACAACCAGCATAATGAGGTGTAACACAAAGTCTCCACCTCAACTACCCAAGGAGTGAAATACGAAGGATAATGGGGGCACAAAGTCATCCCAAGATCTTTTACACAGAAAGAATCTAAAAACACACTGAAGACAATGGTGACAGCACAAAGTCTTTCCACGATTGGCTTCAGGACACCTTCCTAATTACTTCCACTAATTCTTCTTGTTAAATTAAATAAACAAAAATGCTCTTAGGAAACAGACATAAGAACAATTTCCTAAAATGACACAAGCTATAACAACACAAAGTATGAAAATAACTTGCTTTCTCATTCAGATAAAGAAATATGATCAACAATCTAAGCTCAAAGTCTCAGTAATCGCCTTTCAATTTGGGCAAAGTTTTGCTTCTATAATGGAGAGATCTCTTTTACATAAACTAAGAGATTACAATATATATCAACCAAGAAAGGTTTGGCACGTTGTTTCATGAAATGTCCCATGCTAAATTCAATGCCTTGAATGCATTTTGAGTTTTGTCAAGGGGCCATGCTTGGAACAGTGCATTGGCCTTAACTGTGGCATGCCAATTCATCTCATATGTCTCCTCTAAAGTATAGGTCACCTGGTCCTTTCCTTCTTATTTACACAGCTATCCACTTTGCTTTTATGGAATAAGAACAAGCCACATCCTTGATTTGGTGTACTTATATGACTACTTGGTGAAATGTTCACCTACCAAAAGTAACTCTCTCGTAGATATTTCAATATCTTATGTAGCCTTCTCTTCTTTCATGTCGCAATTGGAGCTCTCAGGCTATCTTCTTCAACTGGTCGCTTGGTTCATCCTTCAAGTTCTGTGCTTTATTTGAAAATTAACAAATATTCCATTACCTTAAATTTGACGTCTGTGGGAACGTCAATGGTTGCTAGTTGTTTGAATCATATTGAACCATGAACCTTTTAACCTATGAAAGTTCATTGGTTCAATAGTTTAATGGTTTAAGCAGTCTTTATCAGTTCCTTGGTTTAATCACTGCTGAGGCTCAATCACTTCCTTGGTTCAATTACTTCCTTGTTCTTTGGTTGAACCATCTCTTTGAACTGTTGAACCTGTGAACCATTGAACTTTGAACTCTTTTGGTTCAAGGCTCAATCAGTTCATTGGTTCATCCTTTGTTCCATTGCTTCCTTTATTTTTCTAAGTCCCTTTGAAGCCTTGAAATTCCTTCGACTTTATGTCTTTGTAACACCCCGAAGGGAAGGTGTCTCTTCAGGCTTTGAGAAAGGTCCTTTTTCTGGGTGCTGAGAGCCCCCTGCAAGGGTACTTGCCCTTCAGGGTCCTTCGGGCGGTCTTCGGGTTAATTCCTTCAGACATTTTGTTTGAAGGAAACCTTTTCCTTGCCTTAGCAATTTTCCTTCGGGCCTTTTTCTTTCGAGCAAATTCCTTCAGATAAAAGTCCAAAGGAATTCCTTTAGACTTTTTGTCTGAAAGAATTTACCTTGCCTTTTGCCTTGAACAAATCTGAAGGAATTCCAACTTTTCTGCTCTGTTCACTTTTTCGAAGAAAATGTTACCCTTTTGGCCTTCTCTTTGATCTTTTGAGCAAATGTTCGCTACTCTCCGCAAGGGCACCTGCCTTTTGTTTACTGCCCTCCGCAACGGCACTTGCTCTTTCGGCTTTGGGGCACTCCTTTGAACCATTCAATTGAAGTGATCGATTGAACCAATTTGGTTCAATGGTTCAATCCTGCGTTTGAAGCCTTCTTTTCTTCTAAGTCTTTTGATCTCTTCGAACCCATTGAACTTGTTGAAGCGGTTGAACTTTGAACTTCTATTGAAGCGTTTAACTTCTTTAAGCTTGTCGACGTCATTGTACCTTTGAACCTTTTTGGAAGTGGGGTTCAATGGTTCAATCTTTTGTTCTTTGAAACTTGCTGATGAACATTTTTGGTTGAAATGAGGCGTTGAACCAATCTTGAAATTGCTTAAGTGTTGGGAACTTGTTCCTTTGTGAGAACTCTCCTGTTGAAGCCATTGAACCTGTTGAACCTGCTAGTCCCTTAACTGAAAAAGCTTGAATAATGAAGAATTTGAATGCTCAAAACAATTTTTTTAGAAGGGAAGAGATAATTTTGGCCTACAGGACCAAAATAGTTCATATGTTGTCCCAAAAATGAGTGACAGATTTTGGGAAAAACAATTTGCATAACAGAGAGATGTTAAAGTGCAAGGTCCTGTGTGACCAATACTCTAAGGATAGTGTTACTTAGGAGGAATATGATGAGTTTCACAGGGAAATTTTATCTTTATTTGCTTGATGTGATTCTTTATACTTGTTATTTCTCTGCTAAACAATGTTTTTAATTCAAAACTTATGTTTGAATAAGAGTCATCTAAAATGGTGACTATCTTTAGGGGGAAAGATATTACATCCTGATTCCTCGTTAAGTAAACTTACTTGATTATCCATGAATATTTATAGTTGTTAGTTTGATTTACTTATAACTAACTAAGCTTTGGAATATGTGCTATTATGGGACAGTTGAATATTGCTAAGGTTACATGATTACATTGTTATGAGTTAGTTATAGTGTTTATTCTTTTAACATGATCATGTTGATTTATTATTTCGTTTATATTTTATGATGTATGTATATCATGATGTTATGGTTTAACTACCTATTTGTTGTGATTTTGATGTAGGAGAACTCATCCCTATGAGTGTGACGGAGGGAGAACATCATCAGAAAGGGTGATGTAGATGGAGATGTTGGAGGATGATAGATAAACTAGCTAGAAACCTACACACACCACATTAGCTAGTACATATTAGATGCATGATGGAATAGTTAACGTAGTGTGTTTTTATGTCACTTACATTTAGAATTGTTTGCACATGGTTAGTTTAGCTTGATGGTTATATGGAACTCATATTGTGTGATTGCTTTTATGACCATTAATGTTTTGGATACATTATTTATGTAATTAGAATAAATTTAAATCTATTGATTAATGAGTTAATCATTAAGTCATTATAATTAGTTATATGCACTAAAATGACTATATCTCATTAAGTCATATTATTTATAATTAGTAAATATATTCTAAAAAGTGCATAAAGTGGAAAAAGAGAAATAAAATAAATCAAATCTGTCAGGAATCTAGAACAACAAACATGCTCTGATCCCACTTGTCAGGATGCAAAACCGGAAACATACAATTGATTACCAAACTTCAAGCAACTTAATATGCGGAAATAACCAGATTCACCAAGTAACTAGAATTCAGAATAACACAGCATATGAGAGACAATACACAACTTGTATTAACACTTTATACAGAAAAGAATACAATAGAGAATATGCCACATCTTCTCCACCACCTTACAGAGGATTCCCACACCTCAAGTGAACAGTAAATCTTCTCCCCAAAGCTCTCCCTCTCACCGGTCCCAACACCCAACTCAAATACAGAGTTGGTGTTCACCTCCCATGCTCCACGCATAACACAAGTGCTCCACGCACTCCACAAGCACTCCACGTGCTCCACAAGTACTCAAAGTACTTCAAGTAGATCTCCCATGAATCTGCAACAACCTGCAATTCAACAGACCATACTTATGGAAGGAACTTCCTTGCCTTCCTCTTGTTCTATCCGAGTACACAACTGTACTCCAAGTAGATCCTGCCTGATACTGCTCCCTGTTGTGTTGCTGTCTGTATGACCTTGCACACCTGCAAATCAAACAATGGTTCTATTCACCTGTGAACCTCGACCTTGCATACACATACACCTGCAGATCAACGATCTTACTTATCATGTAGATCTCCTATATAGGCCATGCAACTGTGACCAAGATCCTACACTCTTGAAGAACCCAGCTGGCTCTCCAATCCAGCACCAACACACCTGGTACTGTGGCACTAGGAGGAACGCACCATTGCTCTACCTCACACACAGAAGGAGCTTATAATTATGCTCTCTTACTCCCTAGCACACTTTTCCAATACAACCATGAGTCTATTATATAGATCTCATCCAAACAATAATTAGACATCTAATTACAATAATTAGATCCGCAGCTATGAGTCTAAAATTAGCACTCATCATGCAAACACTTGGTTCGTTAGCTAACTGCCCGTAAATAGCTCGCAGTCGAACTACACAGGCGACCGACGCCGGTCCCTGTCCGCCTGGGGTCGCCGACGCTGGCCGATATATGACCGACGTCGGTTGCCTTCCTGTCTTACCCTGCCGACGCCGGTTGGCCAGACCAACGCCAAACACTTCTGACACTTAGCAACTCATTCTGCAACCTCCTCCATGTCTGCATCAGTGAAGCTTTTAGCTCCACAATCCTAACAAAATCAAAATCAAAATGAGAAAGTAGAAAAATTAGGGAAAAAACAAAAAGAAAGAAATGGAATAAAAATTAAAAAAATAAAGAAAAAGAGAAAGGAAGTAAAAATATTAAAAAGGAAAAAGTGCCATACTCTTAGAAGAGGAAGGAGAGAATGGAAAGAGAGGGCACAATACAAAAGAGAGGAGAGTTTGGAAAATATAAGGAAGTAGAAGGAAAGAATCAACAAAGCATTTTTGCCATGTAGACAATGTGCTTAAATTATGTGTATTTCATATGAATAAGCAAACTGTATGTTTTTAAAATTAAATCATGGGTATTCAAGTAGTGAAACATGTAATCTACATATATATCTAATCGGATTACCTTATTTGGATTATGTTGTGTGTTTGAAAACCTATATAGAAAACCATGTTCTATATATGCTATAGTAATCTCATGTTAACTAATGATCTAGCAAACCTATACAATTATATATAAAATATAATTAATTTCATGATCTGACATATCACATGATTAGAACACCAGTTCTTCCTAACCTATAACAAAATCTGATGAAACACCAGTGAAGATCAAACCTTTAATGCATGAGTGAATATCTTAGGTCAAGATGTTCAATGAGTAGTGATGCGTACAAACTATTAATATGGGTGTGTGTGTGTGTGTGTGTGTGTGTGTGTGTGTGTGTGTGAGAGAGAGAGAGAGAGAGAGAGAGAGAGAGAGAGAGAGAGAGAGAGAGAGAGAGAGAGAGAGAGAGAGAGAGAGAGAGAGAGAGAGAGAGAGAGAGAGAGAGAGAGAGAGAGATTGACTATTTATAAGGCATACGATTGATTGTCTAATAGTGAACATAGAATTATTTACCTTATTTAGATTTTTATAATGAACCATAGGTAGGATGTGTAAAATATGTACAGTGATTTAGATAGGCAATTATGTATAATGATTTGATTATATATGTAAACATCAAGAAATATAGCGTATTATGTAAATCCATTTTGTAGAATGGCGTAGTAGGTATAACAAAAATGACTCACTCCTTATGTTTTATTATATGTAAATTTTTATCTTTATAGCTATAGTTTTCAATGAATTTGATGGGATATACACCATACTAGATCCTAGATGAAGGTATGTTTATATTGATATAGTATATGCTCTGGACCATGTTTATTGTGCTGATATGAGTTAACTATATAAAATATTAGATGATGGTATAATGACAAGTATTATAACTCTAAAGGCATATATATTTATATTAAAAGTCTAGTTATATTATAAAGGCATAAATGTATATATGAGTCACAATATATTATGTGCCATTAATCAAGGCATATATTATATATTATATAAACCTGTTAATATGGCATGATCTGGAAGTAGTATATTAGATAAAGGTATTAATATACATATAAATATTAGTCATGACAATATATAAATAACTCCACTAAATATGAATATATTAGTCTGATTATATATATGTGTGTGTGTGTGTGTGTGTGTGTGTGTGAAGTAGGAATCTATGACATATATTCGTGTATTGGGTCAGACAATTATAACTATGCTAATTTCATCTCCTAGATGGTAACTAGTTGTTTTGATGAAATATTATACTTTTGTTAGATTTATCACTCCTTTATTAAGATTGGCTGTTGATATTAAGTGGAGTGTACATGAAATTGTGGGCTTACGGTGTGACTGTATGAATGAACTATTAACATCTGTATGTTTGTGTGTGTGTGTGTGTGTGTGTGTGTGTGTGTGATGAGAGTTTATGTAAAAGAGCTGACAAAAAAAATCTTGTGGTAAGCTATAGGAGACCATGCTTAACTAGTTATACGAAATTACAAGTGTTTGGTAGTTATAACTATACAATGATCTGATAGGGAAAACAAATAACCTATTGACTATGAAAACTTGTTTATTAATATTTTGGAAGTGATATGTATCATAATTGATAGTCAATCTATTCAGATAAATAATTATTGAAAATTTATGAAATCCTTATTTAGAATTATAGATGACTGTACATGGTTATTTATAGTATTTAATTATCAATTGAGGACATGTATATAGTACATACTAAGATTAGAGTAAATTGTATAGATGTCTATGAACATATAGTATGATCAATGGTGGTATATGCCTATAGTCCTATTTGTTGTTATAAACTAAGTCATTAGATCGAGAAGAGTAGGACACCAACTATATATGTACACAATTCCCTTTGATATAAAAAAATGTATAAGTGGATTATTAAGATCAAACAAACATAATTAGGATTATGAAACTCTTAATTCTTAACATTATTGTTTAACTAGTTTTTTGTATTTAAATAGTTGTGCACTATGATATTATGGGATGTCATATAGTATCTTTTATTGGAAATTACTTACATTAATTATAAAATTGTAGTTTAGATGTATATTATACCTAGATGGTATAAACTATAATTGTTATTGTTATTACTTAGATTTTGTACCCATTTCATATTTGTAATATTTTGAATAATGTGAGTTGCAACACGTGGAAAATTTGATGACATAATGGGATCACCCCCAAGCTATGGAACCTTGGCGAATTGAGGTGAACCTCCGGTGATTGTTGGCTTCCTTTCACTAAGCTTAATGTAACTGGTATGTGACAAGTTCACATCAAACTATTACCTCTTAGTGATGTTTTTCCTAACCGGGGTTTGACTTGTGAGGAAAAGAGTTTCAAAATGAGTAAAAATTGGAAAATGGTGATTTCACTAAATATTATAGTGGAAATTAATGCTTGATTTATTTTAACACAGTTGAATGTTTAATATGTTGGGTTTATTAAAGCACAATCTTTCACAAATATGAGATCAAAGGCAATATGGAATCTTTATCAAATAAGAACAATTTTATTTATTTATAATCAACAACCTTTCAAAAAGGCATAAATAATACCATAAATGAATCTATATGTTTGGAAAAAGAATCAGAGCATTCACAAACTTAACAAATAGCCATACATACACAAAGAGGACACAACACAAAGAACACAAAACTTTAGTCTATTAGCTTTCTCTAGGTTACAATGTGTATATCAATTCTTTAAAGGTAGAATAATTTCTCTAGCAACAAAAAGATAGATGGGCTATGCTAAGGTACCCATATTTATATAAAAATACTCAAAAGTTAACAAAACCTTACACTCAATTCTAGAGTAAGAAAATACATGAAACTTCATACAAATGTCCTTCTCCTCATCTTGGAATGGCATCCTTAGTGAAATAGATGGCTGGGAAAGAAGCATGAAACTGATGAGCATTTCAACAAGTGTTGGGGAGTAGAGAAATACATTGGAAACTTATAGTTGAACCATTTTGTATTTTAATTATGTTGATGTTATCTCTCCTAAGAAATGAGGCACCCAAATGAACCATTAGTTGGTAAATATTGCATGATTTTGGGTATTTTAAGTTATAATTTTCAAAACCTAATTTGCAATTTGAAGTGAATACTTTTACAAATTTTTAAGTCATTCAACTTGATAAAAAGAAAGTGTAAATTACAATATAAGTTTTTACAATTGAAGCAATTCAAATTTATTAAAAGAAAAAGTGTGAATTACAAGTTTGCACTTTACAACTTAAATCCTGACAAAAAGATAATTTCAAATTACAAGTGGATATTTCTCAAAAATAGTTGTCAAAATAATAGTTGTAATTTTCAACTTACAACTTTACAATGTTTCTTACAATAAAAAATGTAATTTACAAAATGTATTTAATTGAAAAAAATTATCCACAACCATGACCTGTAAACAATCCTTGTCCTTTTTTGCTTGTATCTTCTCATTACAAGCATCAAAGCTTCTGAATATCTCTTGAAGATGTTCTTCATCAAGACCAAGTGTGTAAAGGTTACTGATCTCACATTCTGCTATTACTTTAGATAGTTCCCTAGATGCAGCTTTGTAGACTTGAGTATCTTTTCCTATATGATCCAGTGTATTGTGATCCTTGATGAATATGTGGATGGAACTCAAGTTGTAAGTTGTATCCCATGTTTATTCCTTGTTGACTACCCCTCTGAAGTTATCTTGAACCTCTTGAACATAAGGGGTTGATCTTGGTGATCTATTGCTTCACATGACAATTTACATAGTAAATTTTCAATGTCATAAATTATATCTGTGGCCTTGTCACATGTACTTTTGGCCTTATTAATACTCTTAGTGAGTATCCTGAGTTTGAAATAGGTTACCCTATCCATCTCTTCATGCTCTACATAACTCTTCAATATCTTTTCTAATGTGAGGGTGTTAGTCTTAATTAGATCAACATCATGCAATTTCAGAAAGAATATATTCAATATCTCAATCTCTTCGTCATATTTGCTTATCTCTACTTTTAGATATGCATGATCATCCTTCAGAGTCTTATAATAGTCCATTACCAGCTCTATCACTCTATTTATTTTTGTTATGAGATCATCAACCCAATATTTTTTGGCCCTTCCCATGGTACCAATCTCTGTCATTGCCTCAAATGTTTCATTGTTAGGGAATTGAGCAAGAGATTGAGTTGGATGGGCTATTGGCTTGATTAAATTCCTCAAGATAGTTGTCAACTACTCAAATTTATTCTCTAGTTCATATTTAGTGACCTTGTCACTTTCCATCTTATCAAAAAGAGAGTTGATGCTTGAGAACATCATGCTTTAGTTCTTCTCGTATCAGATGACCAAGTGCACTTTAGATATTTGATAATCCCCATCACTAGATCTTCCTTTTGTTTATCTAGTGGGGAAACTGCTATTTTCACATATCTTTCCCTTGTTACATCATATGATATTCTAGAGATGGTCCTGGGGCTTATTTGTTGTCATTTAGATGCCTCCAAAGGACTAAAGTCTAGAGTGATGGGAGACACCATTTATTTCTTTTTCTTTGCTACTGAATGTGTTACCCAACATGGAGTGGAAACCTATGAATTTGACACTGTCATCTTTGATTTTGTAGCTGAAGTTGCTACACTAGTGGTTATTGTGACAAGTGTTGTATCTGTCATTGATATTGTCACTGAATCCTTGACTGATTATTTGGTAATCTCTTTCCCATTTTTGGGTTGAGTAGCCACAATTATATTAGTGGGTCCTTCTATCTCAACTTACTTAATGGGGGCTTAGGTTATTGTGGGAGTGGAATAAATGGGTATCTAATGGGTGAAGTAGATATGGATGTGCTTACCATGGGTGTGGAAGCTAGAAGTGACACCAATGGAAAGGTAGGCACATGTAGATGGAATAGGGGAACCTGTGGAAGGGTGGAATCCAAAACAACAAACGAATCAATCAATGTAGTGGGAATACTAAGAGTAGATAAAATGGGGAGTGTCATTGGAGATGAAAATGAAGCAGTATCTATCCCAGTGATTGGCATGGCTAGTGGGATTACAGTCAAAATTAATGAATCCACAACCATGTATTATTGTGTGGTATTAGTGATTAATGGAGTGGTAATGGATATTAGGGATGAGATGGAAGTGATTATGGAAGATGGAGGTAAAGGTACAGCTTGAATATCCATCTATGTTGATTGGATTAATGCTAAGAGAGTCACATGTATAGGTGGGATGGTGGAAACATGAGGGGTAACTAATTGACATGACTGGGTAGTGGAGATTAGAGGAGGGAGTATTATGATTGGTTGAATAATGGAGACGAGAGGAGGGACTATTTGTGTCAATTGAGCAATAGTTGTGTCATCTATATAAGTTGATAGTGGTTGATCCATAGGCTGGGTCGCTGTAAGGTGCCCTTTTTGCCTTCTAATTTTGCTTTGGCTTGTGTGACACAACTGGCCTTATTGCTTAATCTACTTGGGTTCCACTGTTGGAACTCTCTATTATTGTCACTACATCTTTTTCTTTCACTTATTTCAACCTATCTAAAATAGTTAGGGTCTTTTTTGTTATTTCGACCCCTTTACTCCTCAACCAGTTTACTATTCTGTTAATAACCTAGGTGGTCCTATCTATCAATGAGAAGGATTCAAGTATAGACCACCTTACTAGTGGGAGAGGTTTCCCATAAATTTTATTGTCATAAAAGAATTTGTCTACTGACTACTCATCATATTTCAAGTCTTCAGGGATTGGTGCCATATTGTAGTCTTTAATTTGCTCCAGGGTCATCCTTGAATAATATCTTTGTCTAACCTCCTCTTCATCCTACATATCTTCCCAGTAATCTTCATAAAAAGGGATGTGGGAATATGTGGCACATACTATACTAGTAACATAGCCAATCACATCATAGAAGAGCCTTGAATCTAGAGTTCTCAAGGTCATTTGAGTCATCTCAATATTTGCACATTTGGATTTGATAGGGAAGGGTAGTTATATCTCCTTATGTTGATAGGGAAATGGACCCCTGACTTATGCTTGCTTGATAAAAACTTGTGGCTTTCTGTAAGTTGCCTCATAAGTTCCATTAGGGCCCATTTATCACTTACAGGAAGAGTGTAGGGACAACCACTAAAACCTCCCACTCTGATAAATGAATATGTGGGGAATTAAATGAAAAATACACCCCACTTGACAATTTTTGCCATTACAACATCAAAACATCTTCTCCTTCCTAGCTCCTTTTCAAACATAATTATGATGCAGTTAATAAAAACATCATTGACCATTCTGAAATGTTGTTTTCTTAACTTAAGGGTGAGGTCAGAGTAGTAGTTAAAGACCTTATTTATTTGATCAACCACTATGTTCAATCCTAAGAATTCCCTCCCTTTTGCTAATATGTAGACAAGGTATAATGCCATATATAACTTGCCTATTGTTTAGACCTTTACCAATTGTTTGTTAATGGATTCAAAAATTAACTAGGCCTAGTGAATGTATTGTTTATTTTGGTGTATTACCTATATATACTGGTACATCCAATCCTGATAATTCTTGGCAATCAGGTTCCCTATAACTTTGTGTAAGAGTATGATAATGTCTCCTACTTGATCTTTGAAGTCTATTATTGCCAAGGTCCTATGCATCCTTGTGCATGTAGGTTTAGGGTGTTTTAACCATTATTTGTTTAAAACTCATAGTTAAGCTATATTATTATCTTAATAGAACTTTTGGGAAGAGTCACGAGTTATATCTAAACAACTTTCATATTCTGGAATTAGGACTATGGTGTCAATGAAATCACGGTCTAGGTTCACAATCTTCTCTCCTTTGTCATTCACCACCTACCTCTTCTCAACATCATAATGTTTTGCCATTATGAGCACAAGCTCAGGGCTTTGTATTGAGAGTGGGAAAGTTGCTACCTAGGGCAACCCACTTTTGTAGATTCTTTGAATCTAATTATTTTTGAATTCAACATTTATTCTGTTATAGAAATATGCTAGGTCTATATAACCCAGATTTATGTCGGTGATCTCATTTATATTTGAGTCTAGGTTAGATGGGACACTAGATCCCTTTGACTTGAATTTCATTTCCTTTTCAGACAAGTGCTCTAGGAAAAATGGCTTGTTAAAAAACTATCTACAAAGTTGGTGGGGTTTAGACTTGCTATTGTAGGTTATTCTTTTGCTTTAAACTTGGTGGGGTTTTGGCTTGTAATTACAGTTAGAAAGTTTGATGAAGATATGATGTGAAATTATAGTTGAAATGTCTGGTGGGGTTTGGACTTGAAATTTGCACTTGTAAAGTTTGATGAAAACTCTAGTGGGGTTTTTGGTTTGTAGAAACAAGTTGGATCTCCGACGATAACTTAGAGTTATTAGGACAAAGGAAATCTCTGCTAGGGTTTGGTATGTGTTTTAACAACTGGAATATCTGTAGGGTTTGATGTTATAAAAGAAAGATGGGTTTCCATCAGAGTTTATGTGGAGAATTTATGGGAATATTTTGTATTTAATCAATTTTATGAAAACCCCTAGAAAACCCTATGTACGATAAAGGTTTGGATGAATTTTAACAAGCTCCTAGAAAGTAGGTAAAAACTTGGAAAAAATGTGACAAAAATGGTAAAATAGATAAAAAACCCTATACTTTTATAGCTAAAACCCTTATGCAAATTCAAAATAAAGCAATGGTTTGTTGACAAAAATAATAGCAATGCTTTGATGGAAATGTGAATGTCCTTGAGGAATACGATTTTTATGCATACAGGGGATGACAATGGTGGAATAACATGTGTGATGTTGCTTATTGTTACTTGGCATTATTTGGTGTCTAGTTCACAGGTTTCTTAGCACACAAATATTTGATTTCAATTTAAAAATGTTAAATAATGACCAAAAAACCTAATTAATTAATAAAACATGCAATAAATGCTAAATAAGGTGGTGGTTGGGTAAATCATGGGAAAGTAAGGTTTTGGGGTTATCATGCAATTTTGGAAATTAAAAAATTATATTTTGCATTTTGATCTCTACTTTCTATCGAGTGGTTTGGTGCCATGGAAGTGGGTATCAAAACCTCATTTTCCCTTTACAACTTTGCAAAGTTGCAAAGTGTAGTGGAAGTTTTGATTCCCACTGGTAGGGCGAATGGTAGAAAGTAGAACTTGAGTTATACTTTACAACTTTGTAAAGTTATAAAGTGCACTAGAGTTCTACTTTCTATGGGTAGGGTGAAAGGCAGAAAGTAGAACTTGAGTTGCACTTTGTAACTTTGCAAAGTTTCAAAGTGCAATAAAGGGTTTGGTTTCCATAGGTATTAGGTAAGAGTATAAATCAAAAGTTTAGTTGCACTTTGAAAGTTTGAAAATTTGTAAAGTGCAACCAAAATTTTAGTTTCCACTGGGTATTGGGTAAGCAGGAAATGAAGGTTTGGGTGCATTTTACAACTTTTCAAGATACAAACTGCACCCAAATCTCCGGTTTCTACTAGGCATTTGAAAAAGGTTTTTTGGTCACTTTTTAAAGCTTTTTCCCAAAAAATTAATGGGTCTCCCTTAGGGTATAAGATGTTTTGATATTTTTAGCACAAAAATATCAACAAAATTTGTGACCTCTCTGGGGTGATTTCCTACTAATAAATTTCTTCTAGTAGCCTTCTAGTTTATTGGGCATGGAGTCATTTTAAGCCTTAACACACTTTAACTAAAAAAGAAGAAAATTGAGAATTGCTTAAATAATAACAAAACATGGAAAAAAAAAACATAAATAAACCAAGGAAAGAAAAACTCCTAATGAGTTTTAGACCTATAATACAACACTAGTGTATTTGGGAAAACTAATTAAACCTAATATATATAATGTTTTGGAAAGAATTCCAACCTTAGAAGTAAGCATTGAGGTATATCCCATTGAATGGGATATGTAACTATAACCCATTGAGCTTGGATAGTTGGGATGCATTG
This sequence comes from Torreya grandis, assembly GCA_037957365.1. Classification (NCBI taxonomy): domain Eukaryota; kingdom Viridiplantae; phylum Streptophyta; class Pinopsida; order Cupressales; family Taxaceae; genus Torreya; species Torreya grandis. The sequence continues at coordinate 3,767,248 of JARHVA010000467.1, forward strand.
GCTCTTTAGTACTGAGTTATGATGTATGGACCACTTTATATTGTATCAAACTTTGTATGCTTACCTGGTTTGGCTATTTTAGCATCCCATTTTAGAACCATGTCTCCTTCATTGAAGCTCATGTCTGATGAAGATTTATCAAAAGTTATTTTTGTTTGAGTTTGAGTTACTTTTAGAACTTGCATTGACTGGATCCTAACTTTCTCGAACTCCATGAGTTTTGCCAACCACACTATCATTTCATCATTTTCGTTTAATTCCAACTGATGATTGAGTTCTAAAGATGGTAAATCTATTGAAAATGGAATTTTAGATTCCCTTCCATATACCAACATGAATGGAGAATTTCTAATGGCTCTCTTGGGAGTGATCCTATCAGACCAAAGTCCTGATTTTAACTTAGTGTGCCATATACTTTGGTTATCTTCAATTGTCCTTTTGATAATCCTTATGAGATTTTTTGTTGGTAGATTCGACCAAGCCACTACCTTGTGGGTAATAATTGGATGAGGTATTCAAGTATAGATTGTGACTTACCACCCATTAACTCACCTAAGTGACCATAAAAACTTTAGCATTATATGATATAATGGTGTGGGGAACACCAAATCTAGTGACAATGCCATCCATGAATTCTAGGATAGACACTTCCGTGGCATCTTTCAATATAGCCACTTCAGTCCATCTATTGAAATAATTAGTTGCTATAAGGACCCATTTATAGCCTATACTTGATGGTGGATTTATCATGCTAATGAAATCCAATCCCCACTGGGCAAATGGTTGATCAGCTTGGACTGATTTGAGAGGGAATGCTATTAATCATTGTTTATTTTTAAATTAGGTAAATTTATCATAGATCCACACCTACTTATGGGAATGTTTGAATAGGTCAGACCAATAGTAGTTTTCCCTCATTATTTTAATGGTAGTGGTTCTTGTGAAGAAATGTCCACCTGATGAGACATCATGAAACTCCTCGATCACCTTGGGAATTTGATCAAGCTCGATACAACTCAACATAACTCCATTCATATCTTTCCTAAATAATATCCAATGAATAAGAACATAAAGAATAAATTGGAGTCTAAAGTACCTCTTATTAGATTGCTAGAGCTCATGCATATATTTGCCTGTCTATAGGAAGATGCTCATGTCACTGATCTAGTTGTTGATCAGATGTGGAGTGGCTAGTTGGAATGCCTATTAAATGTATACTACATCAGTAGTATTTATATTAGAAGCAATCTATTTGCATAATCCCTTTCCTTTTATGAGCTTAGTTATTTTGATGTTCACATCATATTCCACAACTTTTGTGATCAAATCCCGTCTCTTTTCATTTATTTCACAGCTCAATAGGAACTCCTTGATGCTTTGGTGACTAACCATCAGATGAATTTTATTATTAGAGAGCATATGCTTGAACTTTTTGAGATATTTTATTATGGTATATACTTGCTTCTCAATAAAGTATAATTTTCCTCATAATCCTTCAAGGATTGACTGAAAAAAAGAAATAGGATACTCTAATTGTTCTTTATTCTGTTGGGTCAAAATAGATGATACACTACCTTCCCCTCCAAAATCATAGAGAATGAAATAATTCTCGTAGTTGTGGTTGATTAGGGTAGGATCTTGATAAATAGCCTACTTGACGGCTTCAAAACTATCCTTTCCTTCCTATGTTTAGTTAAAACTAACCCCCTTCTTAAGGATGGTAGTAAGGGGCTTGTCCATGGAGGCAAAATTTGGAATGAGCCTTATTATGAATTTTATATTTCCTATGAAACTTTGCAATCCATTTTTATGGCTTGAAAGTGCTAGTGAAGATATACCAGTTACTCTCTCAAGGTCTATTGCAAGAACTTCTTTTAAAACAATGTGCCCTAATAGTTTCCCTTCATGAACTAATAAAATGCATTTTTTTGGATTGAGGGAAACTCTAAATTCTCTACACCTTTCAAAAAACTTCCTAAGGTGATCTAGGTGGTCATTAACATGTTTTGAATAAATAGTGATGTTGCCAAGGTACACCATAATCATCTCATTTATCAAACCCCTAAAAGCCATATTAATGGCTCTTTAAAATGTAACATCGACATTGGTTAGACTAAAAGGCATCTTTTTATAGGCACATGTGCCCCATTTTTTAGTGAAAGCCATTTTGAACTAGTCAGATTCCTATACTAGGATTTGGTTATATCTAGAATAACCATTTAAAAGGGAAAACCTTTCATATCTTAATAAGTTTGAAGGATTTGCTCCATGTGTGGAAGGGGATAATGATCTTTTAGGAACACTTTTTTTAGGTCCTTGAAATCTACACAAAGCCTGATTTCACCATTATTTTTTCTAATAGGGAATAAGTTAGCAACCCAAGATGAGTGTTTGATAGGGAAAATGATGTTAGCCATTATCAGTTTGGATAACTCACTCTTCATCAAGGGTTATATCTTTGGATTGATTGGTCTTTGTTTTTATGTAACAGGCTTAGTATTTGGGTCAAGTTATATTATGTGTTGGGCTAAGCTAGGGTCAAAAACCCTTAGATATCTATAACTCCAACCAAAATTATCATCAAATTCTTGACACAATCTAATGAAATATTTCTTTTCAAAAGTATTGCATACCTTTTTGATTTTCAATGCTTTGCCTTCTGAGATGACTACTAGATCATATTATTCTTCATTATCTATGATATTTTTCTTGTCACCCTTCAGCTGATCATTAGAGTTGAAGATATTTTCCAAAGTAACCAGACTCATGGGAAATTTGTTTGTCTTCAATTGAATGAATTGATCCCCATATTATTTTTGGAGTCTTGACTAATTTTTGTATGAGAATTCAGCCTCATCTCATAAAAAATCAACAATTTATTGATCACTATCAAAAACTTACTAATTGGTTGCATTGCTAGGGACAGATGGTCTCACTCTTAGTTTTACATGCTAGTTGTTGTCCTTCTTAATCTCTTCAAGTAGGTCATATTGGGAACCCATTGAGGCTCTGAGATCAACATCCTTATTCTGTGCTCTTGGTACTACTTAAATGTTTAAAGCAATAAAATCTTCTAACAAGTCCAAAACAATGTGTTTGTAAGATCTTAACAAGTTATTCTTGGTGGTGCTTTTTGATCTTACTTGGTGAATGATTAATTCACTATCACCAAACACTTGTAATGACTGTATTCCCCTTTCTTTGGCTAGATGGAAACGTCAAATCAATGTTTCATATTCAACCATATTGTTAGTGTACCTAAACTGATGTCTAAAAGAATAGAAATAACTCTCTTTTTGGGGAGAGATCAAAACAATACCTGTACATGCACCATTCCTACTTCTTGAGCCATCAAAGAATAGTTGCCACATTCCCTTGAGATCCTTAGCTAGATTCACAAGGTTTGGGATGATTGCATCATTTTCATGAATGTAATGTGTAACCGACCCTATTTCATTAACATAATCATAAGGATCAAACCAGATAGCTAATCCCCATTTGTCTAGATGAGAGTCTAGGCTTTTTTCCATAGGTGTTACAACCTCATGGTCAAGTTCTTTCTTTTGATCTTATAATGTGTAATTCATATCCACAGGGATAGGAGTGTATGGATTAATGTGGTCGTTAGATATTATCTTAACTCTTATTATCACTCTAGTCTCATATCTTATCTTGAGTAATTTATGGGACCAATCAAAAGATAAGTAAGTACCCTCCCATTTTTGCAATGAAGTCTTAGGAAAGTCAGATTGCAAAATATAGTGGTAGGTCAATAATTGAGATATCTTGGGATATGGATAAGCTCGAACACACATGGATGGTAAGGTTTAAACCTTTAATAGTCCCATCTAATTGAACCATGCCTTTTATGATAGGTGTGTATTTAATACGATGAGCATCAGCTATATTCTTAGGCATAATAGAACTGCTGGCCCTAGAGTCTACCATGTAGTTATGTATGAGGTGCTTTGGTATTGCTACTTATTAGGCTGGTATGTTTGGTTAGCTTATTGATAAGGCCTCTAGTTTTTGGATTGTTGCCTTTTCATAGCTATCAACTCATTGCGAAAGCTTTTGAGCAATGACTTAACCTCATATAAATCATTAGAAGGGGTAGGAGTCAAAGATGGTGCATTACATGTGGTGGGAATTAGGAATATAGTGGGTTGAGTGGGAGGCACGTATAGAAATAATGTCATTGGGAGTTGTGAGGTAATTTTTCTAGCTTGAATGAGGCAATTTTTTGCTCTTATTGCTATGTCATAAGCATTGGGGAGTATGGTGCCACCCATTGAATGAATCATGACAACTATATCACTATTTAAGGCTCTCAAGTAATACAAGAAAACATAATTAGAGGTTGGATTAACCAACATTAGGATTATATTTCATGTCTTTTGAAAATAAAAATTGAAATCACTCATGAACTCACGAGGAGCCCATTTAATAGTGGTCAGTTGTTCAAATAGTGAGAGGTGGTCACTCTTATCCTTAAAGTGTGTGCATAGGGTAGACCTTAGATCATCCTGAACATGGATGGAATTGGGAAGCAAGATTATGTACCATTGTAAGGATTTACCCTTAAAAGAGGAGGCAATAAAACTGATTGCAACATTTTCTTGTGTTATATTATGAATTAAACAAATGTTAGCAATATCTTGTATATGTTAAATGGGAGTAGTAGAAGTTTTACTAGTAAAATACAGAAGGCTTTTTAGAGGTAAGTTGGGTATATCATCAAACTGGGCCAACATAAGTGGGTTGTCTCCATTGAATGCCACAAAATTCTAATTTTTAGGGCCATTATTAGAGGTATGAAATAAATATGGGTATTTATGGGAGATGAAAATTGATTTTTAGGATTTATTATTGTATAATGTACATTTGATCTTGATTTCTTTTTATATAGAAATGACAGTTCTTGCAAGTCAGTTCTCTTAACTTTAGTAGATGACCTTGTCTGTATCTTTGGCATACGTAAACTTGGATTTCTTGAATATATAAACCAATGGAGTCACTAGGTGCTCTTGAAACATGTATAAAGCTAATACAATGCTTGATAAGAATAACACTAATCTCTTAGTTATGATATTTATATCACATCGGGCATGCCAAAAACTATTATCACTTAAATTTTGTACCCATTTCATATTTATAGTATTTTGAGTAGAGTGAGTTACAATAGGTGGAAAATATAATGACATAATGGGATCACCTCCAAGATATGGAACCTTGGTGAATTTAGGTGAACCTCCAGAAAAGGCTGGATTCCTTTCACTAATCTTAGTGCAACTTGTATGTGACCAATTCACATCAAACTTCTACCTCTTAGTAATATTTCTTCTAACTAGTGTTTGACTTGTGATGAAAAGAGTTTCAGATTGAGTAAAAATTAGAAAATGGTGATTGCACCAAATAGTATAATGGTAATTAATGCTTGATTTTTTTAACATGGTTGAATGCTTAATATGATGAGTTTATTAAAGCACAATCTTACATAAATATGAGATCAAAAGCAATATGAAATCTTTATCACATAAGGAACACATTTCTTAATTTATTATCAACAAGCTTTCAAAAGGGCATAGATAATTCCACAATATGAATCTATATGACTGAAACAAGAATCAGAGCATTCATAAAATGAACAAATAATCGTACATACACAAAGAGGATACAACACAAAGAAGATAAAACTTTAATCTATTAGCTTTCTCCAGGTTACAACATGTAGATCAATTCTTCAAATGCAAAATAATTTCTCTAGTAGAAAAAAGATAGATGGGCTATGCTAGGGTACCCATATTTATACAAAAATATTCCTTAAAAGAGAGGAAGTTAACGAAACCTTACACTCAGTTCTATTGCAATAAAATCAAGGAAACTTCATGCAAACATCCTTATCCTTATCTTGGAATGACATGCTTAGTGAAGTAGATGACTGGGAAAGAAGCATGCAATTGTTAGGCATTTCAACAAGTGTTGGGGAGTAGATAAATCCATTTGAAACTTCTAGTTGAACCCTATCTTATTTCAATTGTGTTGTTATTATATCTCCCAAGAAATGGGGTGCCAAAATGAACCATTACTTGGTAAATATTGCTTGATTTTGGATATTTTAAGTTATAATTTAAAAAAACCCAATTTATAATTTGAATTAAAGACTTTTACAACTTTTTAAGTCATTAAACTTGACAAAAAAGAAAGTGCAAATTATAACATGAGTTTTTACAACTAAAGCAATTCAATTTTGTCAAAAGAAAAAGTGTGAATTTCAAATTTTCACTTTAAAAATTTAATCCTGACAAAAAGATAATTGCAAATTACAAATGGATCTTTCTCAAAAAGAGCTTTCAAAATGATAGTTACAATTTATAACTTACAACTTTAAAATGTTTCTTACAATAAAAAAAGTAATTTATAAAATGTATTTAATTGAAAAAAGTAATCCGCAATTATGACCTTTAAAGAATCCTTGTTGTTTTTTACTTGTCTCTTATTGATATAAGTGTCAAAGCTTCTAAAGATCTCTTCAAGATGTTCTTTGTGAGGACAAAGTGTGTGAAGGTTGCTAATATCACATTCTACTATTACTTCAGATAGTTCCCTAGATGCAACTCTGTAAACTTGAGTATCTTTTCCCATATGATCTAGTGTATTGCGATACCTGATGAATATGTGGATGGAACTTAAGTAGAAAGTTGTATCATGTGATGATTCCCTCATGACTACCCCTTTGAACTTGTCTTGAACCTCTTGAATAGGAAGGGATTGATCTTGGTGATCTGTTGTTTCACATGAAAATTTACCAAGTAAATCTTCAATGTCATAAATTGTATTTGTGGCCTTATCACATGTAATTTTGGCCTTATTAATACTCTTAGTGAGTATCCTGATTATAAAATGGGCTGCCCTATCTAACTCTTCATGCTCTGTAGAAGTCTTCAATATATTTTTTGATTTGAGGGTGTCAGTGTCAATTAGGTCAATAGCCTGCAATTTTGGAAAGAATAAGTTTAGTCTTTCAATATCTTCCTCATATTTTCTTATCTCTACTTTCAAAGATGCAAAATCATCCTTTAGAGTCTTATAACAGTCCATTTCTAGATCTATCACTTTGTTTCCTTTTGTTATGAGTTCATCAACCCATTATTTTATGGCCATTCCCATGATACCAATATTTGTCATTACCTTAAATGTTTCTTTGTCAGGGAATTGAGTAGGAGACCGAGTTAGCTAGGCTATTGGCTCATTGAACTTCCTCAAGTTAGTTATCAACTGCTCAAATTTATTCTTCAAGTCATCTTTAGTGACCTTGTCATTGTCTATCTTATCAAAAAGAGAGTTGATGCTTGACTTAACATCATGCTTTAGTCCTTCTCTTATCAGATGATCCAAGGGAACTTTAGATATTTTATAATTCCCCACCACTTGTCTAGTGGGAGAACTACTATTTCCACATATCTTTCCCTTACTGAATTATATGATATTATAGATATGGTCTTGGAGCCTATATTTTATCATTTGAATGCCTCCAAAAGACCAAAGTATAGAGTGATATGAGACACCATTTATTTCCTTTTCTTTGCTACTGATTGTGTTAGCCAATTTAGAATGGAAACTTCTGAATCTAACACTTTAATCTATGAATCTATAACTAAATTTGCTACAATAGTGGTTACTATGACAATTTCTATATCTATCACTGATATTACCATTAAATCCTTAACTGATGATTTGAACATCTTTTTCCTATTTATGGGTTGAGTAGCCATAATTATATTAGTGGGTCCTTGTCTCTCCACCTACATGGTGGGGGCTTGGGTTACTGTGGGAGTGGAAGAAATGCATATTTGAATGGGTGAAGTAGATATGGATGTGCTTATTATGGGTGTGGAAGCTATAAGTGACATGATTGGAAAGGAAGGCATGGGTAGTTAGAATAGGGGAACTTGTGGGTGGAATCTAAAACAACAAATGAATAAATCAACATAGTGGGAATACTCAGAATAAATGAAATGGGGAGTGTGATTGGATATGAACATGAAGTAGTATATATCCCTATGTTTGGGATGGCTAGTGGGATTGTAGTCAGAATCACTAAATCTACAACCATGTATAATTGGGTAGCGTTAATGATTAATAGAGTGGTAGTGGCTATTGGGGATGCAGTAGAAGTGATTGTGTAAGAGAGAGGTGAAGGTGGAGTTTGAGTATCCATCTATGTTAATTTTCTTAATGTAAATGGAGTCATTTTCATAGGTGTGATGGTTGAAATAAGAAGGGTAACTACTTGAGATGACTAGGCAGTGGAGATAAGATGAGGGTGTGCTATGGTTAAATAATGGAGATAAGAGGAGGTATTATTTGTGTCGATTGAGTAGTATTTGTGTCTTGCATAAAAGTTGATAGTGGTTGATCCATAGGCTAGGTTGATGGAAGGTGCCCTTTTTGCCTTTTGCTTTTGCTTGTGTGACAAAACGGGCCTTATTACCTAGTCTTCTTGGGTTCCATTGTTGGAACCCTTTTGCTACTATCACTATATATTATTCCTTCACTTCTTTCAATATATCTAAAATACTTAGGGCCTTTTTTGTTATTTTGACCCCTTTGCTCCTCAACCAATTTACTATTTTATTTATAACTTGGGTGGTCCTATCCATCAATGTGAAGGATTCAGGTATAGACCACCTGACTAGTGGGGAGGTTGCAGATAGATTTTGTTGTCATAATAGACCCTGTCTACTAACTACTCATCATCTTTCAAGTCTTTAGGGACTGGTGCCATGTTGTAGTCTTTGATTTATTTTAGGGTCATTCTTGAATAATATCATAATCTAACCTCCTCTTATCTTGCACATCTTCCCAATAATCTTCATAGAAAGGGATGTGGGAATATATGGTACCTACTATATTAGTAACATAGTCAGTCACATCGTAAAAGGGTCTTGCATTGAGAGATATCAAGGTCATTTGAGTCATCTTGGCATGTACACATTTGGATTTAAATAGGGAAGGGTAGGTATATCTCCCTATGCTGATAGGGAAGTGGATCACTGACTTATGCTTGCTTGATAAAACTTGTGGGTTTATTCAAGTTGCTTCACAAGATCCATTAGGGCCCAATTATCACTTGCATACCTTAGAAGGGTGCAGGGATAACCATTGAAACCTTCCACTCTAAAATTTTAATATGCGTGGAACTAATTTAAAAATGCACCCCACTTGGTGGTTTATGCAGTTGCAACATCAAAAAATCTTCTCCTTCCTAGCTCCTTTTCAAACATAATTATGATGCAATATACAAAAACATCATTAAACCTTCTGAAATTTTGTTTGCTTTCCTTAATGGTGAGGTCAGGGTAGTAGTTAAAGACCTTTTTTATTTGATTGGGCACTATGTTCAATCTTGGGAATGCCCTCCCTTTTGCTAAGATGTAGACAAGGTATGATGTCATATAGAACTTGCCTATTGTTTGGACCTCTATCAAATGTTTGTGAATGGAGTCAAAAATCAAATGGGCTCAATAAATGTATTGTTTATTTTGGTGGATTACCTAGATTTACTGGTATATCCAATCCTAATAATTATTGGCATTTAGGGTCCTTATAACTCTGTGGAAGAGTATGATAATGTCTCCTACTTTATCCTTGAAGTGTATTCTATCCAAGGTCCAAGGCATCCTTGTGGATGTAGGTCTAAGGGTTTTTAACCATTAGTTATTTAAAACTCATAGATAAGCTACATTATTTTCTTGATAAAACTTTTGGGAAGAGTCATGGGTTTTATCTAGATAACTTTCATATTCTAGAATCAAGAACACGGTGTCAATGAAGTCAAGGTGTAGGTTCATAATCTTCTCTCCTTTGTCATTGACCACCTCCCTTTTCTCAATATCATAGTGTTTTTCCATCATGAACACAAGCTCAGGGCTTGGTACTAAGAGTGGGAAAGCTAATTTCTGGGGCAACACACCATCGTAGATTCTTTGAATCCAATCATTCTTGAATTCAACATTAATTTGATTCCAAAAATCTTCTAGTTTTGTATGACTTAGATTTGGGTCGGTGATCTCATTTATATTTGAGTCTAGGCTAGATGGGACACCAAGTCCCTTTGACTTGAAATTCATTTTTTATTTAGACATGTGCTCTAGAAAAAATGGATTGGGAAAAAACCAACTATAGAGTTGGCGAGGTTTAGACTTGCTAATGGAGGTTATTCTTTTGCTTTGAACATGGTAGGGTTTTGGCTGGTAATTGCAGTTAGAAAGTTTGATGAAGGTATGATGTGTAATTGTAGTTCAAATGCTTGGTAGGGTTTTGAATTGAAATTTGCACTTACAAAGTTTGATGAAAAGTTTGGTAGGATTTTTGGTTTGTAAAAGCAAGTTGGATCTCCGATGGGAACTTAGAGTTGTTAGGACAACGGAAATATCCACTGGGGTTTTGTGTGTTTTAGAAACTAGAATATCCATGATGTTTGATCTTATAAAATCAAGAAGTGTTTCCACCAAATTTTATGTGGAGAATCTATGGGAATATTCTAGATTTAATCAATTTTTATGAAAACCCCTAGAAAACCCTAGGTACGACAAATATTTGGATGAATTTTAACAAGCTTTTAGAAAGTAGGTAATAACTTAGAAAAAATGCAATCAAAATGGTAAAATGAATAAAAAAACCCTATATTTTTATAGCTAAAACCCTTATGCAAATTCAAAAGAAAGCTATGGTTTATTGATAGAAATAATAAAAATGTTTTGACAAAAATGTGAATGACCTAGAGGAATACCATTTTTATGCATGTAGGGGATGAAATGGTGGATAGATGTGTACAACATTGCTTGGTGTCTGGTTCATAGGTTTCTTGGCATGCAAATCTCTAATTTTAATTTGTAAATGTTAAACAATGACCAAAAATCCTAATTTTATTAATAACACTCAAAATAAATGGTAACTAGGGTGGTGGTTGGGTAAATAATTGGAAAGCAGGGTTTCGGGGTTATCATGCAATATTTTAAATTACAAAATTTCATTATGCATTTCAATCTTTGCTTTTTGTTGAGTGGTTTAGTGCTATGGAAGTAGGTATTGGAACCTTGTTTGCACTTTACAACTGTGTAAAGTTGTAAAATGTAGCAGAAGTTTAGATTCCCACTAATAGGGTGAATGGCAGAAAGAGGAACTCAAGTTACACTTTGAAAATTTGCAAAGTGCAACTAAAGTTTTGGTTTATGTGGGAAGGGTGAAAGGCAGAAAGTGAAACTCAAGTTGCACTTTTCAACTTTATAAAGTTGTTAAGTGCAATCAGAGTTCTGATTTTTATAGGTATTAGGTAAGAGTAGAAATTAAAAATCGAGTTGCACTTTGCAAGTTTGAAAAGTTACAAAGTGCAACCAAAATTTTGGTTTCCACTGGGTATTGGGTAAGCAGGAAGTGGAGGTTTTTGTGCACTTTACAACTTTTCAAGTTGTAAACTGCACCCAAATCGATGGTTTCTGCTAGGCATATGAAAAAGTTTTCTTGGTCACTTTTTGAAGGTCTTTACTAAAAAATTAATGGGTCTTCCTTATGGTATAAGATGTTTTGATATTTTTAGCACACAAATATCAATAGTTATTCTTGTTATTTATGTGTTAAATAATATTGTGGAGATTCATTCATATGTTTGACGGATTAAATGTACACATTTTGATTATTCCCATACTTAAAATGTTTTGTGATAGCTAGTAGGAAGTAATATGTATGAATCTATTGGTTATATTTATGATAACCAAATATCACATTGATGGTATTGAGTAAGAAGTGAGACATATTTCACTAGCTTACTAGTACCACCAATGGCAGATGAAGGTAATCTAATCAAGTGGTGTGTTTGAAATTGACTGATTCTAGAGATCATTAACTATTGAAAACTTTAGCCAAAGTAATGTTAGTTAGACATTATCATTTCATATGTATGATTTACATGTTTGTGTAATATTATGTTATAATAGAGTTTTTAATGGTACACTACATGTTTTTAAAAATCATACAGCACACGGGTACTAGCTTGTCTCTCTAGATTCTCACACCGTCACTATCTACTCATTTATGAAGGGAGGGCCATTTCCTAATGGGAGATTATGCAGAGGATCATTGGTCTATGTTTGGTGTGTAAAAGTGCTCAGATGATAATATCTATTCTCACAATAATAATTACTTGGAGATGACACTTGAGATTGCCATGGATACTAGAGTTTCAGAAAACTCATGCTCTATGGAGCCATGTCTCTTGTATTTATACATTGATTAGTATTTATTATTGAAAAAAATATCTTGATGAGATGAAATTATTTACTTATAGTAAATTTATAGTAGTAGTTGTATGATTGTACCAACCTTGGCTCGAAGATTGTAATTCCTTTCGATATTCAGTTATGATGTGTTTCATGTTGATAGTGATTAGTGATGGATAAATGTCACATGTTTATTTTATAGTTATCAGACTTATAGTAATTTATATTAATCAATAATTAGATTATCATGGTGTAATTGAATTAAATAATATGTTGTTAAAATTTAAAACAAATCACATGTTTCTAGGTAGATCTCAGTGGAGATGTTACATAGTGGGTGCATGCTTTGTAAGTTGTTCTCCATATTTATTTAATGTTCAATACTTACACCATTTTTTAGATTCAGTGGGGGCATGTCACATATGCATAAATTCCACACATTCATATTTTTTAGATTTAGTGGGGGCATGCTTTGGAAGTATTTCTGCACATTCATTCAATATGGTACTTATATCAATTCACAAATTCAGTGGGGGCATGTTTTGGAATCATGTCCTCTACACCTACTTAGTATTCAACATCTCCAAGTTACAGTGGGGGCATGTTTTGGAAACATGTCCTCCATAATGGTACTTTTATCAATTCATATTTCTCCATATATGGTGGGGGTTTCAGGATTAGGAGCACAATTGATTACCTTGTATAAGCAACTAAACACAAAATTTAACTAGAAGTAAAATGTAACTAGAAATCAGAAACAACACAGAATTTGAGAGACAATACACAATTGTATTCAACTCATCCAGAAGGAAATACAATGAAGAGATTACACTCTTCTAACACCTCTTGGGCGTACCTCTAACTCTCCCTCAAGAGTTCTTTCTCTCACAACTAATTACAACCACAACTAAAACACAGAGTTGTACCCTCCACCAATCAATAACAATACTGCCAGTACCAAGTACTCAAAGTACTCCAAGTAGATCCCCTAATATTGCACACCTGAAAATCACTCGATCTTACTTACCATGTAGATCTCCCTTGATCTTGCAACAACTTGCAGATTAACCTGGTCTTGCACACCTGCAAACCTAGATCTTACAATTGGAAGGATCTCTTCCTTGTCCTTGATTACAATACAACCCCATGAGTCTATTATATAGATCCCATGCAAACAATAATTAGACTTATAATTATAATAATTAGAAACACAGACTCAAGACTAAAATTAGTCTTTTACATGCAAACAAACTATCCATCTAAAATAAGACCAGTTCTGGAAGTGCATGCAAATGCATGCACACACAGGCTATCGACGTCAGTGCCTGTTTGACCGATGTCGGCCGACCCAAAACTGACGTTAGTTACTGAAAACACTAATGATGACCGACGTCGGCTGCGCTACCGACGTCAGTTTCTTTGTAACTCAACAACCTCCTCCATGTTTGCATCATTGAAGATTTTAGCTCCACAACCTAACAATCTCCCACTTGGAGATAAACAACTACATCTATACCTATACCTGTACATCATCTAGTTTTATTTCCTAGCTTGTATCCCTCTTCAAGTTTAATCTTGAAGACCAACCACCACACATCCTATGGTGCTACGCCTGTCATCCAAGTCCCCTGCCACATTCGAATCTACATACCCATATAGAGAAGTGCTTGACCTTGCATCGCATGTATACCTGTTGCTGGTCCCTCTCAGATACCTAAGAATCCACTGAACTGATTTTCAGTGCTTCTTTCTGAGATTGGCCATGAACTTGCTGACAACTTCCACTGCTTGGGAAACATTAGGTCTAATACACATGTACTTAACCTCATCATGTGAATTGGGACACTGTTCTGTGAACTGTCCATCCATAGGTGTGCTAACTGGTTCTGCATCCTACATAACGAACCTCACCACTACCTTATTCACACAATCATCCTGAGACAACATCAACCTGTGATCTTCCTTGTCTCTAGGAATACTCATGGTAAAGAATTTTGCTGCTCCCAAATTCTTCATGACATACCTCTGAAGTAACTTTACCTTTAGCTCAGCAACTCCTTGCATGTGTGACCCTGCAACAAGCATACAGACAACATACAGTAACAAGATAATGTAGCTAATATTATCCAACCTGGTAAAGGAAACACAACGGTTACATTGACATTGACTAAAGCCATGCTTTGTCACACACCTGTCAAACCTCCATTGTCTTGCAGCCTTCTCAAGACCATATACCCTGGCCTTCCATCTCACGTGTCCATTCTCTCTCTTCTTTAACCTGGGAATCTATTCATCTTTTAGTGCTTTCTTTTTGGCTGGTAACTCTACCAAATCTCCCATTTGATTCTCATCTAAGGAATCAACTTCCTCATTCATGCCATGCTCCTACTATTTCCTGGATTCTACCTGCTCTACTTTTTTAAAACTTCATGGTTCTTGACCATTAGTGATCAACAAGTAGTCTAAAGAAGGGGAATAATGAATTTGAGGCTTACTTACCCCTTCAGTCTTCCTCATGGGCATTTGAGACTCCTTGACAGCTTACTATTTGCCCAAAATCTATTTTCTAGTCAACCCTGGTCTGCACCCCACCGATGTTGATCCCACTTGATCGCCGACGCTGGTTCCCTTATCGACGTCAGTGTCCACCTGGTCACTAATGTTGGTTCTCTAACCAACGTCAGTCACCACCTACCTGACACCACCGAGTTTGGTCTGCACATGACTGATGTCAATACCTGCCTGTTCAACATCAGTTCCACATGACTGATGTCGGTAAATGTGTTTTCTTGTGAGTGATGACTTTTTACTTGCGAGCTTACCTTGGATCATAACCTTGTCTAAACTGCCCTGCTCAAAATTATTTAGCCCCTTGAGCTGATCTCTATCTGTCATCTCCTCCTTTAAAACCAAGGCTTTCTCATTCTTGTCAAAAACATCAGATTTCCTCTTTGTGCAATAAACCCGATCCTTTCTTGTAGCATGTGTTTCAAGAAACCTCACTTTCTTCTGTTGCTTATAGAAATCTTGATCTATGCTTCCCAAATCTGAACTCTTACCTTTTGACTCAAGAACATGCATCTCCTTCTTATTCATCTGACCAAGCCTACAGAGCCACATCTTCGCATCTACATCTGAAGTAGATAAATCAGAAGGAGAATCAGTAATACAAGTAGATAGATAAAGAGTACCTACTTTCTTAACTCTTGCTAAAATAAGTGCACCCTTGGAAACCTTCCAAGAATCCATTGTGAGACTTATTGTGCATCCCTCATCACCCAAATTTCCAATAAAAATCAAGTTCCGCTTTAGGATTGGGACATGCATGACCTCTTTCAACACCCATGTGTTGCCCGTGTGCAATTTCAACTGCACTTTCCCTTTGCCAACCATTTGACAAGGCTTACCATCCCCTAAATAAATCTATCCAAAGTCTCCTTGGACATATTCATGAAAAAATTCTCGATTTGGGGTTGCATGGAAAGGGGCACTAGAATCTAAAATCCAAGATTACACTTTATCCAAGGAACATTCAAGAGCAACCTGTGCAACAATATCTGCAACATCTGCTTCTTCATTTCTTTCATGCTGATCTTCAACCAACCTGTAATTTTTCTTTACGTGCCCTGCCTTTCCATAATTCTAGCAGATTTTACTGCCATACTTGGATCTAGATCTCCTGCCTATCTTTGACCTTGATTTCCCTTGCTCGATCTTCTCTCTTTGCCTTCCCCTACTTTCAACACTTAAAGCATTATCTGATGATTCACTTGTGCTTTTCTTGTGAATTTCTTCATTCAAGATTACACTAACAACATCATCAACTTTCAAGATATTTGAAATAGACACAATATTACTAACTGCCATTACCAAACTATCCCAACTTTCAGGTAATGAGCATAAGATTAAGAGAGCCTTAATTTCATCATCAAAAGCAATATTGACTAAAACTAACTGATTTACTAATCCATGGAAATCACTAAGATGACTATGTACCGATCCACCTTCCAACATTTGCAAATTAAATAATTGCTTCATAAAAAATACCTTATTCGAAGCTGAGTGTTTTTAATATAAATTTGCCAAATATTCTATTAACTCTACCGTTGTCTTAGCTTGTGATAAGTTAAAAATCACAGACGATGTTAGGCTCAACCTTATTTATCCCAGAGCCTTCCGATCAAAGACCTTCCATTCTTCATCTTTCATATTCGTGGGCTTGCTTGCAACCCCACCAACGGTAAGTACAGATCTTTTTGATATAGATAATCTTCTATTTGCATCCTCCATAATTGATAATTCTTGCCATTGAATTTCTCCATTCTTAGCTTACTTTCTTCTGCCATTGCTTTACTCCCACTCAATCAAAAACCCTTGAGAGTGACCTGTAATCAAACACAAACCTGCTCCAAACTAGGCTCTGATGAACCTACAACCTCGCTCTGATACCACTTTGTTAGGATTAGGAGCACAATTGATTACCTTGTATAAGCAACTAAACATGAAATTTAACCAGAAGTAAAATGTAACTAGAAATTAGAAACAACACAGAATTTGAGAGACAATACACAATTGTATTCAACTCATCTAGAAGGAAATACAATGAAGAGATTACACTCTTCCAACACCTCTTAGGCATACCAGTAACTCTCCCTCAAGAGTTCTTTCTCTCACAACCAATTACAACCACAACTCAAACATAGAGTTGTACCCTCCACCAGTCAGTAACAATACTGCCAGTACCAAGTACTCAAAGTACTCCAAGTAGATCCCCTGATCTTACACACCTGCAAATCACCTGATCTTACTTACCATGTAGATCTCCCCTAATCTTGCAACAACCTATAAATCAACCTGGTCTTGCACACGTGCAAACTTAGATCTTACAATTGGAAAGATCTCTTCCTTATCCTTGATTACAATACATCCCCATGAGTCTATTATATAGATCCCATGCAAACAATAATTAGACTTCTAATTACAATAATTAGAAACACAGACTCAAAACTAAAATTAGTCTTTTACATGCAAACAAACTATCCATCTAAAATAAGACCAGTTCTGGAAGTGCATGCAAACGCATGCACACACAGGCTATTGACGTTAGTGCCTATCTAACCGATGTCGGCTGACCCATAATCAATGTCGGTTACTATGAACACTGAAGATGATCGACGTCGATTGCGCTGTTGACGTTGGTTTCTCTATAACTCAACAACCTCTTCCATGTTTGCATCAGTGAAGCTTTTAGCTCCATAACCTAATAAGGGGCATGCTTTTGAAGCATGTCCTCCACACTTACACACTTTTTTGAATTAACTAAAACACATAATTATATGATTTCAATACACATTTATGGCAAAATTCTATACATGGTACCATTATTATACATAGTTTCAACATGAGACATATCTAAGGTGCATATGTTATGCAACATGTGCCTAATATTACAAAATCCAAATCAAATCTTAGATTTTAAAACTATTGCATGTATTGATACCCCATGGTGTTTTACAAACTTTAGCAAGCCAATCTATTGTAGTAGTTGGTTCACCTTTTGGTATGGTTGAGGTGATTAAATCACTTAATCTTTCCAAGTTTTTAGTTTATACTTAATCATCCAAACTCACCAGGTTATAAGTATCATAAGGTTGTGTGGTTGAGCTAATCTCAACTACCAAGTGGTAACTCACTTTTGCTCCAAAGTTGGGGGCATGTGCCTTCCAACCTGTCTCTCATCCCCCCTCTCTCTATCTATCCATCTCCTTGGATATATGCACTTTAAATATTTATCTATATTTATATTAATCTTAGTTTCATAGCCTTAAAATGATACATGTTTTACAAAAACAACTTACCAAAGGCAAGGCAATTAAATCGACACATAGGTGTACTTTTAAACCTTACTATTTCAATTTCAATGTATTTGAAGTAATTTTAACCCAGGTGATTTACCCTGATTCTACACTATAACATGCTCTTGGTTGCAAGTCAGTCATTAGTAAAGCACTCAAATTTAACTTTAGCAAAGCACTGAAATTCAACTAAAATAAAGATATGGTGTGCATACACACCCAGGTACTTATTCCTTTAAACTAGCAATTTATTACTATATTAAAGGAGGAAACATGTAGATGATATTTTGTGATTACGTAACACCTCTATTTGTACACTTGGCAGACTCAGACCTTGGTTGTTCCTCTTGGCTCTACACATGCCTTACTTTTTCAAGCCTTGCATGTACTCTATTTTATGCCCCTTGGCCTATTTATTAATTTAACTAGCCTTATATTCATGGAACAAACATCCCATCTTGCCAAGAATTCTTAAAATATAATTATCTTACACCTCTACAAGTTCTGAGTGTGTGCATGCTCTCCTTCTCCCTTGAAACTAATGTATATGGTAGATAGTAGTGTCAATGTTACTATCCTACCTCAAGGAAAGATTCCATTACCCTAAAGTCATCTAATTTTCAAATTAAATGTATTACAATGGTTGACCTAATTATTTTATATGTGTTATCCCCTGATAGGATTGGTATAAATACAACATCAACTGTCATTTACTTCTCACCTAGAAATTAGACTAAAAGAGCACTCAAGTTACCAAAAGCTTTCCTACTCTACCCTATTATGATATTAGTCAAAAGAACGACCCAACTACAAGTCTAAAGTACTAAAGGAGTAGTTATAAGGTCATATTTGCCAAGTTATAAGTTAGGTTATTATCGTACTTGCTTTACACACATTGCATGATTCACGCACAAGTCAACACGTAGGTTAGAACTACATGAGTTTGAGGCCCTCTTCTAGAGTATTGGTTATATAGGTAGTGTCCTTTGATAGTAAGGTCATTGTGGGTCACCTCGACATAATGTGCCCACTAAACCATTTCCCCCAAAGTCACATTTAAGATGAAAAGTTAGGGTTTTTCAATTTCACTAGAGGTGATAGTCCATGACACATATATAAATACACCAAAATGAAGGTGAATCCAAACCTAGAAACATCCAAGTGGTTACATCATGTTTGATTAGATATTACGTACATGACACTAGTGTTGAATTCAGACATTAGCATCAACATAACCATCCCAAGCTGATGCAACTGTCTAGAGAGCTAGATGCACCAAATCTAGAATTTGAAGATTGATCTAGAACTATCTTCCTATTCCAAATCTAGATCTACATAGCATCAGAACCAAGTAATTACTCTCTTTTATGTCATTTTTATATCTAACATAGTGGTACTTTCCATCAATAGCCTATCTCAATTTTATAAATTTAGCATATGGTACCTTTGAGTTTAGCACATCAATTGGCCTGTTGTAGATCTAATTTTCACCCTTGTGCCCTATAATTTCTATATCTTTAACCCTATCTACCCAAGTAGGATTCCTCAATCCAAATTAAGATTGAACAATTCCCAATCATGTAAATGTGAATATCAACAACTAGCTAAGGATAAGAGAAGATTTTTTTTATTTTAATGGAAGCATTTCCACGATAAAACACCTACATGTGTATTCTATATATTTCTAAGAGAACACAATTATTTATGATGAGGATAAGAGGATAATGGAGTATGTATCAAGTAGAGGTTTAAAATCTTAGTTATTTATAGGGAGTTGAGGGAATTCAATCTACATTTATAGATAGTCATAAGTGGACTAAACTCATCGATCACTTCAGAGACAAGTATAACTATGCCATGAAATACTAAAAATTAGATTAATATTGGGGTTATAAATGTTGAGCCTCTTTATCTTCCAATAGAATGGTGTCTAGTTTATGGGAAACATAACCCAAGTTATGAAATACTACAATGTATTTAGAACATGATTCTTTCTAATGAGGAGAAGATAGGACAAAGTATGCATTACAGGGACTCAAAATATTGATTACTTATAAGGAGTGGATGAAATTCAATTTATATATAAGGATGGCCATAAGTAGACTAAATCAGTTGAATACTTTAAAGATAAGTACAAGTGTCCCATAAAATCCTAGATATTACATCAATGTTTGGGCTAGAATTATTGAGCCTCTTTCTATTCCAATGGAATGGTGTGCAATTTATTGGAAACATAACCCAAGTTATGTAATACTACAATGTGTTCTCTCTTCAAGGAACTCCATTGAACACATTTTACCAGGTATCTGTGTTGAATAGTTTCTTCATAATAAGTGGTGTATTTTTTTGTTTGGTTAAAATTATAGTCTCCATGAGGAAATTGTCTTTGTAAATACTCAAATATGATTTTACATGATATGCTAGTCTTATATAGTTGAAAAGTACCAATCATGGCTCAACCTTCAGTTTATGACCTTCTCGTTACCAAAATACTCACATTCACCATTTCACTATGCCTAATTACTTATCCTATAGTCTGACCCTGATATTTTGATTACCTAGATCACCTCTAGCCAATAATCTATCTAAAACAAGATTATATCCTACTATGAGAGTTATAAATCCTTATCAAATTTATATCCTTCAAGACACTAATGTAGAAATATTTTGACATGTATGGGTTAGCCTATAATTTTCCTTTATTCCTCTTATGAGATCATTTCAAAAGGTGTGGTATAATTACAAGTAAAATACCATTCATTGAGGACACCAATAAATCATTGAGTAAGCTCACACTACACTACTAAAAATCATTCATAAAATTGAGCTATACTGGCCTTTTCTTCTCTATTTCTAAATCAATCACGGGAATAATCTTCTTATATGTCTAAAACATTTAAATAACAACTCACAAGCAATATTTGTCAAGTTACAAGATAAATCACTACATACATTCTCATATAACATAGTACACAATTATTCACATGTAAGCCCACATAAGGGGGAGAAATAATTTAGTGTAAGTCCCTCTTTAAGGTATATGGATATGTAGGCAACACTCATTGACATAGGGGTCTTTGAGGTTAGCTCAACTTCACTCGAGCCTACTAACCCCTATTTTATAAGGTGACATGCCCAAGTTAGAGGACCCAAGGTTTTGAGTAAAATACTGACATCTAAAACCTATGTGCATGATCCAAACAAAAAATCTTCAAGGTGATAGTGAACCCTAATAAGTACAGTTGATTATTCTAGAAAATGACTTGTATTTTGTACTAGATAGAAGTGCTAAAATTAGGATAGAATCATTGATGATAGTGTCAAGATCTCGATGAAAGTGTCCAAGCTGACAAAGAGGTGAAGTTTAAAATGAAATGAATCACAATGAAACTTTAATTTATCTCCTTCTACACCTATTTTTCCCATATCTATATGCACATCGATAAATAAGTGAAGTATAGTTTCTCCTTCATGTTGCTATTATTAGCGATCTAGATAGCACCTTGTTTGAAGGCTTGATAGATTTGGCTCTGAAACCTTCACACCTTGACTAACATTGGAATGATATAAGTTGTGGGACATCTAAACTTAGATTAAAACTATATATTTTAGTGAGGTTATCTCCTCTGATGTATCACTTTGCATTACTTACTAAACTACTTGAATGTTGGGATGAAAAGGGAGAGAAGGAAACTGAAAGGGAAATCCTACTCTATTGTTGGTGATACACCTATATTGCTAGTTCATTCACTTAAATTGAGCTTCTAAAACACTGATTAGATAAGCAAAGATTGAATCTAAAAATCCAATTGAATCCTATGCATTAGTATTTCGTGAAGAGGTTTTATCAGTTAATATAAGCTTGAGGGAAATGGTGAAATAGGCCCGATTCAAGGCACTAACCAACCAATGTTTATCCACTGTCAGCTTAAACAAATGACATTAAACACTAAATATGACCTACAAAATATCATACCAATAGCTAGGTGACATCAAGGCTTGAAAAGGTAGATATTTATACCACATATGCAAATCAAACTGATATTATCACACTATACCAGAGTAATTGAAATCTGAAACAATCTTTTATTTCTCTGAAAAGGTTACAAAACTCAATTTTTGACAGAGTTTGGTCTTGCCAAAAGAGGGATTCCCCCAAAAAATGGCTAAAAAGCCTACATATATAGAAAATAGAAGTAATATCCAAGATTAGAGTTGAAAAAAGAAGAGGAGATTAACTGGATGTGAACTCTAGTCAATTTTTAAGTTCAAATTAATTACAATATTCTTTAAATATCTCCTTCTTTATCTTGCAAGAAACCTTATTTTTGGAGTTGAAAAAGTGGTGGTCCAGTATTGATATAAACTTAAGTCATGATGCATGAAAATATATGCCATTACTCAATAATAAATTCATTTTACAATATTAAACAAAGTCTTCAATTCTTCAAGTCTTCAAAAATTTGCATGGCCTTTATTTTTGGCATAGAATTAGAGGTGGTAGGCCCATGTTGACTTGTCAACCTTAATTTCATGAAAATAATGCCATAAATTGGAGTATAAATCTATATTTGAAGTTATTTTAAGATCTTTAATGTTCTTATCTTGCATGAAAAGCATGGGAGATGCATGAAACTAGTCAACTGAAAAGATGTGGACTCAAAGACTAGTCAACTTCCACTTGAACTCAACTTGGATGAAGTGTCACTTATGGATTGATTTAATAATTTTATTTACACATAAAAAATATATATGGCATGTGGTAAACTCCATTTTAACTCTAATATAAATATTTCAACTCTAAATTTCATTTATTTGATAGATAAGATGGCCTATTAAGCCGACTTCTGTCACTTAGAAGTTTCTTGGAATCTTCAAAATAGAAAGTGATGGTTATTCATCCATTTTTAAATATTTTAAAACACAATTATATACCTTCAAAACTCACACAAGGGTTATAAACAATCAAAATCTTGAATTTTGCTCTTGGAGGCTTCATCTTGCTTTCTTCTCGATTGTGTTTTGAGAAGCTTAGGTCTGTGTAAAAATAGAAAGCACCTCCACTTTTACAATGGAATTGAAATTTTTATGTATTATTAATCAACTCATTATTATGATACAAACTAAATTTAGAGTCAAAACTTCACTTGTAGATGCCAAAAACCTCAAATTTCCTTAAAAAATGCTCCCTTTTGCATGGAATCTATGCATACTTGAATGTATTTTTGCATATTGTTTGAGTTGATTTCATGGGTAATGGATGATTTACAGATAAATTTAATTTTAAATTAGTTAAGTTATCCATTTAAACCTGTTTTTTCATAAAAAATCTTAAAAAATGCAAAATTTCCTTAAACCATGCTAAAATAGGTCCTTTTGGAAGCTTAAAATCACCAAGATTTGCCAAATAATGGATATTTTTGGAAAATTTATTTGGGAAAACTAATTTTAAACATGAAAAAATGGATAAAATTATGAATAATTTCAAAAAATGGAATCTTGAATAAATCATTTTTCTCTCTCCAACCCTAGACTCTTCTTGAAAGTATGTTAATTTGCATATTTGACTAGCTATTTTTCCTTGCTCTGTTAGACCATTAAATGATGAATAATATATTAAGTATAAAATGGTGAGATATATTAAGTCATAAATATTCTGTAACAACTTTAAATTTCATGAAATCCTTCTTAGGTGAGGATAAATTGAGAAAAACCTGTTGCCTTTTCAGTTGTAATGCTACAGAAATCGACCTGTCTTAAACTGAATGGTACATGAGAATAGAAACTACAAATAAAAAACCACATAATCCATGATAAATATATATTATTCTAGTTTTTACACCCAAAAATTTAGATTTTTACCCTTCTCTAGTTCATTGTACCATCATCAAACCTTCAAACAGGTCATTATGTGCAAACTAGGAGTGCTTGTATGAAACGATTTTGGCTATTTTATGAATATAAAAACTATGAAACTTATTTTTAAGGTTTTTAATGACCTTTTATTGATTTTACCTTCCTTTTATGTAGAAAATTCATACTGATCTGTACTTCTCTTTTTGAAAGTGAAGAAAATAGCTTATTTTTGGCTTTTTAAAAAAAATTTAAGATTCCACCTCAAAGATAATGCATGATATGGATTTACACAAATATATTTCATGTTAAGATATAAAATTTGGATTTTCCATGCTTTGAAGGATTAATTTTGGCACACGTGGGTCCAAAATAAGCTTTTTTTTGGCTTAAAAAATACATTAAATTACCTTTTGAAGCCATGAAACTTTAGGATAAGGATAAAGTTATATTTTTTGAATATAAATAAAGGCATTTGGAATAATTTAATGACCTTTTGAGATAAATTTACATTTTAAAGACCAGAAATGACTTTTTAGACCAAAATATAACTGTTTGTTTAGCTTGTAGAGGCTATTGACGGTTTCTAAAAATTTTGAATTGTAGGGGTTGGAATTTGGCCTTGACAGGACAAATTACCAACATTTTTGGTGACTCACAGGGTTTGACCAACCTGTTGGTCAAAATATCTCATTAGTTTTCATATGACAATAGAAAATAGACTCTTTTGGGCTTTATAATACCTTTTTTTGACTGACACAACAAGACTGAAGGGAGACACAACTAATCTAAAAAGCAAAGACAACTAAACCACATAAAAATAGGAAAATAATGAAAGGGAAGCATATTGCTGCTTGTGCTACACACTTATTAACATAAAGCAAACCTAGAACAACTAACGTGAAGTAAGATGCTTTCCTCCAGGATCAAATGGAAAGTTATTTGATGCACCATGGATCCTTGAAATGTATTTGCCATCTCTTAGTTGCTACATTCAAATTATTTTATTGGTGTTGTACTTTCTATATTTAACATATTTTTATATTCAACACATTTATCAAAATATTATAAATTTGAATTCATTTAATTATCCTAATTTATAATGGCTTATTATAATTTGATTAGGTTATTCCCCCTTAATTCCTTCCAAAAAGGGTTGAACATTTGGTGAATCCGACCTTCGAGTCTTCGTGCACAACAATAGCTTGCTCTAGGGTTTTCAATCCATTAGGGTTTTAAATTGCATTAATTATTTAGTTAGGATTTCCTTACCATATTAGATTGTTATTAGCATTCATATATCTCTCTTATCTTAATCTTTGGAACATTTAAAATGGCTAAAAAATGAATCTCTCCCTCTTCCTAACCCTCAAGAGCGTGATAACTACTTTACCTCTATCTAGGTCCATGTTATCACTCCTTCAAGGGGTAAGTCACCCCATCCCATAGTGTTAAAATATGGTATCCAAAATATCCTTACTTAAACACCTCCACCTCCCACATCTCCTCTAGATGGCATGTGTATGCATATATAATTCTAAGTACCTAGGGTTTATGCTTGTAAATCCCTTAAATATCTAATGATCACTATGGGAAGGATCATAAAAGAGATGCAAAAGCAAAATCAATTTTTTAGTTCAAATATCACATCATTAAAAATTTAAATTACATATACACATAATCTAAAATGTGATAGTGTTAATCATGCATTTGTATCTTCATCTAAAAATATTTTGCCCAACAAGGTTCCAAATCAAAATATTAAGCTAAAAGATAATAAATTTACAACAAGTGATTAAAAAATTATATAAAAGGATAATAAAATTTCAAGTGGGATTCTAAGGGAAATGCTTAGAAATAAGTTGATCAAACTACCTCCTTTACATCTTTTAAGGCGATCAAAATATTATTGTGCATATCATAGAATGCATGGGCATGCTATAGATTGTTTTTTGGATTTGAAAAATAAAATACAAAAGGTAATTGATAGTGTTGATCCTGTCATTGGTACATCAATCAAGCCACCCACTCACATTATGAGTGCATCTCCTAAAGCACGAGTGCAAAAAGAGAAAATATGGCTGCCAAAGGATAATTTAGAGTAAAAATAATTGCAAATAAAAAAACTAGAGCAAAAAAAGATTAAAAAGGCAAAGTTAGAGCAAGTAATATTACAAAAATATTAAGATGAAAAAGTAAATTTACAAAAGGCACAAGATGAAAAGGAATAATTACAAAAGCAATGTCTTGCAAAGGTAATGTTAAAAAAAGAGCAAGAACATAAGCTATAAAATCAAACTTAAGATAAGTAAACAAACATGCTTAAAACAATATTTCTAACAAAAAAAAGTCAAAAAGAAAGAGAAACTTGAAAAAAATAGTGTTTCAAATGTGGTTTTAAATGGGGAAATTACAAGCCTTTCCTCATATTAGGACCCTTTCACTATCACTACTCACATAGATGGCAAACAATTTACTAATATCAAGGTTATGGATAATCAAGATACAAATTTTTGCTCTATGTCATTTCTTAGTTCTCTTGGAAACAAATAACAACACTTGGATCAAACTAATACATATACAACATGTATGGGATCAATCAAGTTAAGAGTTTATTTTCGCTTCCAAAGAGTGTTATATTAATTTTCATGTTATTTCAAATCCAAGTGCATACAAGGTTGTATTTGGAGAAGAATGGTTAAAATCAATAAGAGCAATGATTGATAAAAATAAGGGTTACATATCATTTGATTAGGAAGACAAGGTTACATCTTTTTACAAAGAAGGAATATCTTTAGAATGAAAGCATAAAAAGCAAAGCATATTTTTAACTAGTATACAAACAAATACAAGTAATGACATATCAATAGAGGCACAAGACACAATACATATTACAAAGTAGAAATCAGAAAGGCCAACACCATGGTATGGGGTAGTTCATTATTCATATCCAGATATAAAAGAAGATAAAAATGGCCTTCCACAACTTTAAAATCTAGATGATGACACTACATATTGGTATGATCTTGACAATATTGATTACACAAAATATGAATATGACACAGATGATACATGACCCTCACTAAGACATCTCCTTGATGAGATTCTTGGCTTCTAGTATCACTTTTCTCTTGTCCAAAACATATTTGATAATCATACCACTATGCAAAATTCAAAATCAATAAATAATCAAAAAAATACTAAACATTCAAATAAAAAAAATACAAAAAAAATTTAGATTTTACACATTTAATAGCTCTTGCATATATGTTGTACTTTATGTTAGACATATAATTTCCTTTCTATATGCATATATGTTTCACGGGTAGTTGAGTGTGATACATAGGTACACAAGATACATGATACATGAGCATATATATGTGGGACCTTTCCTCCATCCATGTGACACACTACACTGGGGGCATATGCTTCATTGAACATGATTGATAAGTGTGCCAAATATGTTATGCTATAAGACATTTTTCTACCACATGTATGCATGAACTAGTATGATATGCTTATGTTGGTTGTTTATATTTAACTTATTCATCATATCAGATGGCTTACTTGAGTGTTCTTATTTTCTACCTTGTTTTGACTATGAAACATTTGAACATGTTCATTTTTAATTAGCCATAGTACCACTGAGTGTTATTTATTTTGTGTGTAGACGTTTGAACATGTCCCCCCTTGAGTGTGTGGAATTCAAACATGCCTCTTATTTGAGGTCTCCTTAGATCCCCTTTTTTGTGTGACATTGAATGCTCTTATGTGTGTGCTTGATTATTTGTGCTTATTACTTCTATATGTTACTGTGATCCATATCATACATCTTAAGGCTTGTTATGATTGGATATTGTGAGCTGCATTGATATATCTACTTAGACATGATACCATTATATGTTTTTTACTATATGGTTGATACATATCTGACATGGTTATCTTATCTTTTTGAGATAAGGTGACTTCCATATTTCCTTCCCCTCACCTTAAAAGGGGGAACATATCAATGGGGGCATGCCATAGAGATATGAATCCACATGCATATAATTGGAAAAATTGGAAAAATTTGATACAATTTACATGACTCAGATACACACTTGGGTTAGATTCTCATGCACTTGACATTGATTTTCACATATTTGGGACAAAGTTTTTCATATTTGTGACAGATATTATAAATATTTTATATATCAGAGATTACATTTTAATAGATACTTCAGCTTGAGACACATTAAAGGTTTATATGCCATGGAAATGCACCAAATCACATATACACATCCAAATTATATACATATTTATGCATCGACCTTACCTAGATACACCAATTGAGCCTTTATGTGTCTATATTAATTAGCTCCCTTGAGCAGTGCAGTCGAGACTCAACACCATTGATGACCTTGGCATCAATACTATTTTCATTTTTAGATGGTTACACCATTTAACCTTGGATAGATTGGCTAGATTATGTTTACACTTGAGTTGTGTAATTGAGATTTAATACTATCAATGGCCTTAGCACAACTCGTCCTTACACCAAATTAAGGGCATGGTCACCCTCAAATTCTGTCTTCACATTTCCAAGGTTTAGTTGTGAAACTCTTTCTTTAATGCTTTAATATGGAATCACCAAAGCAAATTACCAAGGGGCAACATGGTTGCATCGACACATATGAATATTGCTTCCTCGCTCTATTTATTTTCAAACATTTCAATTATTCAATTTTCAAATTATATACACTAATTATACTATAACATGCTTTTAATTGTAATTAATGCACAAACAACAAATTCAAATAGGGCTCAAGTAAAATCAATGTGTGTTGTACACACCAAGGTACGCATTTATTTATTTTAAATGTGGTAATTTCATCCTTATACATTACTATATTAAAAATGGGGGAGGGGGGAATGTAAATATTCAAATCTAATTTCACATTATATATTAGTCTTGTACGCTTTACAAATACCAATCATGGCTCAACCCCTCAGTTCAGGACCTTTCCATAGCAAAAGGGCTCACATTCACCCTCTCACAATGCCTAAATCCTTATCCTATAATCTGACCTTGATATTCTAATTATACATATCACCTATAGCTCATAGTTTATCTAAAAATTGATTTATATCCTACTTTGATAGTTACACATCTTTAACAACTTTCTATCCTTTAGGACACTACCATCAACATTAAGACATTAATGTCCCAACTTTGATGCTAGTGTCACTATCTTGTAAATAATTAAATTTATAAATCTCTTCACATGTATGGGTTGGCTTATAGTATTTATTCAACCCTCTAGTGAGACCATTTCATAATATCTGGTATAAATACAAGTAAAAGACCAATAATTGAGGACATTAATAAATCATAGAGCAAACTCACACTACACTATTGAAAATCATTCGCATAATTGATTTATACTACCCTATTCTTCCCTATATCCAAATTAGTCATAGGAATAGTCTTCTTATAGGTATAAATCATTTAAAGAGCAACCTATGAGTAGTATTTGTCAAGTTACTAGCTAGATCTCTACATGCACTTGCATATAGAGTATTGCATAATTTTTCACACACAAACCCACATAAAGGGGAAAAATACATTAGTTTAAGGCCCCCTTCAAAGTATATGGATATGTAGGTAGCACTCATTGATAAATGGGCTGTTAAGGTCAACTCAACTTCACTTGAGCCCAATAACCCATGTTTTGCATAGTGACATGCCCAAGTTGGAGGATCTAGGGTTTTGAGTAAAAGACTGATATCCAAAACCTATGTGCAAGATTCAAACAAAGAATATGCAAGGCAAAACTGAACCCTACTAGGTGTAGTTGATCATGTAATAAAAGGACATATATTACATACCAAATAGAGGTGTTAATTTTGGGATAAATGTATCGATGATAGTCACCAGATCTTGATGGTAGTGTCTAGTCTGAGAGAGCCAAATTCTATAATCTAAAGAATCATAGTTGAGAATCAAACTATCTCTATCTACACCTGTGTTTCCTATATATGCCTATGGATCAGAAAATAAGCTAAGTATTGTTTGTCCTCCATGTTGATACATTAAAATTAGTATTTTGGTGTTGTACTTTCTAGATTTAACATGCACATTTATTAGAATATTATATATCTAAATTCATTTAATTGGCCTACTTTAGAATAACTTATTCCAATTTTATTAGGCTATTCCCCCTAACTCTTTCCAAAAAGTGTTAAATAGTTTCAATGTTGAGGGCTTCCATGGTCATATAATAGTAATGTATATATTACTATAATATTTATAGTTCTAAATATATAATATAATTTTATATATAATATACTATATATTATTATAATATGTTTTATTTATAACTAGTATATAAATATAAACTCCCAAACCTTATTGTCTTCTCCCCACACTAGTGGCATTACAGTGTTGATTCAAGTCACACATCAGATGTGGAGCCTTTCCATAATCAAATCAACACTCATGACATCCTTATCCACCCATGACAATAAAAAATGGCCAACTAAATATGCCATAACCCTACAAGTTGTAGACCCTTTACAATGGGTGTAGGTCATGTAAATCCACTAATGCCATGAATTTTGGTCTAGTGTATGATATGTGCCTTTAAAAACTAAGATTAAATCAATAAAGGCTTGACAATATTGGTCCTTGGAATTTTTACCTTTCTTGGCTAACTCACCATTCTAGTAACCACTTATCTATATGAGAGCTTTCCAAGTCTTGCAATTTCTATAAAAAATTTATATACTTCTCTAATATGTTCATATACATCCATAATCAGTTGACATTTCACCACTACTTTAGTTTTATAAGACTTTGTCTAATGTGGACATGTGTGTACTAGTCAGACAACAACACACTGCACTCTTATACACTAGTGTAGGTTTGTCCCCCATGCCCTAACGACTAGTTTTTCAAAATTACACACTTCATAACAGATCTCCTATGCGAGATTCATAAGGTCAATTGGTGCAATAATTCAAAGGTCTTCCTATAAGAGCACATCAAGTGCCTCACTTCAAACCCCCTCAATTACTCTCTAACACTCTCTTGCAAAGGCAATTTTAAAAGCACTTATATATTTAGAAAAGAGCATAAATATAATTCTATTATAGTAATATAGTCATTCACTAATTATATTGTTTTATTGTAGGTTGAAGGCCATTATTTGTCAATCATTTTAATCAAATTTACTAGTTGCATTGGTTGCATTTATATGATCTTCTCTATAGGGAGACCTACATCAATCTATGGTCGACATAAATTATGTAGGCAATACTCAGTCAACAAGTGGTTTTCTAAGGATAACTTAATCATATCCCACTTCTCCACTTTTCTCCCTTTGCATTTGATCTTGTTTATTACTTGTACAAGTTAGGGTTTTGTCTCTTATAGGATATCTGTGCATCAAATCAAATATTGCACATAAATAGTTGACCTACTAAAAGAGGTGAACAACCTAAATTTTTTATATTTAACACACAATCAACACAAATAAAGTCATAGTAGAGGACAAAAATGCACTATGACCTTATCCAACTACTGTGTACTTATCCTAGCATACAACAAAGTAAAGTTTTAATTAACACTATATTTATAGGTCTATGTCAACAATTTTACATAAAAAACAATAGCAAAATATAGAAAGAATAAATTAGTTTGTAAGGACATCTCTCTAACCATAAACTTGGATTCTATATTTAATAATTTACAACTTATATAAATTTTGTATATCACTATGATTTTACATTAGGCTAATTTATTTATCTCTTTTAGATTAGATTTCAAGTTTACAATACTTTATAGTTAATTATATCACATTATAATTAATTATAAGGATAAACATTTTGATGAACCCACTTTTAGAATAGAACATTGCTTATACTTATTGTTGATTTTTACCTTATGGTTTCAATATTTATTCTATAAAGTCTTTGCACTAAAATAACTATGTTATCAACCTTGGATACTATATCAGTTCACTCTCTTTTGACATTGGAGTAAGTTTGACACTGAAAGAGATTGTTTCAAATAGATACCGACATAGAGTCTTTTTCGTTCAATCTCAGGTAGAATTTTTTCATGGTCCAAATCCAAAAATATTTCACCTTTATTTTCTTTAATTTTGATTGTCTTAGAGACTATATTCCAAAGGACTATAAAATCCTAGCTACTATCAATTTGGGCTACACAATATCCCATTTACAATCCTATTCTATTATTTATAGACATCATGGTGTGAGGAACTTGCTCCAATACTCGTAGCCATTGTATAGATCTAGTCATGGATTTTGGGATCCCATTATTTACACCAACTAAGAATCTATACAACCTATTTGATTTTTTAGTGCATCGACAAGCATTTAGCTCTTGGAAATTACTCTCACCTTACCCTCAAAACTAGGTTTAGTGGGATATGGGCATGGTTTTACCTCCATAGTCAGTACTCTAAATATCATGCCAACACATTCTAATGGATGAGGAAGTATATTTAAGAGTTTGCACAGGATTCAAAACATTTTTAGATCACCCTTTTCATCCTTGATTTTTGTTTTCACTATCTTCTTGGAACATAGATTTACTTGTTTCATTTTCATATCTTTATGGGATTTGATTTACTTTTTTACCTTTATCTAATTGTATTTCTCCCTTATTCTATAGCTTGGGAACAAGAAGTAGCTTATATATTGGGGTAGAAAATCTTAGACAATATTGGATGTATAGGTCTTCGTTATACAAAGGAATCCATTTCTCATGGATATGATCATATTATGTCTTCTTACAAAATCATACCCTTTTATTCCCCCACTTATTGCACTTTCTAATTGGAATTGCTTCTTATTACCATCAGATGCCAAAAAACTTGTGCCCAATCTTTCATACTTCCTTATACTCATCCTCAACCTAACGCTATCATATTTTCTCCTCTTCTTCTTATTTGTCCATAACTTATTTTAGATTCTTGAGTACATGTTGTCCAAACTAGACATGTGTGACCTCCTTTAGTTACTCAACCCCAACCACCTATTGTCAATATTCTTGCACCTCCTATCCAAACTTCAAGACTAGTTTCCCAATGCAAAGGTGTGATCTAATTAAGTAATTGCGTAATACACCAACAAATATACCAATTTTAGATTTATTGCAAAGGGCACCCACTCATAAGGATAGTGTCTATGGTATGTTGAGATATACTATTATTCATGTGGACACACAACCAACTTCATTTTCTTTTATTATGAGCACCTTCAAAAATATTGATAGTATTGTTTATTTTGATAAAGAAGACTTACCTGCATAACACAATATTGAGAAAAATCTTCTGTTATTCATCCAAGTTCAAAATGTTAAGAATTTTACTAAGAAAGTTCTAGTTGAAAATGGATCTGAAAGAAATATTTGTAGTTATGACTTCATACAAAAATTTGGGTATACTAAAATCAATCTACAAAAAAATGAGCAACCTATTCATAACTTTGATAAACTTCAACACCAGTATTGGGAATCATCAAATTAGATATACTAGTGGGTCCTAAAATGGTTTCTATTATATTTTAGGTAGTTTATACTCCATTACAATATAATTTATTATTAAGATGACCTTAGATTCATGCTATGGGGGTTATACATTTTATAGTTCATAGATGCATCAAATTTTTGTGTGATTCACATGAGTATACAATTTTAGCTAATGATACACCTTTTCGATATTATCAAATCACACAGTCATATAAAGTCTCATTTAGTGCACCCAAATTTATACTTGTGAGATGGGTGAGGCTAGTAAGAAGCTAATAGTGAACAACCTTAACCAAATATTAAATACATTGAGGAGCCTCTCCAAGAGCACACATATATACAATTTTATGAGCCTATTGAAAATGAACACAAACAATAATTACTTCTTACAAATTATATAGAGACCATTACTACATTACCACTGTTGGTAAACATAGAGGATTTTAATTGTAAAATAGAAGATTATTATAGTAGTGATGATAATACATAGGAATTAACAAATGGAAATTATCCTTCAATCCCATTGATGAATATGATAACCTCTCTCATTCATTATTTACATATATTGGGGTGGTTGAATACATGGCTACCTCTCCTTTATAAGATAATGGTAAAGTATATATTATTGATCAACCAATTGTGCTAACTACTTATAATACTATATCACATGATACTTCACAATCTATTGATTCAGGTACTTCTAATCTTACCATGATTACATATTCTATAGAATAGATGTAGTGAACGTCATCACCAAATAATATTCTTACAAATGAAACTCTAAAATAAATCTCTTATTATTCCAATCCGCTCATGGTAAATCCAGTTATAGATAGCAAAACATGTACTAATGTTACAATTACTTGCTTACAAGAAGTAAACATATGTAGTATTGCTCTTTTCAAATCTCTTAGATATGCTACACAAAATGTCCTTCAAGATTTAGGACCCATGCATTGCATTGGATCTATTACCCTACCAATCACATTGGTCCCAAATCATGTCCTACATTTTTTAATATCTATCTTACTTAAAAATAATATAATGAAATCCTTGAGAGATCATGGAAAACATCAATGGGTGCCACATTTCATCCTAATTATGATTCACTTACATTTCAAGAATATTGTGCAATGGTTACAATATACAAAGAGTATATAGTCACAATCACTTAGCATAAGGATAATCATATCTCAATCAAGAGGTTTATTGTAAATATGGCACATCAATTAGAAAAGTTGGCACATCTAAAGCCTATTCAATTAGGTGGTTTATTGGAATACAAAGAAGGAACTTAAATTCTTTATGTAGGCACTCCATGGGAGGTTTATTTTTCCCAAATAATTAGTTATACATTCTTGCTTATTCCCTACTTATACATAGATTATTTGGTTGTTCATATTTCACTACTTATTTTTCTACACCTATTCAAATTCATCCAGCCTTTTGGTCTTTCACCTTTCATTTCAGGACACATGATCCCTTCATTTGTTTAAAGGCACTTGAATAACCCAGGACAACCATCTTATTATGCTTTCAAATTTTGAACATATTTCATGGTTGCCAACAAATTCTCTAAGCTATCATATGTACTTTCATGCTTACATTTACATATTTATACTTGAGTTCACATGGTATGCTATCCATCCTTGCAAACACTACATCTACATTAGGGGCATATCACTTGATTTCCTCCTTGGCATGCTTTGCTTCAACATATTTTTAATGGATGTTGAAATATTCCCCTCTTTCTTCTTCTACAAACCATGTTTTATCTTTCTTTTCACATCTTTATCTTTCATGCATGTTTATTTTATTTAAAATATACAAAATATAAAAACATTCATATATGCTAAAAATACAAAAAAAATAGAATATTATGTAAAATAAAAATATTAAAACCTGTAGGCATCTCTGTATGTTGATAAATATGTTTTTGCCTATGTCACCTAGCTTTCCATTTCAGTACATAACATATTTTCAAGGCATTATACATCTCACAAGCTATTTTGAGTGTGTAACAGGATACAATATATAGTGTAAATTAGTCTTCATACATAGAAAAAACTTTTTTGATCAGAAAATTTCAAATTATGTTAATCAAGACTAAATCACAACAAGAAGATAATGGTGTAATACACACCTATCCCTATGCATCTTAGTTATTTGTTTCAAATGGAAACCCAATCATAGGTACTGAAATATCAATTTTTGCATACATTATGACATCCAAACATATATATTAGAATTATTTCACATATAAAGCACATCTTCACATGGTTTGATGTTTGTTAAGCCTCTCACCCAATAGTCTAGCTTCCTTGGGGGTATCACAATATTCTACATGAACGTTGTATAGGTTTTATATATACTTATTTTTTTTCCATGTTGAGTTATAAATAAAAATATAAATGATTTAATGTTTCACTCCTTTCACATATGTCTTGATAAACATGTTACTTACTAAATCAAATTACTGATACACATGTATTACTTATTATTGATTTGATGTAAGGTGTTGGAATTTTTTTATTTCACTTTATAACATGCTTTTGCAAACTTGTTTGATCATTATATGAGGCCCTTGTCCTTGTGTATGTTCAACATACACCTTTATTGTATGATGATGTAGGGGCATCTTATAAGGACCCCAAAAATGATCCATTTTTGTCTTTAGATAGTCTAATCAGTGTCATATAGGTTCTATAAGCCATAAGAGGTCTATATGTGGAGTTTAGAGAGTCTCAAGATGCATAAGATTTGAATTATATGTTTTCGTGCCAAAAGTAATATTTGAAAATTTGAATATTATAAAGCCTTGTATAAGGAATTTTGTTAAAATTAGGAAGGTGGAAGGATGTAAAAAACTTGTCTATGGGTGTTTTCATTATAATAGGTTCATAAAGTGTCATGAATCCTATGTCATGGGTCTAAACATGTCATATTGTGTGTAAATTAAGAAAATGTTATGTGTTTTTTCATTATAATAGGTTCATAAAGTGTCATGAATCGTATGTCATGGGTTTAAACATGTCATATTGTGTGTAAATTAAGAAAATGTTATGGTGTAAAAAAACCTCTGTGTGGGAAAATGAAAACAAGAAACATTTATGCATCCCTTTTAGGAATAAAAGAGTCAATTTTGGATTGTATTGGGGGTTCCATTCTGATTATATGAATGGAGATGAATATAAAATATTTGTATGGAAAATTTGGGGGATGTTTTTGTAACCCCTGTTTCAGGAATTTGAATATAGACCTTTGTTGAAGGTCATTGCTCATCTTACTGTTTGCATTGCTTTGTTGAAGAATGCATATGTTTATGAATGAAAGAATGATATTTAAAATGGTTTAAAAATGTGATTTAAGAGTTATTTTATGTTTTTAATGTGATAGTATTTTAAGGGAATAGAGAGAATAACCCATGATCAAGAAATTAGTATATAGTCCCCTATTCAAGAGTTATTTGCTTTTGTTGAAAATTATGTTGTCCAAAGCTTGATAATCAAAAGGAATGTGATAATTGTATTGGATTTATTTATATGATTTAAAAATGTGTTTGATTATATAGTGTAAGGAATGACAATAAAATCTTTTGGTGTTCATACATATGTTGTCATAGAATGCTGTTGGGAACTCAGTATTGTAGACTGTGTATTTTCAAGTTTGGTAATTGAATAAATTCTAGTAATTGTTCATAATGATTTTAAAGGTTGTTTTATGTTGTTAGAGATTTTAAGCTAGAATAAATAATAGATAAATTTTGAAATCAATATATGTTCAGATAGATACCTCAAATATTTCTTCTTTCCTGTAGTTGCACAAGGTCACAGTGAACTGTGCATTGGAGTTTTGAAAGGAAAGAATAAATAATCAATTGGTAAGGATTTAAAATGTATTGGTAAATTTAATGAAATATTTTTAATGGTTTTTATACCTTTTGTGTATTCAAGAACATGGTAGAAGTTTATAAACCTTGAAGCAGACCTGTAGCCAGTCATTGGTTAACACAGTCATGTATGTTTTATGATGGAAAGTTTAGATAGTGGATTGATTTGACATAAACAAGGATTGAAGAATGTGCCCAAGGTTAATACAAACCTACATAAATTTTTTGGTGTCTTTGAAACACAAAATAATGTGTACAATGGAAATTTATAGCCTCTCAGTTGAGATTGAGACAAGGAAACCCTAAACCTAGGGTTTTGAATGTATAGCGAGATTTCACCATTAAAAGTAAGTAAAATTTTATGAATAGCTTAGGGATAACATGTGTGAAGATATTTTTAAGTTTATTTTTAATGAACATACTTATGTGTATAGATTATAGAGACTGTATGTAAAAAAAAAACCTAAGACACCTAATTGGGGTAAACAAAGACCTAGAAATATCTATATAGATGATAAAAATGTTGAGTGAAGGCTTGAAATTTTTTAATTAGATATTAATGGATAAAGGGTATCTAGATTGATGATTGGTTTTTCTATATGCACCTATACCTGTTTGTACAAAGCTAAAAGGGCCCATAAACAGGGTTATAAGGAATGGTTAAAAGCAGAGCAAAGTTGTATTAATGCATTGAATATGGTTGTAAGCAAGATGAGAGGTTTAAAAATATTGTGAGGATCACCTTAGGACAATGATCCATTTTGAGGAACACTATATCCATTGATTGCATGTTATTCCATAAATGTATATGACAATGCTATGAATAGAATTGATGAAGGAATGAGATGGTTGATTAAAGGTGTATGAATGATTTTATGTGTGTGTTATAGAATTATTTGACAAACATGAGGATAATTTTTGTTTAATTTAAACAAGAGAGAGAACTAGTGTTGATTCAGAAGATTTGAGCAGGTTTACAAGCAAGAAAATCAAGAAGAGAATGTGGGTGGAAGCTTTGCATCATATGACACAACCATGCCTCATGTGTGTGGCCTTCATGGAATTATAATCATTATATGACATGTTTATGTCCCTTATATTCAACATTTTTGGCTTAATGTATGTATTTTGATTGAAACAATATACTTTTTGCGACATCTGACATGTCCCTTGTATGTGGCCTTCTGGGCCTCTTTTGCATAACAATTGTGTGACTTTGCTTACATGCTTTTTATTATACTAATATGGTGTTTGATTCCTATAATTCATTAATATGTATCTACTTATTTATCTATAGTGCCATAATATACATCATGCACAATACTATCTACATGCTTCAAAATTTGTAAAACATATCTTATAATTACATATTCAAAACATGTACAAATTCAATATTGTACTTCATTCAATACTACAATACAATATTAAAATTATGTGATGCACACAAGTATACAAATGTTTTGAATGATTCAATGAAACATTTATATGATTTCAATACAAAATTCAATCTATCCAATTTTTTTTCAATGATTTATTCATCTTTCACAAATGCTCTCACTTTTTATTTTGAGATAAGTGATTTTGGAAATAAACTCCCTCATCTCAAAATGAGGGAATCATAGTGGGCCTTTTAAAAATAACACATTTTTATTTTTGACAACTTATAATATGAAAAAATAAAATAAAATCAGTTTATGGGGGTATTTGGATGGTATATGTTCTTTATTATTGTATTTATTTGAGCACGAACACACTTGTGTGAAGATGGTACAAGACTTAAAACAAGTATTCAAAATATCACACTTACCACCATACACAATATATGGGTCATGATATACATTCATGGCTAAGATATTAATTTACAAAAATTAGTTTTCTCTCTTATGAAAATAACAAATATCAAGTAAATTTACAAATTTTACAGTTTGAATCTAGATACATCTATAACGGTGTGATTCATCTTTTGTAAGTGAACCAATGCTTGAGCTTCATGACACTTTTCACTAGGTTTCACTTTTAGTGAACCATATACTTAGTTCTCATCTTCTTCTCCCTCAATTTTTTCAAGTGGGACAACACTTGAGTGTAGTAATGCTCCACACCTAGTTGTAATTTTAGCAAACCACTTTGTTGGTTCCCATATCTTTGCACATTTTTAGAGTAATTTATGAGGGTTGGAGCATGTATCTTTCCAACTCAAGCATTTGCATTGATTATTTAGATTGAGACTTAATCACTCTCAATTCAACACTTCTCCACATGCCTCAACAAGGGGGAATGCACATCTCCAAGGCAAAGACAAAGTGTGTTTACACACTCAGGTATCACATTTCCTTTATCCTAGTAATTTATGCATCACTAGAATAAATGGGGGGAAAATTTAGACACTAAAATTAAATCAATAAATTCTTGAGAATAGTTATCCTTAAAAAGTTTACCTTGCTTGGCCAACTCACCATTCTGATAACCATTTATTGATACGAGAGCCTTCTAAGTCTTGAAAATTCTAGGAACATCTTCTAAACTTCCATAATTTGTTATTAAATGTCTATAATCAGTAGACACTTCACCACCAGTTTAGTTTTAGAATCCTTTATTCAGTCTAGACAAGTGCACACTATTCAAACAATAATGCACTACACACATATCCACTAGTGTGGACTTTTCCCTCGTGCTCCCACATATATTTTTAAAAATGAATGCTTCCTTATAGATCTTACATGACTCATATGGTTGATTAGAATAAATAATTCAATGGTCTTACTATAAGAGCACATCAAGTACCTCACTTCAAACCCCCTAGTTACTCTCTAACAATCTCTTACAAAGGTAATTTCAAAATTATTTGTCTATTTGGCCAAAAACACTACTACAATTCTGTTATAGTAATATAGTCATTGGCCAAGTTATATTATTTTTTTGCAGGTTGAAGGCCATTCTTTGTCAAGCATTCTAATCAAATTCACTAGTTGTATTTAATATATTCATATGATCTACCCCATAGGGATAACTACATCATCCTGGGGTTGACATAGACTATGTAGGAAACAATCAGTCAACAAGGGGTTTTATGAGGATAATTCAATTGTATCCCACTTCCCCACCCCCCCTACATTTGATTTTATTTGTTCCTTGTGCAGGCTAGGGTTTTATCTCTTACAAGTTATCCATGCATCAAATTAAATATCACACATAACTAATTTACCTATAGACAAAGGTGAATAAACTCAAACTTTCAAACTCAACACATAGTCAACATAGACAAAGTCACAATAAAAGACAACAATGCACTTTGACTTTGCCCAAATTTTATGTACCTATCCGAACATACAACGAAGCAAAGTTTTAATTAACATTGTGTTTATAGGTCTCTATCAATAATTTTATAGTCACAGTTAACAAAAACATAATACAGAAAATAATAAATCAATTTACAAGGACATCTCTCTAACCCTAACCCTAGTTTCTATATTTAGCAATTTACAACTTATGTAATTTTTTTCTATCACTGTGTGTTTATAGTAGGCTACTTTATTTATCTCTCTTAGATCATATTTCAAGTTTACAATACTTCCTAGTTAATTATACCACATCATAATTAATTGTAATGGTAAACATGGCCCTTTGGTGTATGATATACCTAAACTACCCTGTTATTACCTATCATTATCATCCCATATCTCACCTTGAAATATTTCACCACTTAAATGTTCTATATGGCCTTCCCCTTCCCCACTATTTTGGCATTGTTTAAGCTCATTGTGAAACCAAACATCTCCTCCCCGTACAACTTATTAGGACACCATATGAAGAAGTAAACAACCTCATTTTCCACCATCATCTCTACCAAAAATATAAGAATATGGTTGCTTAGTCCTTCATGCATGAAAAATAAGATAGGGTAAGTTGTCATGGATTACAAGTGCAAATTTACACTCCTTTGCTTTACAAAATCCCACTTTACCAAAACATAAAATTCTATCCCTTTTGACGTAACTTGTACCTTTAGGGAAACTACAAGTTAATAATAATGGGGCATTTTTAAAGGGTTCACAAGTGTGTGGAAAATAAAGCTGATTAGTTCTACATAATATATATTGGAAATAAGTAATGTTGTGTATTATTTTTTTCAATTTATTGTTGCCTTTTAGAATATTAATCCTTGTGATATATGTATTGTCAAAGTTTAAGCCATTTTTAGTTGAATTTGTGGAATAGGCACATACTTTGGATTTAAACCTCACACAAGATATTATTAAAACATAATAAAATAGGGAATAAAGTGAAATTTTCAGTTAATTATTCAACATGTCATTTCAAATGCCAGTATAGTTCACGGGATAAGAAGGAAACATTAAAAAAACATTTAAATTTATAATATTTTTATTTTATTTATAAGGTATGCCAAAATTTTTGACTTAAATATAATATAATATAGGAAAATGTACCATAAGTTGAGCACCCTAACTTCCCATCCATGTGGCACCTAAATGGTGCCACATCAAAGCTTTAAATGTATCCCATAGTTGACTCAATGTGTGTTTAATATATATATTTTGTTTCAATTCATGAATTAGAGGGAAAGTCACATTTTGAATTGATTTAAAATAGAAAAATTGAAATGCATTAAAAATGTTGATTTAATATTTGTACATGGTTGTACATTTATTGGCCATTGGGTATCTAATAGTTGTAAATATTACATGTCATGATGTGATTGGTTACTTTACATTGTGATTAGGTAAATATT
Source organism: Torreya grandis (assembly GCA_037957365.1). Classification (NCBI taxonomy): domain Eukaryota; kingdom Viridiplantae; phylum Streptophyta; class Pinopsida; order Cupressales; family Taxaceae; genus Torreya; species Torreya grandis. Next base: position 3,809,414 of record JARHVA010000467.1, read on the forward strand.
GGACACGTATTAGATAATACATGTTCAAATTTTGGTACTTAAAATTATGTATTCATACCAATATGTTCCATCAATAGACATTACCCCAAAAATAGAGTTATTCAGTAATTTGTACATTCTTAGATTTTGATGCCTTTCCCCTACCTAAAAAAAATTAATTAAATTTTATAAGTTAAAAACATAAATATGGTCATATGGCATCAGATTTAGCGATTGTTTTTAACCATTGCATTAAAGGAAAGGGACAAAATCTTCACCTTTTGTCTAGACAAAATCTTTTCATGTATTTATACTATATTCCATTTTGTTGTAATACAAAAAATAAAATTATGAGTCAAAGACATGTCAACACATTATTATTGGTGTTCGTAAAAAAAATTAAATGTATATCCTAAAGGATAAAATATAAATGATCAAGATTGGTAAACATAATTACATGCAATTATCTTTTTCCTTGTTCTTTGGATTACAAAGTTCCTCATCTTTAGCTTATATTTTATTAGTAGGACTTAAAATTTCAAGTATAAACTATAGCAAAGTCAATCATTTGGTGCATTTCCCTCCTAGTTAAATAAGTTTGGGATAAAAAAAATGATGCATATTTTTGCTCTATAGACTTTAAAAAGGCATTTGACACAATGCCAAAGAGCAAATTATGGAGTAGAATAGAGGGACTAGAGGTCCTAGATCACTATAGGATAGTAGTTCATAGATTATATGAGAAAGTTAAAGCTGAAATCAAAATGCATACATGGTTGTCTAAATGTTTCAAGAGTGATATAGGTGTCAAAGAAGGTTTCCATCTATCCCCAACTTTATGTGGGTTATAAATTGAAAAACTAAAAGATATATAAACAATTTTAGAGGGGAAAGGGTTCATTTATCCAAATATATGGTGAAACCCATGCTTTATGCCCACAAGATAATTCTAATGGTAAAGATAATCTAAGATCTAAGAGAACATCTTCGCCTTATATCTCTTTTGTAAATGAGTAGGTATGCAAGTAAACATTGGTAAAAGCAAAATTATAATTTATCTAGTGAAAAGTAAGAAGTAACATAATATTTATAAGTGGTTTCATAATATAAATATCTCAGCCTTTAGTTTCATATAAAGCTTGGCTAGGAGACATTTAAAATGAAAAAAATACAAGGAGGTTGGAGAGCTCTCCATGTACTATAAAATATGGGTAGGAATGTTGAATTATGGGGTTGGAAGACCATCAAGGTCCTATTTGAGTTACTTGTTACATCGGTGGTGTTATATGGTTGCGAGGTATGGGATAATGAAATGATAAGTTTGAAATGGAGACAAATGGAAAGGATCCAAAAGTGGCTAATCACAAATAATTTTATAATTAAGGTTTCAGTTCCCTATGAAACCATCCTTGCTAAAACATGAACTTCCTCATTAGAGGTAACTGTTATGATCATGTTACTTTGTTACCTAAAAAAATAGAAAACATGAGGACTGAAAAGTGGCCTAATACCATAAGAGATGAAGATTTTTATATACAAAAGAATACATGGATGAAACAAAACTTCAAATGGATGATTATATGGGACTTTATCATAAACAAATTCTAAAACCTTAACAAAGATATAAAAAATTATGTGAATGAAAAGTTCAAAACAATGATGTGGAGGAAGAAAAAAAATAGGAAATGGAAATATTATGTTACAGAGTTTAACCCAAATTATGAGAATTATGAAAAAAATTATACCAGGGATGAAATTAAATGGAGGGAAAATATCCTCATTGCTCAACAAAGACTTGCTCCCATAGGCTCAGATGTGAAACAAGTAGATGGACATCACCTAAGGAATAGTGGGATGAGAGGGTTTGTGTTATATTCACCATAGGGGTGGTCAAAACAAAGAAACATTTCATCCTCAAAAATTTCAAAGTACATGGACATTTGAGTCAAATATGTGGAAACATCAAGAGTTAGTTCCATGGTATAACCATTTGAAGAAAATAAAATAAAAGGGTCAAGGGAGATGTTAACTCAAATAAACAAAAGGAGGAGCGGCCTTATAAGGACATCATTGAACCCATGAATCTTTGAATGGTTTGAGAAATTGATGTAATTAATGGTGCCATAGACTATTTGTTCTCATGAACATAATTAAAACCATTTCATTTCCTAGTCCTAGTACTAGGTTGATAGAACCCATCACTTGCTAGTCACATAATTAAAAAAATCACAATATATATTCATTGAAACACATATTTATAAATTATAGGTTTAAAAACTAACCTTGTTGGTGTAAATATAGGTATCTTTTGTATATATTAGTTTTATGACTTGACCAAAGTGAAGCAACACAATTTTTTCAACAATTAGAAAAATCACTGTTGAGAGGGTGACTTTCCCCTACGTTTTAGAGGGGTATCTCCCTTAGAGTATATGCATATTTTTTGGGGTTTGTGTAATTTTAATTTAAAAAAACAAATGTGAATTTTTTTTTGGAAATGATTGAAGATGAAAATGGATGGCTAAGGGAGGTGAGTGGAGGTGAATGAGAGAAACCCATGCTATAATAAATGTAGAGAATTGCCTGAATAACTCATAATTAAATGAAAGAGATATAAATTATTCCTGTCACATAAAAATGCACATAGGATAAACATATGTAATGGGAACAAAGGCTTACATAAAATCACAAATTCTTAATAAAACTCATATAGGGTGTACTTGGTATAAATGCCATACATGTGATTTTCAACACAAATTTGGAAACACCATGAGTTGCACATAACCAATAAAAGTGAAAATTTTAATGGATTATCTATCTATGAATAAAAGTACAAAACTCATGAATAAATAGCATCAAAACCCATAAAACCAAATATTGATATCACCCACTTACTTTCATTCCATTTCTCAAATCTGGAAAATTACGTAGCCCAGACATAAATTTGTAGGCAAGTCTTCACCAAGAGCTTGAAAGAAAGAAGAACCCATTTTTGTAATTGACATATTTATTATTTATAACACATAGGAGGATGAAACAATATTTTTTATTCTCATTTTAAAATTTTGTGTTCCACTATGACTCTTGGCATTGTAAAACAATATTTTGCAATTTTTTATTTCCATATGATAGACTTCGTCTTGCGTATCAAGTTTATCAGGTACCTAGAACACTCATGGAACTTTTAAAATTTTAATTTTATGCTTTACACATACCTGATTGGTCTAGTTGTGTACTTTGGGTACATGTGGTACCCAATGTGCTATGACCTAATTAGTTCCATTGATAATTATATGCACTCTAAGCACCATTTAAACACTTTCCATTTTATATCTTTACCCTATTGGGTCCACCTCATCCATTAAGCACTTCAGGTAACCATGGCACCTATGGAACTTAGAAAAATTTAGTTGTGTTGGTTTCCTTTGACACTTAAAGCACATATAAAATTATGCAAACCCTATTGGCTTCACTGAAAGTATTAGTCACTTGTAATTTACACAAAATAAGACCAAATCAAGCCTATTAGGATTATTTGGTACCTGTGGAACTTGACCCATCAACATTATAGATGATTCACTACACATTTAGAAACTTAGACCTAATTGGATATATCAAACTTATGAAACACCTCAAGACACAAGACCAAATCAGGTCTATCAATAATTAGCAACACTTTCGTAACCAACACCAAATCAATTTTTTTCTCCTAACAAGTACCTAGGTTTTAAGGTACAAGACTAACTTTTCATGCCAAGTGTTTATAATGAAAATTTAACTTTGTATAAGTAATGGAATAAAATTTGAGAGTTCATGATGAGATCAAAATTTTGGTATAACTTATAGGGGCTTTTAATGAGTTTTCCAAGCTATGTCCATTGGGCTATGGAGTTAACATCCTTATTCTAGAAAATTTGAACTCCCATTATGCTTGATTTTTTTTCCAATCACCTTTTATGAACATGATTGGGAGTGTTATCATGAAATGAAATTTTTTATGACAACAAAAACCTTTAACTATGGGACCACATTCCTTGGTGGAATGCAAGAGAACTTCAAAAATCACTAATGGCCTGTGTCTTATTCTTTTTATATTTTTTCCTTCTTGAGCAAGTTTTTGAGTGAACAAAATTGTCTTATTTTGATTTGTATAACTCCATATAAATGTTTCAAAAAATGTACTCTCTTTGGATCACCAACAATTTCACAAATTGGATTTTATTTCAAGGCTGTTATGAAGAAGAAAACATTTCTCACTGTATCATCACTTGCAAAAATCCAATCAGATTCCAATTCGGCTCTTTTAAAATATTTTTCTTATTTATTTCATCTTATTTTTTCTATGATATATTTACAAGTTATGCATATTTTTATTTTAGATATAATTTATTCATATTTCCAACTAAAATCAGACCATGGGAAGTGATAACAAAACTCAAAATATCAAAATCATGGGTTGCATTCCATCATGTACAGAAATCATTTCAATAGAGTCAATTTTTTTTGCAAGGGAAAAATTACCTTCAAATTGTAGAAATCAAAGGCACCTTTGAATCCATAGAAAAGTCACCAAAAACTAATGGTGTAAATTTAAGTCACTTTTATATTCATAGTTTTATTACTCACCCAATGAGAAATGACACAAATTTTCCAATAACAAGAGAAATCACTATTGAGATGGTGATTTTCCTTTAAATTTTAGAGGGGCAATTCCCTTGTGGTTTTTTTGGGGGGGGTTTTGTGTACTTTTAATTAGGCAACACAAAAAGGAAATAAAATTGGGAAATTATGGAAGATTAAAATGGATAGAAAAAGGAGGGTGGAGGTGATGGAGAGAAATCCACATCAGAATAAATGCATAGTCTTACCAAAATAACTTGGAATTAAATGAAAGAGTTGGAAATTATTCCTCTCACACAAAAATAGAAATAGGATCAACATATGTAATGGGAATTAAAGGCTTTCCTTGAAGCATAAAGTCTCCTCAAAACTTAGATTGGGTACACTTGGTATAAATCCAACACAAGATATTCAACACAAAGTCTAGAAACATCGTGAGTTGCACACAACTAAGAAAAGTGCATAATTTCAATAGATTCTCTATCTATGAATAGAAGTATAAATTTCATAAAAAAAGAGCATCAAAACCTACAAAGCCAAATATTGATATCACCCACTTGCCTGTATTCTATTTCTCAAATCTGAATAATTACATAACCCACACACAAAGTTATAGGCAACTCTTCCCTAAGAGCTTGAAAGAAAGAAGACTTATTTTTTCCAATTGAAATTCTCCTATTTATAATGCATAAGAGAATGAAATGACCTATTGTATTCTCATTTTGACCTTTTATATTACACTATGATTCTTGGCATTAAAACTTTTTTAAAACAAGATTTTACAATTTTATGTTTGCCTATGATAGACCCCATTGGGCTTGTTGGGTTTGTTGGGAACCTAAGACACTTGTGAAACTTTTAGAATTTTCACTTTATGATTTTTATAAACCTTTTTAGGGATGTTGGGCCTGTTTAAACTTTGGGTACCCATGGTACCTAATGTATTCTAACCTAATCGGTCCATCAATAATTCTCTACACTTTGAGCACCATTTAAACACACCATTTTATTTCCTTACCTTCTTGGGTCTATTGAGAACTTAAAAGATTATATAGACCTTGTCAACTTCATTAGTAGTATCAGGCACTTATGGTACCTATGAAACAAGACCAAATTGGGATGATTGGGCTTATTTGGTACATGTAAAACTAGACCACATCGATGCTATCAGTGATTCATTGGACATTGAGAACCTTATACCTAATTAGATATATCAGTATTCCACAACACCTAGAGGACTAACACTAAATTAGATATATTGGTTATCAATGACACATCAAGAACCAATACCAAATCAATTTTTTATCTTGACAAGTACCAAGGTTTTGAGGTACAAGACTAACTTGTCACACTAAGTGTTTATAATGAAAATTGATCAAATTGACTTAGTATACATATTGTAATAAAAATTGAGGGATTATGATGAGATAAAAATTATAAAAAAATTTACAAAAACTTTGAATGAGTTTTCCAAGCCTTGTCCATTGGGTTATGGAGTCAACATCCTTATTATGTGAAATTTGAACTACCCTTGTCTTTGATTTTCTTCCAATCACCTTTTAGGAATGTGATAGGAAGTTTTATGTGAAATTCAACATTTTAAGACAAAAAACTTGACTCCTTATATTATTTTATTTAAGTTATATAAATTTCAAGCTCATAACACCAATTGAGATTGTTATTAGTATTGTATCTCATGATCCACAAAATCTACTAGTCAAAATCACCATAAAATTAAATTTCCTTAGGCCACATATAGATTGGTGTGTTTTCTTCTCTACTTAGATTATGGGTCATAATTATATATATGGTATGGATATATGAATTTTTATTTTTATTTATTTTGTTGTTTTAATATGAAGGGTATGATTTTTTTATGCTACAATGGAGGAGGAGCTTTTCAATGTCATGTTTAATTTTTAGGGTGAGGTGATGTTCTAAATATGTAGAACATATAGTCTCCAATTATTTATTTAAGTCCTTTTTATACATATCATGTAATCATTAGAGTGGAAACACACTAGGGATTACTTCGGTGTCATAAGATATTCATGAGATGTTTATGTTCAACCCTAAATTGGACAAGGATCCTATTGGGATAGATAGGGTTAAGAATATGAAAATGAATAACCACAAGGGTTATAAATAAATCTATAATAGGCCAATTAATTGAAAATATCAAATAGAAGATATAATGAATTTAATATATTGATGTTGTGGCAAACACACCCCTTCTTCCAAGAAGCAGGGGACCCCTCTTTAAATTTGCACAAATTCAAGGTTCTTGGAGTTTTGATCTCTCTAATTAGTGTGTTTCTTTTGAACTCTTGAAATTTTATTTCGCCCTAGTTTTGTCATTCATATATTATATTCATTATGGTAATTGATACTTATTAAACCCCCCACACCCCCCATTACTTCTGAGTTTAAGTATAATCAAGGTTCTGTCACGTCCTAAATAGAATATCAAATTTCACACTTAAAATATTTTTATTACACTAACATTATAATATGTAGATTTGGACTTGTTTTAAAGTTCCCAGAGTCATAGTTTCCTAGAGTCCTACGTGGTGCCTTATTGAGATCCATCAGTGAGTATGTGAATTGTATTTAATTATTTGGCTTCCCTTTATACTTAGTCTCTTTTCATGCATTTTTGTAAGGTTGAGAGACCAAATTAGAAAGTGACACATGGTTCTAGTTATCAAAACACATTAATATCCTGGACCTAATAGAAATGTCAAAGTCTAGGAGAGCCCAACAAATTAGATCCTCCAACTATCAAAATGGTCAGTCTCCCATACCTGACATAGATGTCAAAGTCCATGAGAGACCAACAAAATGAGAACATGCTGTGTGGTCTTCGTGAGTAAAGGTACCACAAATCAACTAATTAGATGGCCCCGATGTTAGACACATCAATATCCTATTCCTAATAGAGACGTCAAAACTTGGGAGAGCCAAACCAAATGAAATTATGTCACATGGCCCACTATCAAATCTATTAATCTCTCAACCCTGATAGAGACGTCATAGCCTAGAAGAGCCAAACCTGCTAGACCATGCCATATGGAAATTTTGTCTAGATTGGTAGAGGAAGCCTAAGAAGCCTCCAAATAGTTAGAACAAGGTACAATTAGACTTAAGGGGATAATCAAAATATGATGCACATAATTTCACTCCTCCAACTAGCTAACCCTACTCCTAAAAATGTAAAAGAGAAGTATCGAGCTACACCTAGGTGGTAGCCATTATAGTCATGACTAATGAGTGATGGAAACATGGCATAAAAAATAGGTTTTTTGAGATGCCACTTAGATGAAATGATCATGTGCCTTTCACACTCCTAGCACTAATGAAATAGGGAATTGGGCCCTAATTAGACAAATTGGAATGTTGTGTCATAATCACCAAATGTAGTAGGTGGAACATATTTAAAATCATTGAGTTTAAGTCTAGATTAGGAAGTAAATGAGGAAATATGGCTGCCAACTCAAATTTGAATTCACACCGAGTGAGCCACCATGCACCATCAATATAAGAGATATTTATGGATCCCTATAAGTGTCTTTAGTTGAGCTCATTTACCATTATTATTCCTATTTTTCTAGTTTACCTTATTATTTTCTATGCATTCTTAAGCCCTCCATGCCTCCTTCACTCAGAACTCATTATCACAAGAGAAATAACCCTTTCTACAATGGCTACTACTTATTCTTCCAACTATAGGGTTGATCCTGAGTATAAGGATGCCACGTTCCCAGATGGCCTTACACATTTCAAGAACTATAATGAGATGTTTAAGGCAATTGACCTAATGCCCAAATACTCTACCAGTGATGATGAAGATGAGGTCAAGTTTGAAGATTCCCTCTGGGTATATGAGAAGTGTGGGCTATACTGAGCTATAACCAAGATAAAGGTCTTCCCTTGTGTCTATTTATTCAACAAATTACTATTCACTGCTAAGTGGGTGTAGGATGGTGTTCATGACATGGTATTCTCCATGAGTTCCTAGCATCAAATCAAAGATATCTTAGGAGGAAATTTATAATCTTACTACAACCTCCTGGTGTATGAAGTCACCTATGATTTGGATACATTGAGCACCTTGGATTGACACTCACTATAGTCATATAAAATGCCCAAATTGGTAGTTTGAGTGTGGCTTGCAACACCCCATCTTTAGGTAATTTTTACATGCTCTTATGATCTTTACATACACCTTTTTGCTCATTACCAATCATCTAGAACCTTTTGAATGGTCATTCCACCTCAACCAGACAATATTCCCTATGCCAATCCTATTCCCCTAGGTCCTGAGCCTGTAGGATAGGAGCACCCCATTTAGACCATAGCGCCCAATAGAGAAGTGTCCTATTTTTTTTGGTCCTATCCATTTGTACTTTAAACCCCAATGATCATTTTAATTCAGTCCTTATCTTTAATTAGGTCGACCTAGCATGAATACATGTAACCCATGATAAATTGTTCCCTATAAAATCCCACTTAAAGCTCATTTATAAGTGAGGTGATAAAACTTGCAAAGCAAACAAGAATACAAAAAAAACACTAAGGAAAACTTACCTATTATTTGCACACAATCACCCAACATAGCTGTAAACCTACTCAAATCCTCATACCAGTCCCTAGCCACCTCAAACACTATCAATTTGGCATTTGCATACACATCACACTATTGCACAAAGCACATTAGGTGGGAGAAATGCATATGGATTGACCCCTCTTTAGAGTATTGGTATGTAGACAACATGACCACACAAGGGGTGTGGATTGCATGTTTATTACATCTTACACACTACCACCCCTCTTTCTCAAGTGAGTCAAATATTATTTTATTAAGCATGATGGAGGGTTAGGGTTTGAAGACAAAATCAACTCCATAGTGAGTTTTGTTGACAACCAATGCTCAGTTTTTCATAGGCGTGCTCATATAAGTACAACATAACTACCTAAAAAGTTTTAGGTCTTTATGATTAGTTTGGACAATAGCGACTAAAATGGACAACAACACCAGACATCAGAGCATCCACTTTTCAGTGCTCTTATCCTTTTTCCCAACAAAATTTAGATTTAGGTTTATGACATCCTCCCAGTATTACAAAATAGTTTTCAACCTTTGTATTATCTATCTCAGTATATTTTCTTGATAAGTTATATTTCTTGTTATTTATTACTATTTTTAGAAAGGTTAAAAATACAAATAGTTACACAAATTAGAATTGTATTTATTGCTATATTTTGTTCTAATTTATTAATCTAGACCCTTAATAAAAATAGGAATAAAAATACATTATTCTTGAATAAGTTAAATCATATGGTGAACTGGACTTACTTTGTTTGTGCACAAAAACCCTAAAAACCCTAGGGAAAATTCTTGGTTGATTTTTAGCAATATATTTTTGATATTTTTTATTTAAATTAGATTTCACATAAAATCAAAAATGGATCTAACTTATTTCAAAACATTTCTTACAAGCAATAAAGAGTCCATACTCGGTCCTATCATGTATATGAATGATGAAGTTAACTATATGTTAATGCAAAGCTTCATTCTTTCCCTTTCATGCTTACTTTTTATAATAAAGGATGATATTAAGAAATTTATTGCTAAACATGTTAAGATACCTTTCATTCAAATAAATGTTTAATTTTATTTAATACAAGGTTTAATTATTTCTTTTACATACTCTCTCTCTCTCTCATGCAAAATAATTTTCAACTCTATCTTGCTAAACATTTTAGAAATGTTATGTTACAAGTCAGTTTTTAATGCATTAGTGCAAAGTTCTATGCTCTCTATCCCTTGTTTGCTATCTCTCATGTGGAATGTTATTTATAATCATATTTCTATAAAAATTATAACTCCAATCACATGCATTTCATCCCACATAAATGGTTTCTACCTAGATGTATCTAACTCTTTGGCTACTTTTGAGTATCTCACTATCACTACTAGACACAAGAAAATGCTAACAGTTATATCCATTCTTCCTCCCTTCAAACTTGGTTCACTTAGCTTTTATCCTACACTTACTACCAGATCTATGCCTATAGTAGATCATGGGGTACATGCTAGCATCCAAGTTTATGAAGATAGGCAAGTTGATTACACCCATGACTATAACACTTATAGAGATTTCAAAGCACTTACATCATACACAACTTTTAGAGTCACAGTCTCAGCCTTTCCATCATGCTTCACGATCATTCATGATCCTTTTCATTGATATAGGACACCATGATAGGGAGTCTCTTATGAGACTCATCGATTAGTATCATTTCTTCTCAGTCTTTCTTGTACATAATTTCTCAGCTTACTTGTACATAGTTTCTTTTTGCTTTCTTGAACATAGTTTCCTTATGATTACTTGTACATATCTTATTACAAAATACCACAAAAAATATAACATGTAAAAATATAAAAACATTCAAATAACTCAATACACCAAAAAAATTTCAATTATATGCATTATCCATGCTTTATATTTCTACTACCATGCTAGACTTACATTTTGTTGCTCTATGCTATTGTTTGACAATTTATCTACATTACCATGCTTCACTTGATCTTCTTTGAGTGTGTCAAGTGAAACCTAGATCCTTGATTGCTTCACTCTACCCATTGAGGGGGCATCCTACTTTTACATTTGAGACATACATCGACATATCTACCCATTAGGGGCATCTTCTACATGACTACACCATCCAGGTTATGTCATTATTACACCACACACTCTAGTTATCATATTGATGTATATTAATTAGTAGCTTATATAGATTATTCTATTGACACTCACTAGTATATAACACTCATGTATTTCTTAACATTTACCTAGTCTTGTACTACATATTTTGCATACTTTCACTTCTTGCTTTGATCAATCAAATGCATAATATTTTTAGTATTTACATGCCTTCCTTTCTTGCTTTGAGTAGCTAGATATTATTGCATTTCTTAGTTCTTATTTTTTTACTTATGTGTGCCTTAGGATATTTGCCAATTCCCTTTGCTTGTATTCTTGTATGTGCTTGTGGCCCTTGTGCCAATCTTTCTTGTTTGCAATTATATGTGTATGTGGGCATTTGAACATGCCTTGTATGCTTACTTTCCCAGTTTGAGTGACATGTGCTCATGTCCCTTGTTTTCTTGGTCCCTTGGCCTCTTTTTTATGCTTCTTGCTTCTTACCTTGCATGTTTATTTGCTTGTTTGATTCTCAATTGTTTGCAACACCATAATCACACATCATGCATTATCTTGCCTTATTGGATGCCATGATGGACATCATGATCCATCCTTCCTTAGCAACTAACAAGATTTATAGTTTTAGTTTAATATACTACACATACTATTACATTATTAAATCTATGTAGGTATACCCCTGTTGATCTAACAATCTCCAATATAAATTATGATATATCTTGAGACATATTTTGAATTATCATTGCTATATCATATATTTCATAGCATAACACACTTGCAGGGCTCTTTCTTCTAAGGGTAGTCAATTTAAGGTCTTCATTCCTACCCTCATAAGAGGGGGAAATAAATAGGTGTTTTGTCATAGAGATCAAATCCCTCTATCGATTAGAAATTAGTTTTTAGAACACTCAAAACAATAATCAAAATTCAAAACACATAAAACAAACCCAAAAAATAATAATGAACATATAACAGTCATCAAAACTAGTAAAGGAAAAGAGCACCCCACTAGGACTACAATGCTCTACAACAAAGTGCCCACTTTTTGACACTCCTATCCAAACAACAAATAACCCAAAATTTTTAGAAATAGACAAGAAGCTAAGGTCAATTATAGTTTTGTCAGCTATAGTTCAGTTTAGATTGGGTAGTTTTAGTATAGTTTTACTTAGATTATCTAGATAGAGGGGGAATCAGGCATGGTATGATGAATCTCACTTCATGTTTCATATTAGGCATTTAGTATAACTTTTAGATTAGAATCCATGTTATAGACACCATTGACTAGGGGCAATGCGCATGAGACATTTGCCTTCTTTTCTTTTTAGTTCATTGTATTACCCAGGTATTCTCAATAGTTGTATGCCTTATTTCATCTATAGGTGGTTGACATCATTTTAGAGTGGCTTTCATATAAGCCTAATTCTCAGTTTTGGAGTGGATTTCATATAAGCTTAATCTCCACCTTTTATAGTGGCCAAGATTGGCCTAGTTCTTAGTACACATTCAACTATCCATGCAACATTATCAAATTATAGAGAATTCAAGGGATTCATGAGCTATCTCATATGACACACATTCATATCAATATCAATCTATAGTTCATAATTAATGGGAAATGATGAAGCCAAATGACTAACTAGATTTTATATTCTTGAGCCACCTACTCAAAGGGATTGGATACACAATATAAAAATTGATTAACACATGTATGATCACATAGCTTCACTACATAGTGGGTGTTAATAGAGCCAAAGTGCCAACCTTTCTATTCTTGATCCACCCTTAAGGAATTGAGCACTCAACTCTGTTCATGATATTACTCTTGGTATAACACATATCCAACATCACTCAACATCACTCAACATCACAAAAGGTTTTGTATTAGTTCATGTACCTGATGAGGTGTATTAAGTCCTTTCTCTTCCTCTCTCTTTTACCCAGCCTTTGTACATTCTCATTTTAGACATAGCATGTCTAGTAAGAACTGATCTACTCCTTATTTTCTCTTATAGATTTATGTTTTACACTGTGCTCTCTCTATTCACACTCAACATCACACATCTTCATGGGATTCACCCTTGAAGGTAAGTTTAGGTATGCTTTCTATTTTTTAATTATCCTAGTATTTCACTTTACTGCATCACTAGAATAAAGGGGGCAAATGTAGTCATATAAAATGTCTAAATTGGTAGTTTGAGTGTGGCTTGTGACACCCCATCTATAGGTCCTTTTTACATGCTCTTATGACCTTTATAAACACATTTTTGCACATTACCAGTCATTTAGAACCTTTTGAATGGCCATTCCACCTCAGTGAAATAGTATTCCCCATGCCAATTATATTCCACTAGGTCTTAATCTTATGTGACCCATTTGGACTATAACACCTAATAGAGAAGTGTCCCATTTTTGGTGGACCTATCTATTTGCACTTTGAGCCCCAATGATAATTTTCATTTAGTCCTTATCCTTAATTAGGTCAGCCTAACATGAATACATCTGACCCATGATAAATTGTTCCCTATAAAATCCCACTCAAAGCTCATTTACAATGGAGGTGAAAAAACTTAAAAATCAAGAAAGAATATAAATAAAACACTAAGGCAAACTTCCCTATTCTTTGCACACAGTCACCCGACACAGCTGTAAACCTACTCAAATCCTCATACTAGTCCCTACCCACCTCAAACACTATTGATTTGGCATTTTCATCTGCATCACACTATTTCATAAAGCACATTAGGTGGGAGAACTGCATATATCTTGATCCCTCTTTGAAGTATTGGTATGTAGGCAGCGTGCCCACACAAGGGGTATGGATTGCATGTTTAATATATCTTACACACTAACCCCCCTCTTTCTCAAGTGACTCAAATATAATTTTATCAATCATGATGGAGGGTTAGGGTTTGATGACAAAATTAGCTTCACAATGAGTTCCATCAATAACCAATGCTCAATTTCTCATAGGCACACTCACATAAGCACAACACAACTACCCAAAAAGTTTTAAGTCTCTATGATTAGTTTGGCTAACAATGGTAGGAATGGATAACAACATCAGACACTAAAGTATCCATTTTTTAGCACTCTTATCCTTTCACCCAATGAAAGCCAAATTCAGGTTTACGACATCTTAGTCCTACACGGTAGTTTTCTACCTCTATATCAGCCATCTCAATCTATTTTCTTGCTAAGTTATATTTCTTCTTATTTATTGTTATTTTTAGAAAGGTGAAAAAGACAAATAGTTTCACAAATCAAGACTGTATTTATTTCTATATTCTATAATAATTTATTAATCTAGATTCTTAACTAAAATAGGAATAAAAATCCATTATTCCCAAATAAGTTAAATCACTTACCATATATATGATGTCTTGAAGGATTGGGCAAAGAACCAAGATGCTAAGTGGGTCAAAAAGATGGATGTGAATGCTTACACCATTTGCACCATCAAAGAGGAAGTCCACATCAAAATGATATTATTGGATTTTTTGTTTAGGGAAAGTGACTACCTACACATCAACCTCTTATGGGTGCCCCTGATCTACATAATATTTAAGGGTGATCAGGTCCCCACCCTAGGGGGTGATCAATTTCAACTTGATTATGGAAATGGGAGATGCCTAGGGAGGAGGTAAATTTTACATGATGAGCGGCTTGGTAGACATAGTCTACATAATGCTCATGTTCAAGCCTTTTGCCTTTCCAACATGGGTTCTTAGAGGTGTGGTGGTCCATGCAGTTTTTTCCAAACTATATGGCCACCATTATTAAAACCACATCTAAGAGATATGTGAGTCATTTTACATAATCATCTACATGGCCATTAATGAGGCAACCATGCCTCGACGATCAAAGGAGATAAGGGACTCTCACCCCCATTGACAACTAGTGGTACTATAGGGATGTCACTATTATTAAGGTAGCTGACACTCTAAAGGCTCCCCTTTGCCTACCCTATCGAGTACTAGATCACCTAAAAAAATAAGAGATCACCTATCAACTAGTGGAGGGCATCTTAGGTCATTACATCAACCACAAAAAAAAGGCCTACCCACCCATATCGATCACCATTAAACACTACATGTATATAGATTTCCCCTCTTTACAAAAGATGGTAGCTAAAAGGGACTCTTATGTCCTAGGTAGTACTAAACACCGAAGCTAGGACCTGGATGACATCATTCAAGCCCATGTGGGAAGGTATCAATCCTAGCTTATCATCAATTATGGCCACTAGCCCGATGAAGAGGATGAAATCTATCCTAACCCAATTGATGATTAAGAGGTGTTCACCCATATTAAGGTGAAGAACAAGAAGAAAGGAAAGTAGGCTCAATGTGGGCCATTTACCCAAGATTTCCTTCCTCCTTCACATCTACTTAGCTCAAAGGAGATGTTTAGGAAACCCCCTTAGATCTCAAGAATAATTTTATAAGGGGTTGTAGCTCCTTCTCCTCCTAGACCTTCTCCTCCATGAATTTCAACTCCATGGCCCTCTACTCTAGTTTCACCACCTCTCATGGTCCAAATAGCTCAACCCTAGGTATTTCAAGCTTGGATGACTCAACTCCAAGTGGCTTAAATTTGAAAAACTTGCTCAAGCTACACATGCACATATGCTCGATGTCAGTAGCATCCTAAAGACAAGCACAAGGTGATACCAATAATTGATACCCATGTAAATCCCTCCCCCTCTACCATTCCTTAATAACCTAGTAGAACCCATTCTAGTTTCCTTTCCCCATAACAACTTAATATGATGATTCCCACACTTTTTCATATTTCACCCCTTCCAAAATTCACCAAGTGCCATTAGATTTGGCTATGCACAACATTATCACCTCCTAATTCACATTTACATAATCTAATCCATAAGAAGGGATCTTCATGGTGCCCCCATCGATTCCTTCATTCCCTTCATTTCATCTATTCTACCTTCACCAACTCCATCACCCCACCAACACCTCCATATACCCTAAGGATAGCCATGGTGTTATGGGCATCTAAGATGACCATTCAGGGTGATATCGAAGTCTAGTGGGACTTTGAATGCACCATAGGGAACATGAAGAGAATCCTCACCTAGAAGTTCATCTAGGAGGGTATCCCTATGATCTAGAAGACTTAGTAAGACCTCTTCCCCCTCACCAAATGAGGACATCCATAAGAGAAGATAAAGTGGCTAAAGATCCAATCTCTATGCTTTGGGCTACACATGATATGTTGAAGAAGCTCATAGAGGACATGCAAGAATAGGTTTGAGCCTTGAAATAATAAGTAAAGTGATATTTCCCTATGGTACTAATCAAATGAGTTGAGGATGCCTTCCTGAAATGTCTCTTAGCTCTGGGATAAGTGGTCAAGACTTTGGTAGACAATAAAACACATATCTTAAGGGCCAAAGCTATTTAAAGAGAATTTCTCTCATGGAGAGAAAATTTTAGAATCTATAAATGATCATACACAAAGTCATTTTACTATAATTGAAGTTCATACCCTTTTTAAAATTGAGCCTTTATCAAACATATGTGGGGAGCAGGGAGCATGAGGGCTTCAATTAAAGAATGGTTGAGCCTAACACAAATAATAGTAGAACCTTTATATGAATGTAGGGAAAATATGTTGGCCTACTTCAAATAGGTCAACACCATTGTGAAATTTCAAATATATGTAACTTTGTTAGCTATAGGTGAGTTTGGATCCCACTTGGGTCACTTAGAGTAAGTCATGAGGAAGAAAGTGGTGAAAGCCAACAAAGTAAGAGCCCAAGTAGTGCTTAAACTCTCTACTCAGTCCACAACAAGCATCAGTCAGGTCTCAGAGGTAAAAGTGTCTATGGAGGCCCCACTCTAAGTACATAAAATATTAGTGGCCCAATTAGAGGTGATATTTTGAGAGCCACTAATGCATTTGGCTAAACTAGATTGAGAGTTTGACCTGGTGGAAGTCACACTGGCTACCAAGGAGGTGTAGTCCAAGTAATTGGGAGGTAATTTGTCTACATCTCATCCATATATTAGTTAGGTGGGCCCTTGGGTATCTTTTAAGGAAAGTAGAGGATATTATCCCCTTTTTTTGAATTCATGTAGTTGTAACAAACTTTGGGAGCTCATCATGGCCAAGGATGGAAATCTCATGTTATTTAGAAGTAAGCCCCATCCTCTATATATTGTAAATTGTAATCCTTTTGAAAGGTCAACATTTGGTCTCAAAGTGTGGTTGGAATCAATCCAGGATTGCACTTGCTATTCCTCATCCTTTTGAGATTTAAGTGTTTTCCATGTCTGGCATGTTGTAAATAAACTCTATTTTAATGAATGTTATTTCTTGCTTTCTACAAAACTAGTTGGTTTGTTTGATAATGTGCTAATCATTTCAATTTTTAATAAATGTTGATGTTAAAGAATTGAACAAGTTCTTTGTTAATCTAATTAATTTAGTACTTATAATGTGCTCATTGTTCTAACTCATTTGTAAATCTTTCTCACTTTCTTTAAAACATATACGATATGTATACTTGAGTTATAGATTATATTGAGGAATCTCTATGTTTTCTATGATAGGCTCTTTTATGTGTTGATATTTAGTGAAGGGTTTATAAATTAAGCATTCCTTTATATTTTACCTATGTAAAGATGAGTCAGATCCCTTGGTGAAACTTGACACATAGTGCTACAACTGTGATAAGGCACATATACAGCTCAGTTCTTAAAGCATTAACACCCTTTCAAGCCTAGAATAATTTATTTTCTACCCTACCTTGCCTTCCCATTTATGTTTATTTCGGTATTAAAATACCTTTCCCCTATTTTATAAATCAATAAAGGTTGAGTTAATAGAAAATAATGAATGAGGTTTCCTTCAGCTGGTAGTGAATTCTGGTGCAACCTCACATACATTAAACCCCCAACAATAACAATTACTACTCTATGTATAAAATAAGGTTAAATTACTTGGTCCTTGGATGTAACCAACATCAATCCTATAATTAATGAGGGGATATATTTATCCCATGCATTGTTGCCTTCTTTCCTCTTTAGAACACTCAACCTTATGAGTGCCTTCAGACACATCAAGATTTTAGGGCTGATAACAACTGACACTAAGAGGGCCATGAACCTTTTTAAGATTTAAAACATCGAGTTTGCTTAATTTGACCCTTACTGAACTATTTTCCACTCCATTATACATTATATTATTTATTTAATGTAGATAACACCTAGTGCTATAAGGAGGGCATAAGGGTAATTACTAGTAAGAACCCCAGCCTTGAAGGAATATTATATTGAATTGCTTCTTGTCGCCCTTCCTTTACTCTTTCTCCATTATTGTGTGCTTCAAACACATAAAAAATGGCACTAGAAGCAGGGCCTTTGTGTTATTTAATATTTTTGCTTTCTCTCTAACATTTTTTGCCATTGTTATGAACCTCAAACTCCTACAATAATAGATACAAAGAAAGGTAGACCCTAATAAGGAAGTTTTAATCCATTGGTTTACCCCTAAAAAAATCTATAGTTTATTACATGGATTACTAAGTCAGTCTAGGTGAGGTAGATGGATTATTTCACCCCTACAAGTGCATCAAAGAGCTTGGTCTCAAATAAATAGACCTAGACCTATGATTGATTCCACTAGATCATCCTCCCTGTCTCCCCCAAATAAACCACCCATAATGGCTCTCCAAGTAGCCTGGTTAGTTAGGTTAACTATTAATATTCCTAAAGTTGTGCATGGATTACCTAAGAACCCATAAAGGTACCTTTCCCATTTCACTCATAGTGTAGGATGAATGACTGAAGAATATGTGACTTCATACACAATTTAACTAAGACTTCTCAGTGTGGAACATGAAGATGTGTCATGTATACTTTTCCCCATCACTTTGATGGATTCAACCTTATGACTAGTTCCTTAACCTCTCTAAAAACTCAATCATAGGTTGGGACTAGTTTAACAATGCTTTCTTGGCCCAATTTTGGCAAGTTATTGACCTTAGGATCCTCTAATAGTAGTTCACCTACATAAAATAAGAATCTCATGAGTCTATCAAAAACTTCAACACTAGGTTTCATTAAATGTATAGCTGAGTAATTGTGCTTTACCAACCTAACACCTAACTAGACTTTGATATGTACAAGAATGCTTTGGACCCTAAGATGACCATGGTCTTAAGACAAGATGCAATGATAATAGACTTGCCCTTGGATTATATTTTAGCCATAAAAGTTGATAGACAATGGAACCCTCAAATTCAAATTATGGATCCCATACCTAATGTGTTATCGTATATGCCTACATTGAGCCTATTGCTAGATAAAAACTAGAATATTCTAATGCTCCAACCACTACCCATAATAAACCAACTCCCTTTGAGTCACACTGTTCCAAACCAACACTTGGGTTTTCTAAACCTAGTGAACAATGAAATGGTTCCTTAGTTGAAACACTAAGTGATGTTATAAAAAACTAACAACACCCAAGTTATACCTTAAGAGTCTAAAAAAAAGGAGTTGGATTCCATCCAATGAATGGTCTAAAAACTAAGTAATGACTTCCTCAATTTGTAAAGTCAAAGGGGCAGCTTGAATGCTAAAATTTCAAATAAGAACTTTACCTACTAAAGACAAAATAGAAATTAAAGTTGTCCTCACAATAAACTAGAACCCTCCCAAATAGGCTACCTAAATTCAACATAGGTGAAATAGCTCTACCCAGCTAGTGCTGAGTGCATAGCATGACTACACATACGAGACATGAAAAAATAGTGTTTTATAACACCTTTGAGATCTTATAGAGAGATATGGAGGAGTATGAAGTGGTCCCAAATCACCCAAAATCATCTAGCATGGGTAGACCCCTAACACACCCATGGTGTTGGAAACCATGGAATTTTTTAGCTAAGAATAAATTGGGCTAGAGGAAAGCACAAGTGAGGTTAATGTGTTCCAACAGTTCCAAAGGAGCAACTATGCCCTTAGGTATATGAAATAATAATATTGCCTCACTACCTCAACACCCCAAAATAGTGGTGCAACCGCACTAGACCATAATGCTAAAAATGACCCTCTACCCCAAAACCTCATGAACTAAAAGCTTTTGTAGAGACCCAACTAGTCCAAAATAAGGTAGGCTACAACATAGTAGAAGAAATGAAGAATATTAAATAAAATATCACCCTTCATGAACCTACTTAGATTATAGAGCAATACGATATTCTATTGTAGTCCCTAACTAAAAATCCAATGTAAGTTACCCAAAGTAAGTAGAAAATAACCCATGCTTACATGCTCATCCATAAAAGGAAGACTGAAGTGCCTCCCTTTCTCCTAATGGTTAGGTTATTTGGGAAGAATTTACAAATTGCCTAGTGGATTTGGGAGCATCGATGAACGTTATGTCTGTAGGAAGTTGTGAAAAGTTACAATTGGTCCCCATCAAGTTAGATAAGGTTAATGCTAAGGTATTCATATCCCAAATAATTGATAAAGTAGATAAAGACAATCCTAAAGCTAAACTCAATAAGGATGGGATTCTCAATATTAAGGGGAATCACATCCTAAGAGGGATGATTTCACTAGAAAAGGTGTTTGATACATTTAACCATGCACCCCAAATTAAGAGGCCCAAGTTTGAGAATCAAAAGTGTTAAACCATTAATCTCAATTCTTTAGAGAGACCCTAAACCATTAACATAGGTTTTGATTGGACAGACTTAGAACTCGAGTAGTTTTTAAAGTTATTGATAAGCTATAAGGATGTGATTTATTGGGTCCATGGGGACCTTAAAGTCTTTAACCTGAAGGTAATTACTCACACCATCCCATTAAAACTAGACTAAAAGCCATTCAGGTAGAGGTATAAGGATGTGAACCCAATAATGGAACCCTTGATACATAAAAAGGTTCACAAATTGATCTCAACTAGAATAATCTTCTTCATACATCACTCTACCTAGGTAGCCAACTTGGTACCTGTGCACAAAAATAATGAAGAAATCTACTTATGCATATATTTTCAAAATCTTAATCGAGCTTTAGATAAAGTCAATTATTCATTGCCTTCCCTTGATGAAGTAATCCAAATGGTGAGTGGATCCCAAATGATGTCTTTCTTGGATGGATTTTTGGGATATAATCAGGTCCTGGTCAATTCGAAGGGCTGATCCAAAACCACATTCACCACCAATTGTGGTATGTTTACCTACAAGAAAATTCCATTTGGATTTATTAGTGATGGAACACCATTTCAAAGGGATATGGATTTTGATTTTGAAGGTTTAATCAACAAATGCATAGTAATTTACATGGACAATCTAACTATGCTTTGAAAATATAGGTCAAATCAAATTCACCATTTGTATAAAGTATTCAACATGTTTAGGAGGTATGGCATCTCTTTAAACCCAAATAATAACATGTTTGATGTCATCGAAGGTAAGCTTATCAGTCATATCATCATGAAGAAAGGTATTGCTATTGATCTCGAAAGAGCTAATTTGATTTCCAAATTGCCTTTGACTAATAGCAAGAAAGATTTAAAATCCTTTTTTGGGAAAATTAATTTTTTTTGCAAGTTCATTTATAGATTTGTCAAAATTTTAAAACCTCTGAATGCTATTTTAAAAAATGATGTAAAAGTAAAGGGACATGTCAAATCAAAAAAGGATTTCTAAGATATAAAATATGCTATCATACAAGAATTCATGCTAATCAACCTAGACTATATTAAGGATTTTTACATCTATCCTTTCACCTTTGAGCACACCATAGCTACTTATCTCTCACAAAGATTCAATGGAGAAGAGCACCTTGTTACTTTTATGAGCACCAATCTCAAAGATGTAGAACTAAAATATTCCACCCTAGACAATAATGCTTATATTCTCATCAAAGCTATAAATAGTTTTAGCATTACATTCTTAGGAACAAGGTAAATTCAATCATACCAGACCTAGCCATTAAGCAAATTTTAGGTCAAAACAATCTAGGTGAATGCAAAGGCAGATGGATGACTAAGTTATAGATGTATGATCTATAATTAAAACCTACCAAGTTGGTTAGAGGGTAGGGCCTTAATCATATATTAATTAAAATTGATCCAAAGATCTTTGTGAACTAGTTAGACTAGGATTTATTATTGTAACAAGATTGACACACCTCAATTGTACATTACCTGCTCTATGGGAACACACCTCCTAGGATAAATCAAACATAGAAAATAGCCCCTAGACTGAAGGCAACAAAGTATATGCTGAAAAAAGGAGTTATCTTTAGGAAAAATCATGAAGGTGTCTATCTCAAATGCTTATCAAAATTTGAATCCAAAGAATTAATGGAGAATTTCCATGAGAATATGGGCATTGGCCATTCAACAGTGAATGCAATGACACATAATATACTCTAGGTAGGCTACTACTAGCCTACCCTATTCAAATATCCATGCTTACGTCAAGACATGCCATTGTGTCAAACCTTTGCCAAAAGAGAAACACACACTATAATACCATTATAACCACTTATAAAAACAACACCATTCACGCAATGGGGATTAGATTTTTTGGGGGTCATTAACCCAAAATCCTTAGAAGGCTTTAAGTTTATTCTCAAATCCACAAATTACTACACAAAATAGACCGAGGTAGTGGAAAAAAAGAAAATCACCACAACTAAAGTCATCAAATTTTTGGAGAATAATATAATCACTTGATTCAAAACCCCTATCTCATTGGTGTGTGATAATGGTCCCACATTCTAATCCATTAAGTTCACTAAATGGGTGTTGATGAAGGGATTACCTTGAGATTTTCATCTGATTACTACCTAGAAGGGAATGGCTTGGTAGAGTCAATTATATAAAACCTGATCGATGTCATGAAGAAGTTTGTAGAGAAGAAACCCCAAGAATGGAATTTGTTGCTAAAATTCGCTCTATGGGCTGACTACACTAGGTATAAGCAAACACTTAAAAGCTCACTATTCTTACTGGTCTATGGTTTGGACTCATTTTTTCTAGTTACACTTAGACTCTCTACCTACAAATTTATGCAACAATATACAGAGCATGATGATAAAGTAAACTCTAGGCTCTTGGACATTGTCCAGTTGCAAAAAGCCTAAGATAAAGCCTAACTGAACTTTAGCAAATATTAGGTCACTATCAAGTGATGGTTTGAAAAAAGGACCAAGGTTAAATCCTTTAAATTTTTTGATATGGTACTATTATGGGATAAAGCCCATGAAAATAAGGGCTAGTATGCCAAGTTTTATCCTCTTTAGATTGACCTTTACCAAATAGCTAAGCTACTCGAGTAGAATACGGTCTGCCTCAAAGACCTTGAGGACAATGAACTCCCACTACCTGTGAATGGTTAGTTCCTAAAACATTACTTATCAATTGAACCTTCTAATGTAGTTTTAGAGTGACTTCAGTGAATATGGTAATGTATATATTAGACTAGTTTACTTTTGATTGTGTTTGATTGTTGTTTTTGTTTTTGGTTGTCCATCTATCTCCTACCAACCTTGCTCCTTATTTTTACCTTCAAAGGATGATGTGATTCATGAGAAGGAACCAAACTTAGAAAAAGGTAATAACCACTCTAAAAAGTGATATAAGCATGTAAGATATAGTTCAAGCTTTAAAAACTTAAAAGGTAAGCTTTCATTTTGAGACAATTCCAAGATTGTGAGTGTATACACATAATATTTAAATTTTTTATCAAATAATGATGCTTTACATCTTGAAAGAACCTATCAAAACTCAATATCTCTTAGTGCATACCCTAAGGGGTGCACTGGGAAAGGGGTGGGTAGACCTTTGGTGATTCATAGGATTGTTGTCCCTTTTTGCCACATTATTACTAATCCAACCAACTCCCAAAACCATTCCCTAAGCTATTTCTCCTCCCTTGAATATTCCTCTATTATTTTACTCTTTCCATCCCTTCTTTACTTGCCCTAATACACTTATAGTCAATCAATTTTACTAGGTTGATTGGGTCAACCCAGTATAGTTTAGGGGTATTTTTCACTTTCTTAGCTTGTTAACCTTTCAGCTGACCTAGCTCAGACCTAGTGAAATATCCTTGAAAACACACTGGGTCAATTTGGTCGACCCTATATAGCTGCCATTTTTATAAGGATTTAGGGCAATCCCCACCTATAAATATAATATAATTTCATCATTATTTCAGATGTGCAATCAAGGTTTATTATTCACTTGTGCTTCTTCACAATTTGCTCTTCCACCATTTTATTTGAAGATACTTATATTAGGTTTCTTATTTAGAGAATATAGCCTTGTGGATAAGTCCTAAATGCTTTGGCCTTATTTTAGTGATCTTTACAAACCATAACAACCTCTTTTAAAGCCCCATTGGCTAAGGGGGAGATTGAGTCTTGACGGGTTCACATTCAGGTAAGTATCTTCTAACTTTGTTCTCCTCGCTTTTAGTAGATAGAAGTAGCATAAGTGTTGGCTCGAATAATACTATCTTTTATATTTCATGTATTAGGGTGTTACTCATACTTACTTTAATTGAGGCTCCCTATGCATAGTTATTTTATTGTTTCTAACCCCCACTTTGTGCCACAAGATTTGGTGTGCACTAGATTAGATTTACTTTCTTGTTATTAGAATAAGTGAATGTTTTAAACCTTAGGACTCTTTCAGTGTTGTTATGTAATTATGTTAGACTGTAGGCTTTAGAAACCTTCCTAGCATGATATCTTGTTACAAGTGATCCCCTAATTGGGTCTAGTAGATCCTCATATTATCATACTCTAGCTTAACAAGTGTATCCCAATCAGAAGTGTAGGTATGCTCTATCTTATCTGAGCTAGGATTGATTTATAAACATGATGAATTTTTGATTGCATACATTTTGGTGAACCTGACGTGAATCCTATCCCACTACTGGTTGGATTGCCTTCACATTTCCATTTTTATTTCTTTTCTTGCTAGCATTGGCTTTCATTTTGGCTTTACCTTCATATTACATTCTAGTGAACCCGACATGAAACTAACCCTTGCAAGATTTATTTCACCTTTTTTCATTCTTTTAGTCATTATTTTTATCATATTTTTCTCATACTAGATTGACTCTATCGACCCAATTTTTTGACTTTTATGTACATGTTTCTAGGAACAGGTAATTGGATCAACCTAGTTGACATAGTATAGTTTTCCAACCTTTTAGACATCGAGTTTAATGTACAATTGACCTAGTTGACCCTGTACATTTTCAACACTCTACAACAAGTTCCTACATAGCTTGATCGATCTAGTCGACCTAGTTTGTAGGCTTCTCAAGCATACTTCAAGGTTATTCATCAATAATCTTTCTTCATTTCATCTTTGATCCACCAAGGTTATTTTATACCTCTATATTTATTTATTTTGTCTTTCTTTTAATACTTTTTAGTCTTTAAAACTACCTCTGTACAGTCAACTAGATCGACCCTATCAGCCCAATTTTGTGTTCTATGTGCTATATGGAATAACTGGGTCGACTTAACTGACCCTGTACATTTTCAGACCTTGCTTCTATAGTAAATGTTTGATCTTGTTGACCTTATTCTATGTTTTTTGCATATAGTTTTAACACTATACCTTGTTTCAAGTTATAATTAACCTCATATTTACTTATAATTAGCTCACACATTTCTTTTTCTATTGATTACATGCTTAGAATAACTCACATGGTTTAATTAGGGGATTTTTAATTAATCACTGAGTTTCACTATTTATATTTTATGTACACATGACCAAATCACAAAAACATAAACAAGCACTTTAAACATTTTATCTACCTTAGGCCAACCTACTTGGATTTCATCACCAAGGGGGAAGCTGACTTGATGATCTGGTCAAGTATAAAATGTGGTTAATGGTATATTCTGGATAAGCACCCAACACTATTATCACTATGGTGTGTGAAATGAGGGGGTAGGACCTAATACCAAGCATGTAACATTTCCACTATAGTCCCTTTCAACCCAAACTACATGAAACCATCCTTATATTTCTATCTAGTACCTTACTTATAGACAACTTCCAATCACATTAAAAATCATATCTTAATAATCTAATAAATATTCAGGTTGACCAATTAGTTAACTCTTTACTTTTCAAGTTGATTGTTTGCTCATTACTCAATTGTGTGTGCAATAACTTGCATTAACCAACATTAGTTCAAGGTTTTTTATTATATGTCTCAATTTGATTGGTTAGTGTTGATCCAATTTATTGTTTGTTTCCCTTCAGATATTACTTCCCTAGATTAGCTAGAAAAATTAGTTTATCTCAATTCATACTTATTATCAACTTTCTCATCTTGCCTATCTACTATTCTAGGTTGACCTAGTTGACTTTATACTTTTTCTAGCCTTTGTACACTATATTGGATCAACCTAATCGACCTTGTACTATCTGTAGGCCCCATTATTTGTGCTAGGTTAACCCAATCAACCCTATACTATTTTTTGCTTTCATTATTTATCAATCTAATTCCCTATCTTTCTTTCATTGCATTTTGTTCATCTCTCTTTAGTCAAAATGAAGTATCCTATCAGAATCTTCTTAGATAACCTGAATCCATTTAGATACTATATGGGATGTTCATTTCTTCCTTTTTTCTCCTCCCAAGAAAACCATCACTCTTGGAACACCTCTTCTCCTCCTTTATCTATGAATTGTAATATGGTGCAAATAACACCTCACGATGAAGTTGATGGATCTGATCCTTTATATACCTACCAAGAAACTTCTCATCTTCAAAATATTCAAACTAATGTGGGAGTGATTGATACAAGTTTACTTAACAATCCCACTAGTAATCCTTCTTCTAGTAATCCTCCCCCTAATACTAATTTAGGGAGTGCCCTTGCCAACACCAATCCACCTCCTGATACAACTCAATTTTTAGCCCAAGTTATTCAATAAATGAACACTATGCAAAACTCTAATACCAACCAAATGATGCAACTTGAACAACACTTAATTAATGTGGTTAATTAACCTCCAATTATGCATCCTCAAATTAATCTCAATTTAATTCCTCCACCTCTTAGGGATGCCTCAAGTAATGTTATTACTCAACCCATAATTAATTATAAGATGATTCAAACCATTCAAAATGAGCCTTTAGCTCCCTTCATTGTATCCATTGATATTGGTAACGTATCTCCAACTATGAAATATGATGGGACTAAAGACTCTGCCTCATTTATTAAAGCCTTTGGTAACCTTTACAAAGAGTGGATCAAAATTAATACCTTCACCACTACTAAAATCTTGGTCAAATCTTTCACTAGTGATGTATTATAATGGTATAATAAACTTCCCCAACATTCTATTTGGCAACTTGATGATTTGGTTAATCCTTTAGTTAAAGAGTTTTAACACAATGATCTACCCAAACATTTTCTTAACCACTTCATCAATGCTAGACAATCTCACATTGAATAAGGTCATGAATTTATCAAAAGATGGAAATCATTGGCTTATAAAGTTGATCATATCATGACTGATGATAACTTATTCAAACTCTTTATCACCACATTGAATCCCACTCTCTAATATAAGGTTTGCACCTTTGCTCCCCAAACACTAAATTAAACTCTTGATCAAGCTAAACATCAAGAATTTCTCATGAAGCAATTCAAACCTAATCCTAAAATTATTATAAGATATTTTCAAACATCTAATACTATCACTAGTAATACTCCACAAACTAAACAAGGAGTTTCCAAAACTGATCTTCCTTCACCTTCTCATAAACCTCTTTCAGTTTAGCAAATGAAATAGTTTTTACCACCCTCGTAACCTTTCATCTATCCCAATCCTCATCCTAAGTGGTATGACCCCAATCTATTTTGTTGGTTCCATGCATACATTAGGCATTCTCATGAATCTTGTAGAGGGATTAATAAATTTACTAGCTACTCAATCACAAATCTATGATCAACATTTATAGATAAGAATATACTACCACTTCCCAAAAATGACAAAATTTTAAAGTAGCTACCTCTAATAACCAAAAATATTCTTCAAATAATCAAGCAAATGTTAAGGATTTTTGTGCAATTGATGTCAATTACAACTAATATTATTAAAACTCTCAATATGTCAACACTACCAATGTCAATTATCATCATAAACCAACTCACAAAGATCTTGTTACCAAGCCTAAAAATCCATCTTTAGAAGAACAACTTCATAAAGACACTACCACCACTAATATTGATTCAGAAGCACCAGAGGAACAACTTTATCCTTTTGATCCTCCAACCCCATCTATACCTTCCAAAACTAATTTACCTTATAAACCTCATGCTAGTTCTTCTAAATCACATTGGAATTTTCTTAAAAAACTTAACTGTATGGCTTGTAAGATTCCTCTTATGGAGTTGGTTCGCACTTCACCCTATCATTGTAAATTCCTTATGCAACAGTTTCAAGAAATTGAAGATCCATCCTCCATAGATGAATAACCACCTCCTATTGATTCTCAACCTACTAATGCCAATACCATTAAAACTATGTGTCCCTCTTCCAAACCTTCCATTGAGTTTCTTGAAGAGGACATGATCAACAATGAAATTCTTTTTCATGCTGATGATCTACCACTTTTTATTAAAGTAGCCATTGATACAACTCTTATCCATAAAGTATTAGTTTATGAAGGATCTGGTATTAATGTGACATCTTTGTGGCTTATTCAATATCTTAGTTATAACAAGTATCATCTTAAGCAAACCCATCTTACTTGTCATGGTTTTGACAAGACTAATAAAAAACCACTTAGTTTAATCTAGCATCTATTAACCATATGACCTAAGATTGTTTAAACCAAGCCTATGGTCCTTGATCTCCCTTTATCTTACAATATCCTTCTTAGTCATCCATGGACTCATCAAATGAGGGCTATTGCTTCTTCTGGTAGTCAATGTATTAAAGTATTACATAATGGGAAACAATACAAGCATGAAGCCAATCCCAACCCATAAAACATTCAACTTCTTCATCCTAAACATAAATATCATATTCCTACAAATCTTAGGATTAACAATGCTCTTTTACCCAAGTTCATCAACATGAATCTTGATTTACAAGTTACTCTTATAGATTTTGATGATCACGAGCCCAATGATTTGAAACATACTTACAATACTACCAAGTTACCTCCATATATTTTGTAATGGCTTCTTCCCTCTCTCTTATCAAGAGACTGTACTATTCCTCTCATGGATGAGATTAATGATTTTTCCCCTCCATGCAATTCTTAGAAGATTTTTATACCAGATGATACCTTCACTTGCAATGATTTTGGAGTGGCTAAATTATTTCAATATCCTCTCATCATGTCTCCTCGTACATTCAATAATATTAGGATTTTACCTTCTAAAACTCCCCCTGATTCTCAAACATGTACAATTTCTACAATGTATGATGATAACTATATCATGGCCCAAACTAAATCTAGAGACTTGGATGTCCAGAATTACCAAAAAACTTTGGCCCAAATTCATTCTTTTAATTAGGATGTTCATACTATTTATATAGATCATACCTTAGACTTGGAGGGTCATGTCATCTCATCAATCTTCTCTTATCAGTACTCCTTGTGTGGTAGAGAAAATACAACCTTTTGAACCTTTGAAAGCTCTTATATCTTCTTTACCTCCTTTAGATTGAATCATTTTATTTGATCCTTCTCCAATTACCAACACACTAATCTCTTCTATTCCATCTACTTCATCTTCTTTTGAAATTACACTAGATACCAAGGCAATTGATGTTCATCAGATTCATTCTGAGTATGATATCCATTGAAATCAAATTTTATATCTTGAAGTAAATGTTGAGTATTATGATCCTCTTCCTACCTTGCCTAATGATAAATATATTTTTGAGTTACTTCATGCCTAGGAACCTCAACTTCCTTGGTAGCATCATAAACTTGGAAATTTCAAAACTAAAACTCCTTGCTTCAACAACTTTGTTACTAGCATTGATCCTAAAACAAATCCAATTTCAGCATTACCTAATAAACCATACCACTTTCAAGATGGTAATTCCATACTTATCTAAGAAACCACTTGCATTGAATATGGTACTCTATTTTTCCTCGACAATCATAGTTTCTCGAGAGCTTTCACCTTCTGAACATGATAATTTCAGCTTATTCTTTGATAAATATTATGAGGATTTCACTTGGTCCTACGAGGACATGCCTGACATTAACCCTAACATTATGGTGCATAACATCATTACTTATCTAGATTCTAAGCCTATGTGTCAAAATCAAATAAAATTTCCACCTTAAGTTTCACTTTTATGTCATAAGGAAATCATCAAATTACTCAATGCTAAATTTCTAAAACCAGTGGATTATTTTGAATGGGTTTTCAACATTATCCCCATTTGGAAGGAAGTCACTATAGTTTTTTGCATTTGTATTGATTTTCACAATCTTAATCTTGCTTGTCCCAAGGATAAATTCCCTTTACCTTTAATATATACCATCATTAATTCCATAGCTAGCTATGAAATGTTATCTCTTATGGATGGCTTCTTAGAATACAATCAAATTAATATCACTCCCAAGGACCAATATAAGACTACTTTCACTATGGAATGGGGCACCTATTTCTACATTAAAATGCCCTTCAGCCTAAAGAACACTGGAGCCACTTACCAATGAGTGATGACTCACATTTTTCATGATCTCATTCACAAAATTGTTGAAACCTATGTGGATGATGTTATTGATAAATCCAAACATCATAAGAATTGTCTTTCTGATCTCACTATCATATTTAACAATCTTCTTAAATATAAAGTTAGACTTAATCCTTACAAATGTGTCTTTGGAGTCACATCTAGCAAATTATTAGGATTCTTAGTCTCTCTCCATGGTATTGATGTTGATCTTGCCAAAATTAGTGCTATCATCAACATGCCCATTCCTCATTCTATTCCTAACATTTGTACTTATTTAGGCAAACTTGGGGAAATTAGATGATTCATCCCTATAATGGTGTATCGAATCTACTATGTCAATTCCCTTCTCAAGAAAGTTACTGCTTTAAAATCGATAGATCCATGTCAAAAATCCTTTGATAACATCAAAGAGTCTTTACTTCACCCACCGAAACTTTGTCCTCCTTCCAATGATAAACCCTTGATTCTATATACTTCTTCCACACCTATTTTAGTTGGGGCAATGCTTTCCCAACAAGATGATACTAGAAGAGAGTATGTTATCTACTACATTAGTGAAGGCCTCATGCGATCATGAAACATGTTTTAACAAACTTATGTGTGATTACCTCACCATATATATTATAGCTAAAAATCTTTGTCACTATATGATTTACCAAACTACTTATGTCATTGTTCATTCTGACACCTTTCATCAATTCTTCTTTGAATCCTATCTTCTTGAAGATAGAATTGGAAAATGGATGGTCTTACTTATGGAATTTGATCTCTACATCATCACTCAAAAAGATGTTAAAAGGAAAGTCATAGCTAATCAAATTGTCATAGATCCCATTCCAACCACTTCTTACCTTCAAGATGATCTTATAGATGATAATATCCTTTACATTGAATGTCTTAATCAAGCTATCTCTCTCAGAGATTACTTTCATAACTTTATTGTCAATCTTGAAGCTAATAAATTTAAAGAATCTTTCACTCCCTCTAGTACTACTAAACCAAAGGTAGTTATCAAGGAGCTTCTTGAGATTAATTTTGACTTGCATGAGGATACTTGGACCCTTCACTTTGATGGTGATAAATGCCTTTAAGGAGTTGGGGCAGGTTACTTTCTCATGAGTCCTCTTGTCAAGATCATTCCTTTAGCTTTCTGCTTCACCTTTGATGTCACCAATAGTATGGCTGAGTATGAAGCTCTTATCTTAGGCATGAGAGCTTCTCTTGACTTAGACATTCAATACCTTCACACTTTAGGTGATTCTCAACTTATTTTCCATCAAGTTAGTGGTGATTATCAATTTAAAAGTTAAAACCTTATCACATATCATCAAATTTCAATCACTCTTGCCAAGGATTTTATCTCTTTCATTATTGAGCCTATTCCTAGAGATCAAAATTCTATTGATGATTCTCTTGCCTCTTTAGCTTCTCTCTTTCATCCACACTAAGTTCTTTCCAATCCTACTTTTATTATAAAAATAAGAAAATCTCCATCCTTAACTCAACCACCAAATTCACTTATCTATCATATTGAAGCTATTACCATTGAACAAAGCCCATGGTATCAAGACATCATTCAATTCTTAGAACACCAAACTTATCCTCCTAATTTATACTCTCATAAGAAGATATGTATTCATAAACAATCTTTCAAATATGTATTTTGACACAACATCCTTTATTATCACAATGCTCAAGGTACCTTTCCCCATTGTGTTATGCAAGATGAGGTCCTTCCTCTTCTTGAATAAGCACATGGGGGCATTTGTAGTGGCCATTGTAGTAGACATGCTACAACATGTAAATGCCTATGTATGGGTTACTTTTGGCCTACTCTTGAAAATTATAAAATTGAATATTCTAAAAAGTGTACTCCTTCTCAGCTTCATGATGATCTTATTCATTCACCTCTTACTGAGCTTCAAACTATCGAATCTCCTTGGCCATTTTCTATATGGGGATTTGATCTCATTGGTAAACTTCCTCGCTTCCAAGATGGTCATGTCTTTATCATCACTGCTATTGAATATTTTACCATGTGGGTAGAAGTGATGCCCCTTATTAATGTTACATATCTTCCCATTTCCAAATTTATTCTTAACCAAATTATTTTCCACTTTGGCATTCCCCATTCCATCATTTCAGGTAATGGTGGTAATTTCAAAAATAAACATGTTAAACAACTTTGGAACAAATTCAAAATTAATCACAATTTTTCCACACCTTATCATCCACAATGCAATGGTCAAGTAGAGGCAACTAATAAAATTCTCAACAAAATACTTCAAAATATAATTCATGAAACTTGCATGGATTAGCATATTCATCTTTACCCTGCACTTTGGGCCTATCGGAGTAGCATATGTACTACTATTGGGGAAACTCCATTCTTGATAGTCTATGGTTTTGAGTCAATTCTTCCTTTAAAAGTTGAGTTTCCCTATATTTTTATATCTCTTCATGGTATGATTCATGATTAAGACTTACGCGAAGTTTAAATTTATGCCCTTGATCTTCTTGATGAGCACCATCTTTCTACTTTATAACATAACCACCAATACAAGGCTCGCATTACCCGACAACAAAATAAATATGTTAAAATTAACACTTTTAAAATTGGTGATCTTGTCCTTAAATTAGACTACACTCATGATAAAAAAGGTAAATACACCCATATTTAGTTAAAGATATTCTTGGTCTAAGCACCTATCACCTTCAAACTAATGCAGACCATGTTTTCAAAGAGCCCACCAATGCTTAATTCATTAAAAAGTACTTTGCCTAAACATTTCTTTCTTTTCATGATTTCTATCTACATCTATCTAACACTTTTTGTAGGTTACTTACATGGGTCTCTCCCTCTACAACAAGTTCCTTCCTTTCACAAGCCTTTAGTCATCCCTTTTTGGTCTTTTGGTTTCTTGATGTACCATAGTCTTCTTTATCTTCTTGCATTTTATCTTATTTTTCACAGCCCTTGTGTTTTTATTTTGTGAGTTACCGTATAAGACCACAGATAGGATATGACATTCCTCACAAAACCACCATCTTTTACTTATTTTTCACATACTTTTTGCTTGCCAATGTTGTTTTGGCATCCCTTGGGTTTTTATTTTGTGAGTTGATTTATAAGACCATGGATAGGACCTGACATCCCTCATAAAACCACCATCTATTTGCTTTATCTTTTCCTTATTTTATGAGTTGTAGTGTAAGACCGTAGATAGGACCCAACCCTCATAAAAATTACCACTTTTTCATGTTCTTGATCTTTGTTCTCACACTTTATCTTTTGATTCTCTTACTAGATGGAATTTGCACAACATTCTATGTTATCATGTTTTCCTCCATTTACCTCATTCTTATGATAAGGAATCACCCTTTACTATTATTATATCCTTTTTTTTCCCTTTGTCACATTTTTTGTGATTTGAAGAAATTGAAATTGTGCTATGTGTCATTAATGCCTCTTGATTTCTTCTTTCTTTCTTCTCCACATTAGATAAAACAAGGTTGAATTCAAGATAACACTTTTATTTTCACCTTGACTTACGAGACTCTTATACCCCATGATATTTGATGTTATCTCTTTTAGCAACCATGCCCAAAGTATTCAAATGAAATTCATCTTTATCACCCATGTTTGGTTTTCCAAATCTGTATGGAGGAGGAATCTTAAAAAGCCATAAAAAAAGTTAAAATCCAAGTCTTTTGAAACAAAAGGCAATGATATCTAAAAAGCAACATACAAATCTCAAAAGTCAAATTCACACCAAAAAGACATGATTACAAGCACATCTCTTATCTCTAATTGAAGATCAAACTCCACAGTTGGACTTACATAGAACTGAGGTCCTTTGGGGTGTGGTAGGCTAGTAGATTAGAATAGGGGATTTAAAAAAACTCTATGGTGCTACCTACTTTCTCATGCAAGTACCCATTCTTTGTAGTAGACTGATGACTCTGTAAGGGGTCCTAAAGAATATGTAACACACCATGGAGAGGTAGATCCATTTCAATTTTCATGCATATAGCCTTCATGGGATGATCTATATACTCCATCTGTTAACCTAAGACTTGTGTAGCTAAGAGAAGTATTTCAGAGTCCTTAAGGTTAAAAGTCTTCTTATTTTGATAAACCTAATTTGAGTGGCTTGACTTTGATAAAGAGTTCCTCTACCTTGGTTTTTACTTCATTCTCCACTCCACCCAATTTATTTCCCCCCTTGATAGACAAATTATGATTCCAAATATGTTTTCCCTTCTTCTTTACTTCCTTCTACTTCATCTCTTAAAAACATGATAGCACTACTTTGTTTCAATTTTATCTATCCTTAGCACAAAATAACATGTTTAAGTAACTTTGGATTCTTATTTCTTTATACCATGAATTACATTTATAAACTTACTTTACTTTCTTTTTACCATTTATGATAGTTTTGTTGTCCTATTTTTATGGACACCTGAGTTCATACCCTTTTTCCATTATTGAGTGAGGTTGTCTTGTTACTTCTTACTCAACAATGTTGTTTTCCCTTTCATGCACCCTTTTTCCATTGTTGAGTGAGATGTGGATTGTTATTGCTCACTCATCAATGCTATTTTACCATTTTGTTTAGTCTTTTTACCATTGATTTGTTTTCATTTTACCATCCTGTTTGACATGTATACTTGGTTTGACTTGGTGATTTTGCCTTTCTTACTTAAGGATAACTTGTTTGATTTTCTCAATCTTTAGTAGCCTTGGATTTTTAGTTACCTGATTTACTCTTGTTTTTGACTTGGTCATTTGGTCTAACATAGTACTTGTCACCCCAACTTTCCAAATTTCCCAAGTACATCCCATCCTCATAACACTAGCTATCTTGGCTTTTCTTGCATTTGTTTATTTTTTCTCTTTAGTTTTGTATCTTGGGTTTATCAAAAGGTGTCTCTTTACTCTACACAATAAAAAATAACATCACATTAGACAATCATTTCATAATAAAGGTAAGTCAAGGTACACACCATTTACTTTTTAGTTATTTACTTCTTAGTCATTTAATTTTTATATTAATTTCCCTTTAAATCATTTACTTTCAATTATTATTGGTATGAAATACTACAATTTTTTTTTAGCATCAACATTGTGTGTTACTATGTTCTTTCTCAAAGCATCATCCCTTATTACACCTTAATGACACATGATGATCTTTGAGTGGGGCATATGTATACATACAATATTTTCAAATTTTATCAAATACTAATGATTTACATCTTATAGGAACCCATTGAGACTCAATCTCTCTGAGTGCATGCCCTAAGGGATGCATCAGGAAAGGGGTGGGTAGACCTTTGGTTCTTTGTAGGATTATTGTCCCTTTTTCCACATTATTACCAATACAACTAGCTCCCAAAACCATTCTCTAAGCTATTTCTCCTCCCTTAAATATTCCTATAGTCTTTTCCTCTTTCCATCCCTCTTTTTCTTACCTTAATCCCCTTTTGGTCAGTCAACTATACTAGGTCGATTGGGTCAACCCAATATAGTTTAGGGGTATTTTTCACTTTCATTTCTTGTTAGCCTTTAGATTGACCTAGCTCAGACCTAGTGAATTATCCCTCAAAACACAATAGGTTAAACCTATATAACTAACATTTCCAAAAGGATTTAGGGCAAGACCCACCTATAAATACAAGATCATTTCATCATTATTTCATATGTGCAATCAAGAATTATTATTCACTCATGATTCTTCACAATCTCCTCTTCTACCATTCTACTTAAAGAGAATTAGCTTAGGTTTCTTATTTGGAGAATATATTCTTATCGATAAGTCTTGGATGCTTTGTCCTTATCTTAGTGATCCTTATAAACCACAACAACCTCTTGTGAAGCCATATTGGTTAAGGGAGAGATTGAGTCTCGATGAGTTCATATTCAAGTAAGTATATTCTAACTTTGTTCTCCTCTCTTTTATTAGACAGAAGTAGCATAAGTATTAGCTTGAATAATACTATCTTTCATATTTCATGTATTAGGGTATTACTCATACTCACTTTAATTGAGGTTCCCTATACATAGTTGTTTTATTATTTCTAACCCCCACTTTGTGCCACAAGATTTGGTGTGCACTAGATTAGATTTACTTTCTTGTTATTAGAATAATTGAATGTTTTAAACCTTAGGACTACATTAGGGTTGTTGTGTAATTATTTTATATTGTAGGCTTTGGAACCCTTTCTAGCATGTTATATTATGACAAGTGATCTTTTAATTGGGTCTAGTAGATCCTCATATTGGTCATGCTCCCACTTAAAAAGTGTATTCCAATCAAAAGTGTAGGTATGCTCTATCTTATCTAAGCCAAGATTTATTTATAGAAATGATGCATTTATGATTGCATATAGTGAGTACTCCTTTAATTTTTAGATCTTGAAGGCCAATGATTCATTACAAAATAATTGTATTTTAGAACAACGACATTTCTCGATAGAAGCCATCAAAATCACACTTAATAAAACACCCTAATAAAATGTAGGATCACTCAACCAATCTAAGATATTCTAAGTATTTAGAGCTTTCTAAACATCCCATCACCCATGGATTGGTCCCAAACCCTCAATGGATAGAACTGCAAAAATCTTTTCATAAGAAAATTTTAAAAGAAAGATGAGCAAAAATACAAAATCTAAAGTTTGAGTTTTAATTGAAAGGGTTATTTATGTAAACTCCATCACATATTTTTTAGCTTGGATGGAAATAAAATAAGGACTCAAAAAGGTATCTTTACTAGGGCTATTAATGTTTGGCTAACATCAGAGTAACGCCCATACCATTCCCTTCCAAGCCATGTAACCAATAATTCCCCTTACAAAAGTTCTAATGCATAACATGATCCAAAATTATTTGAGTGAAATTTAAATCAAACTAAGCATAAATTTATCACCTCACACACACATTGGTCTTTTACAGATATAAAGCTTAGTATGTCACTTGGTGCAACTGAATTTAGTTCCTTATTTCTCTGTCTATGTCTAGGTATTTTGTTATTAGCTATGTTTTATGTAGGAATAAAGGTTTACAACTTGGGTTATAAGTGCTTAACACCACTTTCCCCATGGAAGTCACCGATTGTTATGGATAACACACATACTTCTTTTGATAAGTGGGGGACCCCTCTTTAAATTTTATTAAATTCAAGTTTCTCAGAGTTTCAATCTCTCCCTAATCAACTTATTTATTTTAAATCCTCAAAAAACTATTTTCCCCTAGTTTTATCATGCATCTATTAAATTTTTAGTGGTAATTTATCCCTCTTAAAGCCCCACAGTGACTTTTGAGTTTAAACGTAGTCAAGGCTTTGCCACATCCTAAATAGAGTAGTCCAATTTTAAATTTAATATATTTTTATTATGCTAACATTATAATATATAGATTTGGACTTGTTTTGAAGTTCCCAAAGTCTTAGTCTTGAAGTCCTAGTTTGTAGAAGTCCTACATGGAACCTTATAGAGCTCCATCAACAAGAAGGTGAGTTGTATTTGATTAGATGGATTCCATTTGTACGTAGTCTCTTTCATGGATTTTTTAGGTTGAATGACCTAAGAAAAAAGTGCTATGTGGTTCTAGATATCAAAACATGTTAGTCTCCTACACCTAAAAAAAATGTTAGATCCTAAGAGAATTTGACTAATTTAACTTATAAGGGGATTATGGTATGTAAAACCCTAGTTTGATAAAGTGATGGAATGATAAACTAGGGAATAAATATGTAATAATTATATCCACTAATTTTATAACTAATGTAACTAAAAAGTATTCTAAAAATAATAAATAATTAGAATAAATAACAATTAGATTATTAAATGATTGAAACTATCAAGTGGTGATCTTAAAATTGGTGTAGAGGCTAGCTTGATAGTTGTAAATAAGATCCAATAATAAAAACTAAGCTAAGATAATAACATGGTCTTTTTGAATAGTATTGTGGTCCTAGACATTATTATGGTGTACTATTATCTTGTGTAGAGTTATTATAATCATTTAGAATTTATATTTAATATTTATTGATTTTGTAGATTAGGTCCCATTACAACTCTGGTCCAAATCTCAAGTATTTGTGATCAATAATTTTTCTTGTAGATCTATTTTCCTTTGAAAAATCTATGTTTGTATACTTGTGAAGATTTGAATGAACACCATGAGAAAAAAGGGTCTAGTGGGTCTGATGTATTGGATGTGTGATCCACACCCCTATGTGGGAATGCTTCCTACATACCAATACTCTGAGGGATCAATCTTGATGTAATTGTAATGAAATTACTTAGATGTTCACGTAAATTTGTATAAAATATATAGATATGAGAGATCACACAACAATAATTGATAGCGAAGAATAATACTAGATAGTATAGTAAAGTCACTTCGATGGGGCAACCTCCACAATAATGTAATAATAATAGAATAGTTCATATATGATGATTAAAAACTAACCACTACCTCCTATATATAGTCTACTTAGTCATGGCTATTCCATAGGCCAACCTATCTAAGAACATGTAACAAGTATATAAAATAGGCATGTAAGCCATAAGTTGGCCATACATATCCCTAGACACACTAACAGTTAATGGCATAACATGCCCCTCCCATTCAAAACAATGTTGTCCTCAACATTGAGGCAACTTTGGATGTTGCTGTACAAATGCTTCATCCTCTCAAGTGGCATATTCACATGGTAGATTCTTCCATTTGATCAGGTATTCTATAGTCACTCTAGACCATAGTTGCTTAGTGTGCATGTGAAAGATTGCCTTAGGATCAAGAAAAACTCTACCTTCCTCATCTAATTCTAGTAACTCAATTTGAATGACAACTCTATGTCTAATGGATTTTTTTAGGCATGATACATGAAATACTGAATGTATATGAGTGGATGAAGGAAACTCTAACTTGTAGGCCACATTACCAGTTTTCTACAAGATTTGATAAGGCCCATAATACTTAGGGGACAAATTGTTATCCTTTTTGTTGTTGCTTTATTGACATCTTCTTATATGGTTACAAGTGAACAAAGACCCAATCACCAATGTCAAAATGCCTCTCACTTCTATGTTGATTTGCCTATTACTTCATGTGATTCTAGGCTATAGCTAAATTTTCATGTAAGATTGCAAGGACCTCATGTTGATGGTGAATATGTTCTTCAATTGCATGAAATTTAGGATGGACCTTCAAGGTTGAAGTGATGCATGGAGGATGGTATCCATACAGTGCCATAAAGGGAGAAAATTTAGAAGAACTATGAATAGAAGTATTATACCACCATTCAACAAGTGGCAACCAATGAACCCATTTATCTTGTTTATCGAAAATAAAACAACAAAGATATTCTTACAAACATTTGTTGACTACCTCAGTTTGTCCATCAGTTTTAGGATGATAGGATGAACTATGAGCCAATTGGATGCCCAAACATGCAAATAACTTAGTCCAAAAATTACTAGTAAAAATGGGATCTCTATCATTGATAATGATCTTAGGGGTCCCATGTAACTTATGAATTATATTGAGAAAAGCAGAAGCTACTGCACTAGCAACAAATGGCTATGATAAAGAACAAAAATGAGCATACTTAGATAATCCACAACAACCATGATAACATTTTGACCATCAGATCTTGATAAAATTGTAATGAAATCCATATATACCTCTTCCCAATGCTAGCTAGGGATGGATAAAGGCTGTAAAAGACCTGGAGTTTTAATGGTTTTACCTTTGTTTTGTTGATAGATCATACATTCAACCACATATTTCTAGATATACCCCTTGAGTCCTTATAAAAAAAATCTTGCTTAATTCTATGATAGGTTTTCAAAAATCTCGAATGACCCCCAAGTGGAGTTGCATGAAGTTCCTAAAGGATTTTTTGTTTAAGAATAGAATTATTACATAGGTATAATATATCTTTATACCATAATACATTACCTTTCCATGTGAATTTTTCAAATCCACCTAAACCTTGCTAAATATTTTGAATCAAATCATGGGTAGCACTATCATTTTTCCATTCTAATCGTGCTTCTTCTAGCTAATCTACCTACAAAATGGTTTTAGCACATAACAATGCCTCAACTAATTCATCCTTTCTGGATAGTGCATATGCCACCACATTATCCTTACCTTTTTTGTAGACTATTTCAAAATCATATCCTAACATCTTAGTTACCCATTTTTGTTGTTATTCAGATGACAACCATTATTCCCAAAAATATTTGAGACTATCATGATTAGTCTTTACCTGAAAGTGATGACCCATCAAATAAGGTCTCCATTATTTTACTATATGCAAAATGGCCATCATTTCTTTCTCATAGATGAGTTTGTGCTGATTTTTACCTTTTAGTTGATTACTTTCAAATGCAAGTGGTCTACCTTCTTGAATGAGTATAACACCCATACCATATCTAGATGCATCACATTCAGCCACAAAAGTCTTAGAAAAATTAGGAGTGGCCAATACTAGATCGGTGCGCATAGCCAATTTCAATTGTTCAAATGCCTTGGTAGATGTATCAATCCACTGAAAGGAGTCTTTCTTCAACAAAGAGGTGTGTGGGGATGCAATGGCACCATAATTTTTGACAAACCTATGATAGTAACCAATTAGCCCCAAAAATCTTTATAGTTGCTTGAGTATCTTAGGAATTAGCCAGTCTACCATTACTTAGATTTTTTTAGGATCTACTTTCACTCCTTCATGAGAAACTAGATGACCCAAATATTCAACCTCACAAGCCCCAAAATTACATTTTGAAGGCTTGGCATACAATTAATGTTGTTCCAAAATTGAGATTACCTATTGCACATGTTGAAAATGGTCTTCCCAAGTTTTACTATAAATGAGGATATCATAAAAAAATACTAGAAAAAATTTCCTTAAAAATGGCCTAAAACTAGTATTCATCAAACTCAAAAAAGTAGATGGTGCATTTGTTAGACCAAAAGGCATAACTAGAAACTCATAATGGCCTTCATGAGTCCTAAAGGTTATTTTGGGTATGTCTTCATCATGGATCTAGATTTTATGATACCCAAAACACAAAGCTAAATTGGTAAAATAAAAAAGCACCATTCAATTCATCTAGATAATCATCAATGACAGGAATAGGAAACTTATCTTTGATAGTGTACTTGTTGAGTTATCTGTAGTCAAGACACATCCTCTAGGTGTTATCTTTCTTTCTCACCATGACAACTAGAGAAGAATATTCACTTTGGCTATGGTGAATGATTCTTGTAGCCAACATCTCTTGTACCACTTTTCAATTTCACTTTTTTGGGCATAGGGATACCTATATGGCTTGATATTGGGTGGTGTACTACCAGGAATAAGTTTGATAGCATGATCATACATGTGGCTAGGTGGAAGTCTTTTTGGCATATCACCAAAAATAATTGAATGACCATCAATCACTTGTTTCAGATCGAGAGGTGGAGATGGTTGAGTTGACTATAATTCCATGGAAAACAAGCAAGATACAAATCCTTCAACACCCTTATGGAGAATTGCTATCATTTTATGGGAGCTAACAAGTTGTGGAGCCTTTAATCCCCTTAGCTCAAATGTCCTTTCTTCAGAATGAAAATGCATGAATAATTCTTGGAAATTCATCTCAATAGTGCCCAAAGTGGTGAGCCACTATACTCCCAAAATAATGTCAGCTCCACCCATGTGAATAACAAACATAGGAGAATCTAACAAGTAGTCTCCCATGGTCAGCTTAATACTATGACATTTTCTTGAATAGTTGATAATACCACCATCTGCAATCATAACCTAAAATTCTAGAGCTAGATAAATAAAATAGTTCAAATGAGAAGCCAACTTACTATTGATGAAGTTGTGTGTGCTCTTAGAATCAATAAAGATAGTGACTTTTTGTTTCTTAAGGAAACCCATCAACTTAAGATTTTGGGGAGTACTAATACCTAAAAGTGCATGACAATAAATAGTAGGCTGAGAGTCTTTAGGTTCTTCCTCAGGAACTTCTTCATCCTCAACATTTACCTCTTCATCATCTTCATCCTCATTGGCACCCTCAATGTAAAATTGATTCTTTTCAGCAAAATGATGGTCTTTGCTCCATTTGCTATCGTAACCATAACACAACCCTTTGGCTCACTTCTCCTCAATTTTTCATTGTGTCAATCTAGTGGGTTGCTGAAATGATGGTGCTAAAAAGGTGCGATTACGATTGGTAGTGAAAGTTTTCCTTTTGACCATCTCTTTTTCTTCTGACATGCATACCTTATGGATAGCTTCTAATACAGATGTTGGGTGAAACATTTAAACCTCAAATTAGATGATATATTTGAGGCCACCCAAAAAAATATTAGTCAAATTTACCTTAGTGATGTCTTCCACCCATAAGGATAGATTCTAAAATTGATGAATATAATCCATCATAGATCTTATTTGGTAAAATTTGTCTAATTTATTGAAATAGTTTTTAGATACATTATTTTGATAATAATTCAACAACTCATTAATGAAAATATACCATGTAATAGGGTCTCCATTATTTTTCTTTTAAGCACACAACCATTGATACCAAATGAACTACTCAGGCTCTAGATACAAAGATGCCACTATCACCTTTTGATAACTAGGAGTTTGATGCAACTCAAAAAATTTTCAATTTGGGTAATCCAAGTGAGAGGATCTTTACCATCTAACTTACGCATGTCCACATTTGGCAACATCAATTTCACACCAATATGAGAATTATTGGTGTTGAGAGGAGGATTTGAATGCTAAAATGGAGGGTTATTAGGCTAAAACTGAGATGTAAGGGCAGCAAATTATGTGGTGATATGATGTAATTCAATGTGAACCCCATAAATCTCTCTACACATCCTTGAAACATCAGTTTGAACTACAAAAAAGTCATCATGCCTTACCAAGTTCTTTATGTTAGCCTAAAGTTGAGAAATCACTAGATCTAAAGTTTCAAATTCTATGTCTTTGATAGGAGTCTTTGGAGTTTTAGGTGTCCCTTTTCTTCCTTGAGTTGAAGGACCTATCATAAACAAAACCTAAGAGGGTTTTTACCCTAAAAAAGTGTACTGGGAGATGATACCATTATAATCACCTCGTCAAGATGAATCCAATGACTACCTTTGTGCACATAGGGTAAAAATTTTGGCATAAAAAAGTGTACCAATAAAATATACCATTGAGATCATCTCATCAAGATGAATCTAATGACTAAAATTGTGTATGAGGAAAAAAAAATTCTTGACTTTTTTTATTGAATATTTTTTTTCAAAAAAGCATTTCAAGCAATACTGCGCTGACAGAAAAAATAAATTCTTTTTAGATTGCAAGTTCTGTTTTTTCACTCCTTATTCTCCTAG
This sequence comes from Torreya grandis, assembly GCA_037957365.1. Lineage (NCBI taxonomy): Eukaryota > Viridiplantae > Streptophyta > Pinopsida > Cupressales > Taxaceae > Torreya > Torreya grandis. The sequence continues at coordinate 3,853,880 of JARHVA010000467.1, forward strand.
AAACCATGCCTTGCTAGATCCAAAAAAAATTCCATAGGAAACTTACCCAAATCAAAGCTCTAATACCACTTGTAATGATATTACTTAGATGTTCTTAAAAATTCACATAGAATATATAGATATGAGAGATCACACAACAATGATTGATAACAAAGTAGAATAATAGATAGTATAGAAAATCCACTTCAAGGGGACAACCTCTAAAATAATGCAATAAGATTAGAATAATTCATTTATGATGATTAAAGACTAACCACTACCTCATATATATAGTCTACTTAGCCATGGTTATTCTATAGGCCAACCTATCTAAGAACATAGAGAAATGTAACAAGCATATAAAAGAGGTATGTATACCACAAGTCAGCCACACATATCCCTAGACACACCAATGGTTAAGGGTTTAGTAATATTTCTTTGACCTATGTGATATGTGTGAATTTTTGTGAATGCTAGAATGCTTGAGTGTGAATGCATGAGAGGATGCCTTGGAGGTCATTTGAGATCTATATATCCACACTAGGGCTAGATTATTGAATGTATGGGTTGAGTCAATACAATATTATAATATTTGGGAGATTTACATCAATGTGAAGTGGTAATTTTATGTTTTCTTCTATGATAATGTCCACCTAGAATGTACGAGTATGAAAGTCATGTTTATATAGTGCTATGATAAAAATTATGTAGGAGGGTTACTTAAGAATAGGTCTAGGCTAACCCTAATCCTCTTAGGGAAATGTGAAATTACTTTTTAGAGGGTGTAGGGACCTAAATGACTAAGATATTTCACCATTATGGGTCTCATGTGGTATTCTACAGGCCTGGGTGATATTTGTGACTATCATGCGATTTAAAGTGGATCAAAAGGGCCCTTAGATGGGTTAAGTGTTATACTAAGGACAAAGTGACCTCAAGTGGACATCTAAGGCATAAATGGTTAATTTAGATGACTAAAATGACAAATTAGATCCTCTAGCTATCAGAATGGTTAGTCTCTTAGACCTAACAAAGATGTTAAAACCTAAGAGAACCTGATTGAATGAAAACATATCACATGGCTTTGATGATCAGAGGTCTCAAAACTCAAACAATCAAATGGCCTTGATGTCATATGCATCAATATCTCAATCATGATAGAGATGCTAGAACTTGTAAGAGTTAGACCAAATGAAATGACACCACATGGTCTAATGTTAGAGTTGTCAGTCTCCCAACCCTGATAGAGATGTCAAAGCTTGGGAGAGCTTAGCCTATTAGACCATGTGACATGCTACTTCCATAAAAATTAGATGAGTAAGTTTGAGAGTTATCCAAGTTTTTAGAGCAAGGTAAAATCATATTTAAGAGGCTAATCATAATATGCCATGCATCACTTCACTCCTCTAGCTGGCTACTCTTACTCCCAAAATGTAAAAGCGAAGTATCAAGCTGTGCCTAGGGGGTAGTCATTGCAATCAAGATCAGTCAATGATGGACACATGGAATAGGAAATAGGTTATCTAAAATGTAATTAGGATGAAATAACCAAGTGCCCACCAAATTCTTAGCATTAACAAAATGGAGAACTAGGCCCTGATTAGACAAATTAGAATGTCACATCATAATCACCAAATATGGAAGGTGACACATAATTAAAATGATTGAGTTTAAGTCTAAATTAGGAAATAAATGGGAAAATATAGACATCAAATCAAATTTGAATTCATGTTGAGTGAGCCACCATGTGCCATCCATATAGGAGATATTTATGAATCCTTATAAGTGACTTTGAGTGAGCTCATTTATCGTTATTGATCCTAATTTCCTAGTTTACATTCTTATTTTCTATGCATTCTTGTGCCCTTTATGCCTACCTCACTCAAAACTTGATATAACAAGATAACTAACCTTTTTTAAATGTTTACTTCTTCTTCCAACCCCAAGGTTGAACTTGAATACAGGGACACCATGTTCCTAGATGGCATAACACATTTCAAGCACTATAATGAGATGTTCATGGTAATTGACCTGGTTCCCAATTCCTCTGTTAGTGATGATAAAGATGAGGCTAAGTTGAAAGATGCCCTTAGGGCAAATGATAAGTATAGGCTACACTAAACCATAGCCAAGCTGGAGGTCTTCCCTTGTGCTGATTTATTTGGCAAATTGATACTCATTACAAAGTAGGTGTAGGATGGAGTTCATGACATGGTCTACTCCATGAGTTATCAAAATCAAATTGTTGATATCTCAGGAGGTGCTCTCAAATATCACTACAACCTCTTGGATTATATAATCACCTATGATATAACTACAATGAGCACTTAGACTGACACGTACCAGATATATGATGTCTTGAAGGACTAGGTGGTGAACCCAAATGATAAGTAGGTAAACAAGATATATGTTAATGCTTATACTATTTGCACCTTTAAGGAAGGAGTCTACATCAAAATGATAATGTTAGACTAATTATTCAAGGAAATTTATTGCCTATATACCAAACTCTTGTGGCCTGTCCCCACTCTTTATGCACATAATATTTTCAAAGTTTATCAATGATTGATGATTTATATATTGTAGAAACCCATTGAGTCTCAATGTTTCTGAGTGCATGCCTTAAGGGGTACATCAGGAAAGGGTTAGGAGACCATTAGTGGTTTATAGGATTGTTTTCCTTTACTACCACTTGTTATCAATCCAACCATCTCTTAAAAACATTACCCTAAGCTTTGCCTCCTATTTTTCACCTACATTTAGTCATTTTCTACCTTCATTAGCCCTTCCCTAGCCTAAAATCCTTTTTGACAATTTAAGTTACACTGTCAGCACCATCGATCTTATACTCTAATTGATAAAATTGATTGAGGGTCTAGGTCAGCCCCTAATAGATCTAGATCAGGACCTAATTTGTTTTTTTAATAATGATACAAGATCGATTGGGTCGACCTTGTCAGCCTAAAATTTTGGAAAAAATAGTGTTAGGTCTGCCTATATAAACACATCCATTTCATCATTTTTAAGAAAATAGAAGAAAAAGAGATATATATTATGTATCTGCTTATCCACCATTCTACTTGAGGAACATAACTTAAGGTTTTATAATTTCTTTGGAGATACAGATCTTGTCTTGTGGAAAAGTCTTTTAGATGCATTGATAGGTTGTGTAGCCTAGAGCTGATTTATCCTTGTCATCCTTACATACCAGAACAACCTCTTACTAATCACCTTGGCCAAGGGAGAGATTGAGGCTTGGTGGGTTTTTATTAAAAGGTAAGTATTCCTAACTTTGTTTCTCCTTTGTAAGAGTAGATATATATGAATTTGTACTTCTCTATAATGCATTAGAAATATGTATACATTGACATGAGTATATGTCTTCTATGCATGTTTTTTACCTTTAATATTTATTACCCCCACTTTGTTTCACAAGTTTTGGTGAGCACTAGATTAGATTTTGCTTTACTTGTTATTAGTTTAGTAAATATGAAAATATAGGACCTAGTTAGGTTTATTGCATAGTTTTAATTGATTGGAGGCTTTGAAACCCTCCTTAGTGATATTATTGTGGTAAGAGATCCCTTGGCTAGGTCTAGTGGATCCATATTGGTCATGACCCAAAATATATAATGTATCCACAATCAAAAGTATAAGTAGGATTTATCTATTCCAAGCTAAGATTGATTTATAAATCTTTTGCATTTCCCATTACATAAATACTCCACATAATCCTTAAGGATGATCAAGTCCCTAACCTTTGGGGGTGATCAATTTCAAATTGATTAAGGCAGTGGGAGATGCCCAAGAGGATGCAACTTTTACATGATGAGCTACTTTATAGACTTAGTGTTTAAAACACTCACATTCAAGCCTTTTGCCTTTCCAGCATGGGTTATTAAGTTATAGCAGTCCATGTATTTTTTTACAAGCTATATGGTGACCATTATCAAAACCACATCCAATAAATATGTGGGTCCTTTTACCTAGTGGTCTAAATGGACATTAATGAGGAAACCATGCCTCAACTATCAAAGGAGATAAGGGACTGTCTCACCCCCATTGGTGACCACTGGTACTATAGGGACAAAACCATAATTTAGGTGGCTGACACTCTTAGTTATCAAAATTAAAAGTGTTCATAAAGGCCCTAATACAAGTATATCAAAGATTAGTGGCCTAATTAGAGGTGATTTTTTTAGATCCACTAATGAATTTAGCTAAGTTGGATCAAGTGTTTGACCTAGTGGTAGTCACATTGGTTACCAAAGAGGCACAATCCAAATAGTTGGGAGGTAGTTCATAGTGGCTCATTTATGTATGGGTTAGTTAGGACCTTAGATATCTTTTGAGGAAAATAGAATTTATTCTCCCCTTGTTTTGAATTCATGCAGTTCTAATAAACTTTGGGAGGCCATCATTACCAATGATGAGAATCTCATGTTATTTACAGGTGAGCCCCATCCTATATATATTGTAAACTATAATCCTTTTGAAAGGTTGAAAAATTTGGTCTCAAAGTGTTATTGGAATCAAGATAGGATTACACTTGCTATTCCTCACCCTTTTTAGATTTAAGTGCTTGCTATGGTTGACATGTTGTAAAGAAACTTAGTTTTAATGAATGCTATTTCTTACTTTCTACTGAACTACTTGGTTTGTTTGCTAATGTGCTAGTCATTTCAATTTTGAATAAATGTTGATGTTAAATAATTGAACAAGTGATTTTTCACTCCAATTAATGTAAGAGATATAATGTGCTCACTATTCTAACTCATTTTTAAATCTTTCTCACTTTCTTTGTAACGTATACAATCTATGTACTTGAGTTACATATTATATTGAGGAATTTGTGTTTTATCTACTATAAGATCTTTTAAGTGTTGATATTTAGTGAAGGGTTTAAAAATTAAGCATTCTTTTCAATTTTATTTAGACCACTTTACCTATGTAAAGATGAGTCAAGGCAAGGCATAATACAACTCAATTCTTGAAGCATTACCATCCTTTCAAGCCTAAAATCCTTTCTTTTATGACCTACATAGCCTTCCCATTTTATGTTTATTTTGGAGTCAAAATAATTCTCCCTTGTTTTATAAATAAATGAAGTTTGGCTTAATGGAAAATAATAAATGAGGTCTCCTTCATCTGGTAGTGAATTTTGGTGCAACTACACATACATTAAATCCCCAGTGGTAATAATTATTGCTATGACTTGAACAAGGTTAAATTACTTGGTCCTTGAAATGAACTAGCATCCATCCTAAAATTAATGAGGGGATATCCATCTTTATCGAATGCATTATCACCTAATTTCCTCTTCATAACCCTTAAACCCATGAGTGCTTTTGAATGCATCAGAATCTCAGGGTCGATAATAATTGATAGATATTAAAAATGGAAAGTAAAACTATGATAGACATGATAATGACAAATAAATAAGATAGTTGGCTTTGATGCTAATATAGATGTTTCTACTCATTTTTTGATTTTTACATTAAGAAGAAATAGGAAACTAAAGATAATGGTCAGGGGTTAGATGATACCTGGATTAAGTTGTGCACCGTATCCAAGCATTGTAGGAGCTCCTCTTTGGCTATGGAGGAAGACACCTGTAGAGAGAAAGAAACTCAAACAAAGAGAGTGTTAGAAATGGATATGGTGGACTGCGAAGTGATATGCTTGGTCCCAAAAGTGTAAAAACTTCCTTGAGGGATGACAGTCCACTATTTGATAAAAAGATTGTCGTATAAAGAAAAATAATGAAAGACTAAGAAAGAGAAAGTAGACAATGCGTACCTGTTCTCTATAATTAGCCTCACATAGTCACCGATGTCAGTAGTCCTATCAGCATTGGTTGGTCAATATGCTGATGTTAGTTATATTACCGATGTCGATCAGGGTTGTGGTTGATGTCGATCGAGGCAATGGGCCTTGGACGGGTTTTAGAGTGTGTCTGTGGTTGACAGAGGAGTCTGGGTTTGTGTAAGGTTGTAAGACAGTGAATAAGGTCTGATAAGAGACAAAGGTAGAGGGTAGGTATGTAAAAGTAGGTGCGAATAAGAAGAAGGCTTTTCAGCCTTTCTCCAGAGGAAGTCAGGTCTGGTTGATAGTATTCAAAAATAGTAAAATAGAAACTAATTACTAATGTATTTTAAACACTGAAATAGAGACAGAAGAATACTTAGCTCTACTTGATGAAGAACCAAGGGTGTGAAAATGCTTATTCCTATTGTGGCTGATATCAAGGTCTTTGTGCAATCTTTCGATCCAATCCGGAGTCACTTATGCAGAGTCTATAACCAAGGGAGTGTTAGTCGAAGTGCCATTGATGTCTCAGAGTCTGAGAGAGAGAGAGTGAGAGAGAGATTGATTAGAGATCAGGATTCCAAACTAGCGATTAGAGATCTAGAGGTCGATTAGAACTTGGTTTAAGAAATTGACGTTGGCGATCCTACCGGTGTCAGCTAACAGTTGACCGACATCAGCAGCTAGAGAATGGGTAAAAGGGCTATTTTTAGCCCTTTGTCCATTTTTCCATGCACCGAGTGTATTTGCCATTGGAAAATGGTCAAATTACGGGGTTATTATGCATGAGTGTTGGTTAGGAGGTTGGAATGATTCTTAGGTGGTTATGATTTGGATGACTTAGTCTTGGGGTGAGTCATAGGGTAGGAAATGGTCTTAGGGGTGAGGTGTCCAAGGTGAGGTGTCCTAGGTGAGGTGTCTTAGGGTGATGTCATTAATTCAAAATAAGTATTTTATTTTAAATTAATAATGTGTGTAAGGGACCAAGGGGAGTCGACACAATTTTGGTGTCTACATTTGCCCCTTTTTGTCTTGTTGGTTGTTCTTGATGAACTATAAGACAAAAATAGGAGTAGGTTGCCCCAGGTATGGGATGAGGTATTCCCCCTCAAAGCAAGAATCAAGAGAGGGCAATCCAAAATCAGTTGCCAATTTGATAGATAGTGAATGAATATGGTGAAGTTAGAGTGTGAATGCTGCAATAGTTGAGATTGCACGTATACCACTTCACGTAATAGTCAGGTCAAATTGTCATAGGCAAGGTCGAGGAGTGTTAAAATCAAAGTAACCAGGCCCCAACTTTTAGTCATAGCTAATTGGGTTAAATGATCAAAGCTATAGCTCTAATGGTCATCGTGTTCCAAGTATCCTGGGCTTAGGAAGTGCTCTTGGAAAACACAAAATGTCACAAGTAGTGGGGATCAAATTGAGCGCAATATGATACTTGTGAGGGTCGTAATGTGAGGTGCGTATAATTTTGCTAACTATTCATGAGGTAGCATACATGCAATCAAAACAACCAAGGCAGAGTTGTCTCAGAAGTGGTCGTGGTCAGAGGAGATAATTGCGATCTCTAAGGTCGTTAGTCGAGTCGAGTTGAGATATAAGTGATCTGAAGTGTTTAATGTTGTATGGGAGATATATGTGATCTCCAATATGCCCCATGAGAAGTCTAAGGTGACTTATACAATGTTAGGGTGGATTGTTTGGTCATGATTTTGGACAGGTTGTTTGGTCATGGTCAAAGGTTAAATGGTTGGTCCATCAAGTTGAGAAACAAATGAATGTGGCTAAGCTAACCTCAAAAGACTTCGTGTCATCTGAATGCTGCCTACATAGCCCATGTTTTAAGGGCCTTAGGCCAATGTAATTCTCCCCAAAAGGGAAGAAGAGTGTAGGTTATGGATTAGGTTTGACTAGGTTAAGTCATGGTTAAAGGTTATATGGCTGGTCCATCAAGTAGATGAATAAACGAATGGCTAATGTCATTAGGGAGATGAATAGGTGAATGGCTGAGCTAACCCCAGAAGACTCTGTATCAATTGAGTGCTGCCTAAATAGCCCCTATTTTAAGGGCCTTAGGCCAATGTAGTTCTCCCCAAAAGGGAGGAAGAGTCAAAGTGGTTGATAGTTGGTATTGGACAGGTTAGGGTTGTTAGCATTTCCCATATGTATGATGGTACATGCTTGAAATGATGAATGCATGATGATGTTACAGCCTTTTCCATATTATGTGATGGTATATTCTGTAACATTTGTGATGTGGTTTTTCATCCCTAGTAATTTTCCATATTAGTGATGGTGTATGCCAAAAATGAAATGTGTATGTTTATGCTTCAGCAAGTGTCCATATTGGTGATGGTATATGCTTGAGATAAGTTGTGTTTGGTTGATAGTTTCCATGTGTATTGTTTTCCATAGAAAGTAGTGTGAATGGGTTATGATAATTCATGATGTCATGTTAGTGGTCAGAAAAAGGTTTGGTTTGGTTGTATGTGACAAGGGTATGTAAGAAGTGAAAGGTGCATTGCTCTTTCATTGACAAGGACCATAATGATAGCATAAATAAGGTTTTTACAAACAAAAGCCCCATTCATGCATTATGTCGTTGACCATTGGTTTATGTTAGAGAAGTAGTTGAATCACTTGACATTAAGTGAGCTCGAAATCCCTTGAGTATGTTAGGGTAATAGGTGTGATTAGGTGATATGTCATGATGGTGTAACCCTTTTTAGTAGGGATTACTTTGCCCCTTTTATAGGTGATCCTGAGAATGACTATAGGTAAGTCCATGACTTAATAATTTGTCAATCATTTTTTTTTTAATGGTAGACTGATCAATGAGGGAAGTCTACTTGGGGATGTTGTTTTGTTTTATGGTCATGTGGTGCTGGTTATGTAGCAAAATTTAGTCATAGCCATCCTTCGAGGGAATGGTCTATAGTTTGCTTTGTATGTTTAAATGTCTGTGAATAGCTGTCCTTCAAGGGAGTAGTCTAGTAATTATAGCAATGATGCAGCTGTCCTTTGAGGGAGTAGTCTACATTTATAGTTTATGACCTTTGGTTAGGTGTCCCCATTTTATGTGTTATTTGTTGACTGGAATTTTAGTCATGGACAAGACTATAGAGGTTTAAGGGTCTCCCTTTTATTAGGACAAAGCATTCATGCTCTATAAAAGGGTTGACTAATGTTTGTAGGGGAAAAAGGGTTGAAGGAAATAGGAATGGAAATGATGGGGGTTACTCAAGGGATGAGCTCAAATTAAATGCCAAGTGAATGATTACTTGATTAACAATAGAATGGTCATAGATGTAAGGCATTAAGGGGCCCAGGTTCTGGTCAGCCTTTGAGTGAAGACAAATGTTAAGTGCCTGATCCATGCGTTATTATGTACAGTCTGAGGCAATTAGGAGCAAACTTGCCTTGTTGGCTTCTTTTCATATTGGTCACATGTTGGCTGATGCTTGGTTGGTTGATGTTTGGTCGATGTTTGGTTAAGGTTGTGATAGTTAGTATAAAATTGAATTCCCCCAGTTGTTTGTGACAGGGATAAGGTTTGGCACCCATTGCGGATAATCAATAGATTGGATAAATAAGATGAAGAGAAGATGATGAAGCTCCTCTTTGATAAGGAGTGTAACGCGGGGATGAATCCTTTGAAGCTTTTGCCTGATAGGCTTAGTTTGAGAGGGCGAGATCCTGATCTTCCAAGTTGAAGTTTGGAATCTCAAAATTAGGGATGATGATGGAGGCAATGGTGGGTAATGATTTGACAAAAGTAGCCAGTGGTTGGGGGTCTTTAGGTTGGACCTCCACTGTCTATAAAGCTTTGATTAAAGTTTGGTGATGTTGTGGAGAGCTTTGAATGAGGTCATACAAGGACATCTTCATAGGGGTTTAGCGAAGTTGTTTCACCATGGAGTCAAGAATTGGTTTTGAAGATGTTGGTTGAGATGTGCCCAAGATTGAAGTCTTGGGTTTTGGTGGTTGAGAGGGCTTGATGAAAGGATATGTCCAAGGAATAGAAGCACGCTCTTTTCCTTTATCTTTCCTGGTTTGTGACCTGGTGACCACATTGATAGTGTTGATTTTGAATAAAGGGGTTGAAGGTGGTAGAGGGACCATAGTTTGATGATAGGATCTCGATTTAGGTGAGGATGTTTGAGAGGTATGGGATGGTGTCGATGATTTGTTGAAAGGGTGGTCAAGAGGATCCTTAATGAAAGGGTTATCCTTTTTCAAGTGTTGATGAATGACTTCTTTAAGAGCAAAACAACGCTCAGTGTCATGTCCAGGTGTGTGATGATACGCACAGCTTTGAGTGTCATCGAACTAAGATGGTTTTGGTCTGAGATGTTGGAATGGTTTAAGAGGTGGGAGACTGATGCTAGAAGACTACAATAATTGGCATAATAGTAAAGCATTGGATCCCACAAATGGATCTACACATTTTATTGCAGTAGGGGTTGACAACTCTTATTTAGGAGTTATAGGAGGAGTTTGTCATACCATCTTTTTATTTGGTGGTGTGACCACACGTGTAGATGGCACTTTCTTGGTGAGATGTGTTGGATGTTTTGGAGGAAGTATGTTTTTGCAAAGTAAGGGGGATAATGGAGGCGATTTATTTTTGATAGGTGTTGGAGTAGGAAGCACTCCTATTAAGGTGGATGGATATGGGCCCAAAATAGAGGGCAATGGTGATGGTGGGGGAGGAGTTCTCCAACGTGATTTAGCAACCTTCTTTTGCATGGTGTGAGGACTACTATTGTGTGGGGTGAAGTTCAAATCTACCCTCACCGGATCTTCTTCGACCAAAGTAGGTGAGGTGGCGAGTTCCTCTCTCAGCGGAGAACGAATTGGAGAATGTGGATCTTCAATTGGATAGAGCGTAGGGATGATCATGGTTTCTGTATGTGGTCTAGTAGTGGGAAAGGTATGATCCCCCATTGATGATAAGAAGGATGAGGGCGAGGCCACCGGCATTGATGCCATCAAAACATCCTCCAATATGGGAGAGGTCAAAATAGCCTTTCCTACATGTGAAAGAGGGGTGGATGGAGGACTATCCTCCATCTATGGAGGACAAATAGGAGAAGAAGGCTCTTTTACCTGTGGTGGACAAATAGGAGAAGAAGGCTCTTTTACTTGTGGTGGAAAAATGGGTTGATTAACCTCTTTAGATTGTGGGAGAGGTTGGTTAGAAACCATGTCGATCATGCACATATTATGCTCTTGAAGGTCATCAACTATGGTCTGAATGTTATTCTGATTTGGGGGATAGTTAGGAAATGGTTGTCTAAAGATGTCTATGTTTTGGTTAGCTGGCACATTTGGGTTATCCAAAACAAGATCCCACTTGTCTAACATGTCTTGAATAACGTTTTTGAAGGTTTTGTAGTTGTCTGTGTCATGACCCTTGACACGATGATAGTTATAAAAGTCATTTTCCCTATACCATGTAGGGATGGATTTTGAGGGGTCAAATTGGGGTGGTCAGATTTGAGGGAGGTTAAGGACTCCCTGCTTGACTAGTTTATCCAACACGGAAGCGTATGATTCTCCTATTGGAGTATATTGATGTTGTACATATCATTGTTGGAATTGTCATGTGATGTATTCTGATGTAGAGGGGTCAGATTGGTTAGTTATGGTAGATGATAATCTAATGACCACAGCATTTGCCAACCCCTTGGACTTGGAGTGGGAAGAAGAAGGTCTGGAAGAAGAAGGGTCATTGGCTTTTGCGTTAGTATTTTTACTACGCAATTTGACTTTATCTTCATCGACAATGTGGAGTTCAAGCTTCTTGGCCATGGTGAAAGCTTCATCAAATGTGTGGAATGTTTGGACCCGAAAAGTAGATGAGATGTGCTTGGAACATGCTCTTGAAAAGAGATCAATGAGCTTAGGTTGAGGTAATGAAAAGGAGAGTTGGTTGATCAAAGCTCTCCAACAGGCAAAAAAGTTAGCTATTGATTCATCATCAAATTATTTAATAGAATATAGGTCTGTAATGGAGACCTTTTTGGTGATGTTGATTGAGAAATTGTCAAGGGATAATTGGGCAAGTTGAGTGAAAGAAAAAAGAGAATGACTAGTAATAGAACTATACCAATCAAGGGCGGCACCAGAAAGTGACATGGGAAACATGTGAAGTAATAATGCATCATCGTGTGCTATAAGGTAGCAAGCATGTCTAAACGCTTGTAGATGTTGTTGTGGGTCCTCTTTGCTCTGAAAATGAGTAAATTTTGGGAGTTCCCACTGGCTAGGATATGGTCGAATATGCACCGAAGGGTGGATGGGTTTGTTGCATATTTGTTCATATGAAAGAACATTGGTTGAACCAAAAATGGATGTCTCAAGGTTAGACATCTTATCCATCATCATCTTGATTAGATTGGCTAATAGATTGGTAGGAGGGGCACCCCTTAAGTTGTAAGTTACTTGGAGGGCATTGGGAAGGGTGTATGATGTACTTGGTTGCGTTTGTATAGGTGCAACATATTGGTAGTTCGTCATAGGGACCGATGTTGAGGCCAAAGGGGCTTATGCCATGAAGTTGGAGGGTACGAATTGACTAGATGCTGCCAAAGGTGGTTGAGTGGCGGTGACACTAGTAAAAGGATAGGTAGTCACTCTTGTATTTATGGGTGTAAGAGTGGGTGGGATAGAGACAATCAAGTTCTAAAAAGGTGTAGAACTTGGTTGAATTGTTTGTGGTTGAGGGGGTACGAAAACCCTGATGGAAGTAGGTCTAGAAATGGAAGGAGAGGCCAAATCTTGAGCATTGGCCATGGTCAGGTTAATGGTCGAGGCAATGGCTTAAGTGGTTATGGGTTGGGTAGCGGAGGCTGTTGTTATCATTGCTGCTTCAACTGAGGAAGTTGGCATCCCAAAAATAGGATTACCTGAAGGGTCTCGCATTTGGCTTCTAGTGAGATAGTGTTGGAGAGCCTTGATGTTGTGGTCAAGGAATATCTCAAAGTCTTGATCTCCTTCGAGAATAATAGGAGATTGATTGGGGGTTGGCTGAATAGGAGTATGTTTAGTATTTGAAGTATGCTCCATTTGGTGACTTGATATAAAAGGTAAAGGCGGGAGTCGCTGTTGCCTCGCGTGGTCAATAAGGGATTTGGCTTGACTGTGTGTCAAATCCATCCAAGGCAAAAAAAATGTTTAGGTTCTAGAAACTATATATTTTAGTTTCAAAAAACCAAAAGTTGTGTTTATTAGCAAGAAAGTCGAGTTTTAAGCTTGCTGTTTGAGAAGAAAAATTTGTTGACAGTGACCGATGTCAGTGGAAAAATTGATGTTGGTTATGAAAATTTGCTGACATTGGTAATATAACTGATGTCAGTGAAGCAGGTTGCTAATGTCGGTGGAAGAAAACTGATGACGGTGAAAAAAGTTGCCGACGTTGGTGGAAAAATTGATGTCGGTGTCTGTGTATTTTTAGAAACTCAAAAAATTGAAAGTTTTTGGAATAAAGAGAAATTCTGAGTTGTTTAAGACCTCAGAATAATGCATCCTTACCAGCTCAAAAAGCCAAATAAGAATAACAAAATAGATGATGACAAGCAACCTCTAAACGTTAAATTGCTAAGAATAAATTTTAGAGTCGTGGTGGCTTATACCTTAGAAGAATGTGTTTGGAAAGTTGGGCTTTTAGAATGGGTTCTAAAGAGGCAATCTATGGTTGGTTTTGAGTTATGTTTTAGTGCTAAAAAATCTATGTTAGGTTTCATATGTGGCCTGGTGCTAGGGGCTTGCTCCCTTCACTTCACGAACCCAGAGCCGAGCTGGGCCGCTTAGCTAATATATACTTTGCCTATAGTTTATACTCTGCCAGAGAACAGAGTGGGTCCTCCTCTTGGTGGTGAAATCCAAGTAGGATCGCCAGGAAGGGTGAGGTATTCACTAGGTGATGAAATCCTAGACGGGCCTTGTCTCAGGTATGTTTAGGTGTTTGATTGTGAATGTGGTTTGGTTGTGTAACATATGTGCACTACGATATATTCATAATGCATTTTTAATTACTAAATGAGAGGGCTAAATATGCATTCAAGAAGAAATGAAATGCAATAGTGTTTTTAACCCAAATTGAAATGTTTTGTTCAGATGAAAACAAGTGAGGAAAAGGTTAAGAGCATGAATTTTCACTACTCTAAGATGTAAGGAAAAAGTGACAAGAAGAAAAAGAAAGAAGTTCTTTTTAACTTGTGCTTATGGTTTCTTTTTGAAATAAAGAGATAAAAGAAGGATGCAAGGAGAGAAATTTTTTCCTAATGCACCTATATGAAAGTTTGCTTTTAGAAGAAATGAACCCAAGGAAAACTCCAGGGGTCCCATCGGGCATGCCAGAATGTTTCTACTCATTTTTTGCTTTTAACATTCAAAAGAAATAAGAAACTAAAGATAATGGTTAGGGGTTAGATGATACCCAGATTAAGTTGTGCACCGTATCCAAGCATTGTAGGAGCTCTTCTTTGGCTATGGAGGAAGACATCTATAGAGAGAAAGAAACTCAAACAAAGAGAGTGTTAGAGATGGATATGGTGGACTGCCAAGTGATATGCTCGGTCTTGAAAGTGTAAAAACTTTCTTGAGGGATGACAGTCCACTATTTGATAAAAAGATTATCATATAAAGAAAAATAATGAAAGACTAAGAAAGAGAAAGTAGACAATGTGTACTTGTTCTTTGTAATCAACCTCACACAGTCGTTGGCATCAGTATTCCTACCAGTGTTGGTTGGTCAATATGTCGATGTCAGTTATATTATCGACGTTGGTCAGGGTTGTGGCCGATGTCAGTCAGGGCAATGGGCCTTGGACAGGTTTTAGAGTGTGTTTGTGGTCGACAGAGGAGTTTGGGTTTGTGCAGGGTTGGAAGATAGTGAATAAGGTCTAATAGGAGAAAAAGGTAGAGGGTAGGTATGTAAAAGGAGGTGGGAATAAAAAGAAGGCTTTTCAACCTTTCTTAGGAGGAAGTCAGGTCTAGTTGATAGTATTCAAAAATAGTAAAATAGAAACTAATTACTGATGTATTCTAAACACTGAAATAGAGACAAAAGAATACTTAGCTTTGATTGATGAAGAACCAAGGGTGTGAGAACACTTATTCCTATTGTGGCTGATGTTGAGGTCTCTGTGCAATCTTTTGATCTAATCTAGAGTCACTTATGCAGAGTCTATAACTAGGGGAGCGTTAGTCAAAGTACCATTGATGTCTCAAAGTCTGAGAGAGAGAGAGAGATCGATTAGAGATCAAGATTTTAGATAAGTGATTAGAGATCTAGAGGTCGATTAGAACTCAGTTTAAGAAACTAATGTTGGTGATCTCACTGGCGTTGATCAATAGTTGATCAACATCGGTGGCTAGAGAACGGGTAAAAGGGCTATTTTTAGCCCTTTTCCCATTTCTCCATGTGTCGAGTGTATTTGTCGTTTGAGAACGGTCAAATGACGGGGTTATTATGCACGAGTGTTGGTTAGGAGGTTGGAATGGGTCTTAGGTGGTTATGATTTGGATGACTTAGTCTTGGGGTGAGTCATAGGGTAGGAAATGGTCTTAGGGGTGAGGTGTCCAAGGTGAGGTGTCCTAGGGTGATGTCATTAATTCAAAATAAGTATTTTATTTTAAATTAATAATGTGTGTAAGGGACCAAGGGGAGTCGACACAATTTTGGTGTCTATAATAGATCTAGATATAGAATAGGTAGAAAATAAACATGAAGAACATTTTGGAATAGTCACTAAATTTTGGATTAAGTGCCTCTATAGTCATTGAAACTTGAATCATCCTTGAATGGTTACATTGATGCTAGGGTTTTGATAAGATGTAGATGTCCAGTACATAATACCTACTAAAACTAGATGTGACCACTTGTTGATGCTTGAATATGTATCACAAGTGCCCAAAGTGTTCAAGAACACTTCTCATTTTAGAATTCTAAGAATTCAACACATGAGTTGCAGGTTGTGATAATCCTATTATCTATTGATGGAATAGAGGCAAAGTAAGTAGATTGTTTTACAATATTTATAATGTTTGACGGTCGGGAGCCAACATGGCCAACTAGTTAATATATGCAAATATGAAGTATGTTATGCTAAGAACTATGAATTATGATCAATAACTAATTTAAAGACTAATATAAGATGGATAGTTACAATGAAAATTAAGCTAGAGTGATATGGTTAAAAAAGGAACAAAAAGAAAGGTAAGGTAGAGAAGAGACGTTGTTGATCTTCATTCCAAACATCATGACAAAGTTAAAATATCATTAAAGCATGTACTTAACTAATTTATGACATGAAGTATCATAATCTCAAATCCTATCACACATTAGGTATACATCTAAGGAATGTGAGAAACAATGCAAATAAGAACCAAGTTCACTGTAAAGATTTACCCTTACAAGCAAATAACATTAGCCCAAATGCAAGAAGAGTAAGAAAATGAAATAAACCTATGAAATTTCAATTAACCTAACATTGGCACAAGTTCAAAAAACTCTAAATTCAAATGTACACACAAGGAATTCATAATAACCATTCAAATTCAAAAGTCAGAACAAACGAGTGAGAGAGAAGCTAAGATAATAAAAGACAAGCAAATTTGGATAAACTTTCAGAATTCTTTGCTTATATTAATTGTTAAAAATTTACAATTAGTTTTGGCTCAAAAAATCCCTCCCCCATTTTACAATGGGAAATACCTCCTTTATATATATCATTCAATAGATATGATGGTCATTCCTTCTCAACATGCAACTAGACAAGTGTCAGGGACAACTGTGCCTTTTATAATGTTCTAGATACTCCCTAATGGACTGACCCACAAGTAATATGCTTTACAAGATGCACATTCCTTTATAAAAGAATATTCTATTTTCAAAAAATATACAATATTTCCATATAATGGAATATTCTAAGTCAATTGCTTGACTTTGAGACCCTACTGCTGCGGTTCCCTATTTTTGTTGAAGAATCTTCATTGCCCTTCCATGCTACTCATCAATTAACTTGAGATTAATAATAGACTCCATGAAGAGTTCATATTCTTGATATGTTATGTTCTTGAGATATTTATTAGCCTTTTCTAATTCTTCTTTTATGCTCCTAGCCTCTGCAATCTTCTCTTCTATAGTAAAGATCATGTCCATGATGTTTGTGTTATCATTCCCAATCTTTCCTTGGATCTTACTCCTTACTTCTTGCATAGACTATAATTCAAATATCCTTATCTTAATTACAAAGATCACAGGGTCAAATTATGGATTTTTTATATGCTAGGGATTTCTTAAAGGTTTTCACAATGTTTTAATGGTGGTAGCTAGTTAAAATAATGCGATCTTGGTGCCTTAGATTTCACGTAGATCTTCATATTTATACCTTTGTTTTTTTGAGCCCACAAGATCTCTTTATGTGACTTGGTGATTATGTGGATCCATCATGTCACATAATTCATTAATGTTTAAAATATGATCATTTGTCCTTTTTACATGTGTCACTATTTCATTAGATCTGGGCCCTTTGAAAATTCCACCTTTACCTCACACTATTGATCTAGGTCTAGCAAGTCAAATGTTATTAGTCAATATTTGTACCTGGCATTTGAGATCATGCCACTTGGTAGCTATGTGGGATTTTTTCACTTTGAATAGTCAGTCTATGTTGAGCTCGTGCCCTTTCATCACATGGTGGCTTCTCATTTGGCCTGAGTTCTTTGAAAATTTAACTTTTCTTTCACACCATTAGATCTTGGCTACTTGGATCAATGTGCTCTATTGGATGTTCTTACAGAGTTCTTGTGGTGATGACACTTGTCACCACCTTGCTTGTTCTGGGGCTTTATTGCTGTCTTGACTCAACATACATTATTGATCATAAGGTGTACGCTTAATCGCATACCACCAATCAATGGGAACATGCTCAAACTTTAACTTGGGATTACAGCTTGACTTTTCAACTCTGATCATGTACCATTAGATCTTCTCCATCTAAGTTCTTGCACATCATTGATATGAATACTTGACTTATTAAATTTTGTACACACTATTCGATCTTCTTCATGTTAACGTGCACCATTAGATTTTGATTTGCTAGGTTGGGTATGATTGGTTCCTATGGACAATGAAGATAAAAAAGTCAAAGCTTGGGAAATATATAAAAATAAAGCTAAAGTCTTAGATTGAGATTTTTTATTTATATTAATAAATATGAATAAAATTTTAGGCTAAAGTCTTTAATCTAAGTTCTAAGACATAATAAAAGGGACCATGTGATTTAATAAAATTGACTTAGCCTAAAGTTTTGGGGAAACATAAGAGACTTTGGATAATGTATTAGCCTAAGGTTTTATTCATGTTTAAAAAACATGAATAAAACCTTAAGATAAAATATAAGCTTAGTCTAAAATTAAAAATGAATATTCTCATGGAAAGTTGATCATGCCAAATTTGAATTCAAAAGAAGTACTTAGGTTAAATCAGTTAGACTAAGGTTTTTAGCATGATTCAAACATAGATTCAAATTAGTCTTCAACAGACCAAAGGTTAGTAAAAGACCAAATTAAATCATGAAACCCTGGTATTTTTCATTATAAATAGACTCCATTAGACATGAAACTTGAAACATAAAGATCCAATGTTAATATGAAATCAGAATCATGAATAAATATGCCAACCAAACTAGCTGTGGATGATCTTCAAATGAAAATTACATGCAAACATGTTAGTGGTGCTTTGATCAAGTGAATTTTAAATTTTAAGGTAAAAATTTGCACAATTTGAAACAAGGGTCCCCATTTTTAGGAATAGGGGTATGTTGACTTCAATAAATGGTGAATTTTTGGGGAAACATAGCAATATGTTATCATTCATATACTCTGGTTTAGACTAATAACTAGGATACTTATTCCACATGATTAGATACCAATATTAAGATTAATTAATGATTAAAACAAGTCTTACATATGTAGAATTAGGCCCAAACATCAAAACTCAACCATGCTGTGTGTGTGCTTTGATTCTACTTACTGTTTGCCATGGGATTTAGGAAAAAATCTCTAGATTTCATGACTTTAACCATTAACACTAGCTTTTAACATGTTGTAATATTCATTAGGAACCATGATTTAGCTTAGGGAAGGCTTGGACATTAATGTAATTCCATCCAAGCATTCATATCCCTCATAGAGATGACTTTGGTTACACTCAAGGCCTTGCTCCACTACCAACCAGGCATCCATAGCCTTGATGGACACTAACAGAACCACTTTTGCTCTGATAGTCTTTGAATTTTTTAATAATTTCTTATTTTTTTAGTTTTTTAGATCATTTCTAACTTTCTAGCAAAGGTTGAGAACCAATTTATCCAAGTTTTGGAATTTGGTTAGGTGTTTTGATATTTAGACAATCATCTTTGGTTGCAAACTTTGTCCTAGGCAATAATGTTTATTAAGTGAAAACATGATTGTGTTTTAATAATTCAAGATTTCATCTTACATGTGAAATCCTTCTTAGAATCAAGATTAGATCAAAACATGGCTTAGAATCTCAAGGAAAAATCAATTTATATGTCAATCTATACCAATTTCTCCAAATCATAACATCAAGTTCAAATTTCCATAATCCATGATCAACCAATGCTTAAAAGTCATACCTGCATTCTTAATTTGAGAAGTTCCTTTGAGAATTTAGGTGAACTTTGAGCTGAGGGATGTCCAAAATGACTTATTGAAAGTAAAAATAAATCACAAAAAGCAAACACACCAAACAAACAAACAACAAGCAAATACATATTTACAAACACTACTTACAAATAAAGGACATAAAGGAAATAACTAAGAAAGATACTAAACTAAACCCTATACTAACTCCATAAAGAACCTACCTTCAAGATCAAATGGAAAGTTATTTGGCCTATCGTAGAACTTTGAAGCATGATTTCTTCCATTCAATGGCTTCTTCTTGTGAATAGGAACACTTGTATGCTTGTGTCTTTTGTATGATGTATCTTGGCTTTCCACCTCTAATCTTAAGCGTATGGATTGAAGATATGGATCCAATATCCAATTATCTTCTTCTTAAATTCTTCTCTCTTGAATAAAAAAAGCTAGCTCTACTTCACTTGAAGACTGATCATATCTTGTCTCATTCTCCTTCCATGGTTATATTGTGAACTCAGTTGGTATACTTGGATTTATGTATTCATTAGGCTTTATCTCATCTTGATTTGGGATAAAAATATCATTTCATTCTTGAAAAATAGTTACAATAGTTATTTTTATAATACATTCCTCAATATCCACATGAAGTGGGAATGGACTATCAATCCTTACAAAAAAACTCTCCAAGTCATCCCAAACGGCTTCTTCATCATAATCAACAGAAAGGACATGAGATTTATTTGGAATCTTACCATTTGACACATGTTGATCACATATTTCTAACCTTTTGATGGAGTCATATGAGAGTTATTTATTTTTTGCATTTGCCTAATCTTTATTTTTTATGCAAAATGACATCTCTTCTATCCAATCGAATCCCACCTCATCTTGCTTTGGGATCTCTAGAATGACATTATTGTCTTGGAATACCTTAATTTATTTCAAAAAATCCTGGTATAAATGTTGCCATTGGTCAATTTATTTAGGTATATCCTCAATTTTAGTAATGACCTTGTATGAATTGTCCTCATAGCTATCTCCTAAAGATAAGTTAGCTTATATGTGATCTTGTTCATGGGGATGACTATATTAAAAAGCTATTCCTTCTTATAGAGCATCTTCAGATTCATTTTATTCTTCAGATGGAAAATCAAAATCCTATACCATGAAGGATTTAGATATCCTTGCAAAGCAAGATGTCCCTGCAACATTATCTTGATTAAACATAGACTCAGATGTATCCTTTTCATTTTGATACACTTCAATGAAATTACAATGATCATCTAGACCTATATCACAAAGGTTCATTTCATGTACATTCTTAGATAACCTATTATTGTTGTTATCATGGAACCTATTTGTAGGCCTATTAAAACTTTGAGAAACATATTTTCTATTAGAGTTTTCCCCAGTATTACCCACTTGCTTTTGCAACTGAAGGAAATCAATGCTCAACTTTTGAACCATCTTAAGTATGGATTAATTCTCACTCTTTGGTGCTTCTAAGTTATGAACTTGATTATTATTATTAGTGGTTGGCATTAAATCACTCTATTTCTATGGATAAAATCTATATATAACATTATTCAAGAAACCCAAATTTTAGCTAGGATGGTCATGGCTTAAGGGCAATTGGTTCAAGACTGGTGTCTGATTTAAGGTAGACACATTGTGATTAGCATTAGGAATGATATTTAGTGTTAGGAAATTGGGGTTGACATTTGGGATAGAATATGTAAGCTGACCTTGAGGCTGTATTTGATCATTGATTATTATAGCTTCAACATAAGCCAATGCTAAGGTGCTTATGACTTCAATAGACCTCTTAAGAAACACAAAAGTCATGGGACCCGAATAATCCTTGTAAATCTCTAAGACTAAAGCCTCATCAGGTCTGTAAGGAGTTATGGTTCTACTAGACATCTTATAGAATTTGGCATTAAAGGATCTTATGGGCTCATTAGGATCTCTTTTAAATATGGTGAACTATTGGTATAAGACACAAGGACTGATCATTTTGCCAAATTGGTTAATTAAGTAATCATTAAAGTTATTCCAACTAACAATGTAGTTATCATGTAGGTTAAGGAACCATTCATATGCAACATCTTTGAAAGTAAATGGAAATAGTCTACATGCTACATCTTCTTGAACTACATTTAGAAATATCAAAGTTGCCTTAAAGATTTTAACATGTTCTTAAGCTATGACAACATTATTGGGACTAAAATAAGGCAAATACCTTTCAAGATTTCTTGGTAAGTCATGTACCTAGCCAAGCACATTGATAGAAGATCCACCTAACCATGCCATAACTTGATGAAGATCTTACTTGTGGCAATTATAGCTTGTAAAATATTTAAAACTTATTTGAAATATGATGTATAAGTCTTATCTTTACAAATAATGATGATCAAAATTGCACACTAAGTAAATTTATACAAATATGTATAAAGAATGGCAAAAGACATCAATATTTAACTAAATTAGCTCAAAGATGTATCAAATACGTAAATATGAATGATCTTTACACATTTCAAACTCAAATAAACTCAACTTTGTAGAGATACAATCAATATTTGAACAAAATAGCTATTACTAACCTTAAGCACCTTAGATTCATAGATCTTAATCTATCTTTACCACAATTAAACATCAAACTTCAAAGAACATATATCCTTATCTAAATAAGCACAAAGACAGGTATGAAACCATTAAGATCAATTATATTTACAAAAATATGTTAAAATAAACACAAATATGCAAATAATACATCAATTATGGAGCATAATTCACAATAATAAGTAAAGATATTTCAAATCTACAAAGATCTAACATGGCCCTCCTTCTAGCACCAATGAAGCCCCTCCTATTGATGCTTGAATATGTATCACAGGTGCCCAAAGTGTTCAAGAACACTTATAGTTTTATAATTATAAGAATCTAGTACATGAGTTATAGGTTGTGATAATCTTGTTATCTGTTGATAGAATAGAGGCAAAACAAGTGGACTGTTTCACAATATTTATAATGTTTGGTGGTTAGGAACCACCATGGCCAAATAGTTAATCTATGGAAAATATGAAGTATGCTATCCTAATAACTATGAATTATGATCAAAAACTAATCTAAGATGGATATTTATAATGAAAATTAAACTAGAGTGATCTGGTTAAAATATGAGTAAAAGGAAAGGTAAGGCAGAGAAGAGATGTTGCTGATCTTCATTCTAAACATCATGACAAAGTTCAAATATCATCCAGACATGCACTTAACCAATGTATGACATGAATTAGCATAAGCTCAAATCCTATCACACATCAGCCAAAAATCTAAGTAATGTGGGAAATAATACAAATAAGAACCAAGTTCACTTTAAAGATTTACCCTTGCAAGCAAACAATATTAACCCAAATGCAAGAAGAGTAAGAAAATGAAATAAGCATAAGAACTTTCAATTGACCTAGAATGGGCACAAGTTAATAGATCCACGTTCAAATGTACACATAAGGAATTCTTAAGAACCACTCAAATTTATAATTTAGAACAAATAAGTGGGGGAGAATCCAAGATAGCAAAAGACACAAGCAAATTTGGAAAAACTTTGAAAAATTTCTTGCTTATATTAATTGCTCAAAAGTTACAATTGGTTTTGGATCAAAAAACTCTCTCCCCCATTTTACAATGAGGAATACCTCCTTTATATAAATCATTCATGAGATATGTTAGTCATTCCTTCTAGACATACAACTAGACAAGTGTCAGGGACACCTGTCCCTTTTACAATGTTCTAGATACTCCCTAATGGACTGACCAATAGGCAATGTGATTTAAAATATGTACATGCCTTTAAAAAAGAATATTCTATTTTCAAAAAATATATAATGTTTCCATACAATGGAGTATTATAAGACAATTGTCTTGACTTACCCTACTATTGTGATTCCCTATTTTTACTGAAGAATCTTCATTGCCCTTCCATGCTGCTCATCAATTAACTTGAGATTAACAACAGGCTCCATAACAATTTCATCTTCTTGATCTTATATATTCTTGAGATCTTTATCATCCCTTTCTAATGTTTCTTTTATGCTCCTAGCCTCTATAATCTTCTCTTCTATAGTAAAGATCATGTCCATGATCTTTGTGTTATCAGTCTTAGTCTTTCCTTGGATCTTGTTCCTTACTTTTTGCATAGACTATAATTCAACTCTCCTTGTCTCAATTACAAAAATCATAGGGTAAAATTAGGGCTTCTATATATTATCAAGTTTTCCTAAAGGTTTTCACAATGCTTTAATGGTAGCAACTAGTTTAAACAATGTGAGCTTCATGCCTTAGATTTCATATAGATCTTCATATTTATACCTTTGCTTTTCTAAGCCCACAAGATCTCCTAATATATATTGGTGCTTATGTGGAGCTACCATGTCACATAACTCATTAATGTTTAAAATATGACCATTTATCCTTTATACCTATGTCATTATTTCATTGGATTAAGGCCCTTTGAAAATTCCACCTTTACCTCATACCGTTGATCTCGATCCAAAAAGTAAAATATTATTGGTAATATTTATACCTGACATCTGAGATCATGCCACTTTATAACTTTGTAGGATTTATACACTCTACAAAGTCAGTCTTTATTGGGCTAGTGACCTTTTTCCATGTGGTGAATTTTCATTAGCTTGCATTCTTTAATAAGTCAACTTTTCTTTTGCACCATCAGATCTTAGCTGCACAGATCAATGTACTCTATTAGATATTCTTATAGAGTTCCTATTATGGTGACACTTGTCACCACCTCACTTATCTTGGGGATTCATTTATGTATTGACTCAACATGCACCATCTATCAGAAGGTGTACACTTATTTTTGTACCATTGATTGATGATAACATGCTTAAACTTTAACCTAGGACTACAACTTGAGTTTTTAGCTCTGATCATGCATCGTTAGATATTATTAAGTTCACATATATCATCGATTTAAATACTAGACTTATTAACTTTTGTATAAACCATTAGATCTTCTTTGAGTTAATGCATACCATTAGATTTTGATCCACTAGGTCTGGCATGATTTATTCCTATGGATAATGAAGATAATTAAGTCAGAGCTTGAGAAATATATAAAACTTAAGCTAAAGTCTTAGACCAATATTTTTTATTCATATTAATAAATATGAATAAATATTTAGGCTAAATTCTTTAAGCTAAGTTTTAAGACATAATAAAATGGACCATATGATTTAATAAAATTAACTTAGCCTAAAATTTTTGGGAAATATAAGGGAGCTAGGATAAGTCTTAGCCTAAGGTTTTATTTGTGTTAAAAAAACATGACTAAAACCTTAGGATAAAATATAGGCTTAGTATAAAATTAAAAATAAACATTCCCATGTAAATTATATCCTACCAAATTTGAATTCAAATTAGATACTTAGGTTAAATCAATTAGATGAAGGTTTCTAGCATGAGTCAAACATAGATTCAAATTAGTCTTCAATAGTCCAGAGGCTAGTAAAAGACCAAATTAAATCATGAAACTCTATATATTGTTTATTCTAAATGGACTCCATTAGACATACAACCTAAAACATAGAGATCCAATGTTAGTAAATTTAGGCAATATGAAACCAGAATCATGAATAAATATGTTAACTAAACTGGCTATGGATGATCTTCAAATGAAAATAACATGTAAACATGCTAGTGGTGCTCTGATCAAGTAAATTTTCAATTTTAAGGTAAAAATTTGCACAATTTGAAATAAGGGTCTCCATTTTTAGGAATGGGGTATGTTGACCTCAACACCACCTAGATGCTTTTGTGTTTATCATTGCCTATATTCTGGTGCATTTAGATCTAGGTCATGGACTATTGCTCCTTATCAAATGATAAAACCCTAGTTATTCATCCTCATAGTGGTTATGAGAAAAATGGGTTAGTGGGAACATGATGTCACTTTTCCCTAAATACCTCTCTATCAATGAACACTACCAACATATCTTATATTCTTAATAGGGCCTCAAACTTATGTAGTTATCCCCCATGTGTTGGCTTATGTGTGAATCATGAAATATGTGATAAACAAGTATAGTAGTGACCTTACTTATAACTTAGAAAATATAGATCTTGGGATGCTTCTTTAGTGCCTTTAACCTATAGATATGTTGTCCCTATGACTGATATGGAAATAGGATAAAATAAGGAAGATTTACTCACTTGAATACTTGATTGAATGCTTTTGGTAAGTTGTTTGGTGACTAGGTAAGAATTTTATAGGTGAGGAATGAATGAGGGTTGATATTGTATTTATACCAATACCTTTGGATAATAAATTGTATAATAACACTTAATCCAACCATTATGATACATTTAATTTAAAAATTAGATGACTTTTAGGGCACTGGACACTTACGTCAGAGCATGACACATGCATTGATGTAGGTGTTTGTCAAGGACACAAATGTCAAGGGAGAAGGAAAATAAGTACATGCTCAAAACTTGTAGAGGTATAAGATAAATAAGTTTTAAGCATTTTGGAAAAGATAAAAGGCTTGGGTCATCAATATAAGATTAGTTAGACTAAGAGATAGGCCAATGGGCAAAAAAGAGAGCAAGTGTGAGACTTGTAGAACCAGGAATGGTCTAGAACTGAGAGGAATAACCAAGGTATGAGTTTTATAGGTTTACAAAACTAAGGTGATATATAATTAAAAAATAATGTCTACATCTCCCCCCATTTAATCTAGTAATGAAATTGCTAGTTTAAAGAAAATAAATATGTACCTGTGTATAACACACCTTGTCTTTGATTGAGTCCAACTTGAGTGATTTTCTAGTGACTGACCTACAATCAAGATAATGTTATGGTAAATAATCAATACATATAATATGGAATTTAAAGTATTGAAATTATTTAGATTAAAAGAGTGAAAGGTTTAAGAGTGCACCTGTGTATTGATGCAATCATCTTGCCTATTAATAACTTGATTTGAAAGTTGTATCATTATGAATAATTGAAATTGAGATTAGGAAAAATATGGATCTATAAATTTCATATATATAAGGAGATAAAGAGAGATAAATATAGGAGGGAACACACACCCAACCAACTACTGTAATAGATTAGCTAAATAAAGTTCATAAAAATCCAATTTGGTTAGTGGTAACAGTTCCTCAAAGTGTTTTGAATATGAAAGTAATTTATATTTTACAATATTAGGCACATATTTCATATCATATGCACCTTAAATATGCCTCATGTTGAAATTATGTATAACAATGGTAATAATGTATAATATTCTACCATAAATGTGTATATGAATCACATAACTGTGTGCTTTGGCAAATTTGGAAATTTAAATAAGTGTGGGTGACATGTTACCATAACATGCCCCCAATATATATGATGAAATCTAAAAAACTAATATAAGTGCATATGCAAAGAACATGTTTCCAAAACATGCCCCCACTATATTATGGAGATGATGAATACTAAATAAGTGTGGAGAACATGTTTCCAAAACATGCCCCCATTAAATTTGAGACTATGAATGGGTGAAAGCCATATCTTTATGACATGTCCCCATTAAATCTATAAATATAAATGTGTGAAAACCATGCCTCTACTACATGCCCCCACTGACATGCCCCTCCTTTAAGGTGAGGGAAGAATAGAAACTGGTAGTTACTATGAACAAAGAATCTAAGAAGGGAGGTTAGTCTTGTATTAGTCCAAGAAATAAAAATAAAATAAACACAATAAAATCCTAATACCTCAATCCTAGATAATAGGAAGAGATTAGGTATCAAAACTAAATGAAAGCTCAACTAAAACATAAAAGAAATAACTCTTTTACCTTCCTTGGAGATCTAAATGGCTTGTTGAATGGCTTGCTCAGCTTGTGCATCAATAAATCTTCATCAATAGATATTTTTTGGCTTCACATTTCCTTGGAATCGTGGCTTTGATTTCTTGGATTAAGATTTGAGCATGGTAATATTACTTGCATAAGGCTTATGGAATAAATCTTGCATAATAACTCTACAATATCCAAGATTAAAAATGAAGGGATATGGCCTTGTATTTATATAATTTAGAATTAAATCTCACCCAAGGTGATTTAAGTTTGAGTTTAGGCTTGGAATGGGTTCAAACTAACCATAGGTGAGTTAAAACTAACTCTATTTGAGTTAATAGTTTTTAAGTAATTATGATTTACGATTACTAGGCATGGATCTCAAATTAGATATTTTAGGATATTTTTATTGGAGAATTGTCATGATGATGTCATAGTGGTGTCATAGAGGTTACTTGATGAGTGTATGAAGTGCCTTGACAGTCTATGTGACAATGAAAAAGTATGTAATGTGCTTGTTTTAGTGTGCTTTATGTATGGTTAGCTGATCTTTAGTATTGACATAGTTTGAGAGGATCAGGGATGAGTATGGAGGTTTGAACATGTGTAAAGGGTCTTATAAGATGTGATATATTATTTAAGATTATGTGCACAAGTGGAATTCATCTAGTCTATCATAGTTTTCATCTAGACACTTTGGGTCCAGTGGCATAAAATTTGAGTTGGTAGTTTGATGATGTCACCATACCACATGAGAGTGAGCCAAGGGGAGCTAGTCATATGGTTGTGATCACTATAGTCCCTAGTTATTTTGAACCAAATATCAAGTGATGAATTGAATCATGGTTAAAGATATGAGGGTGAAAATTTGGCTTCTCAATCAGATTTCATTGTTTTCCCATACTTAGCCAAATTTGTAAAGTGGCTAGAAAGAGTTGAGTAAGCATGTTGATGAGGTTAACACTTATACATTTGGATGATTCAAAAGAATGACTATATGGGTTTATTAATTTTTATACCTAGTTTATCTATGATAAAAATTATATCATGTGATGTAGCACGTTAGAAGATATGCATATGCAAAGTTGGGCTCCCAAGCATTTTAAATGTGTTTTCTCATACTTAGCCAATTTTACAATGAGGAAGAAAGTGATGAGTGAGCACTTTGATGGTGTTATATCTTACACATGTTAAGGTGTCAAGATAATATAATCATATGGATTTGTTTAGTTTTGAGCATATATAATTTATGCTAAATTTGATTTCATGTACTGAAGTGCAACAAAATTTATGGATGCTCAAAGTTGGCCTCACAGGTAGATTTGGACATGGTTGGCTCTATGATAGAAGATTTTAAGAAGGAACTTTTATGGATTTATATCTCAAATTTGTGAGAGTTATACAATTAGTGTGCTATATGGTTGGATTCTACTTCATGAAGAGATCATTTTGTCCAAATTTGAGATCCTATGTTGAAGCGTAGAAGAAGTTATTGAGGTGTAAAAATGGCTAGTCATGCATATTAAAAGGGTCCCCATAGAAGTTTTAAAGCTTGATCAAGATTGATGGTGCATGATTTCTATAAGGATTTAGGAAGTATCAAGATGAGGATAGGTTCAAAGGTATAGGATGATGATTTAATGATGAGTGGGCATTTGTATAGTTGATCAAATGGTGAGCATTGATCGATAAAGTCCTAACTGATCCATAGAGATTGATGGAACACATTGAGTCAAAGTTCCTAGATTATATGAGATGAACTCAATGTGATAGTTGTTTAAAATTTAGTTTTGGTAGTATATAAATTAAAGCTTAGACAAGATTGATGGTGAAAGATTGATCTTGAGTTGAGAGTTTACAAGATTCAAGCATTGTGTTATAAGGTTAACTATGACCGCTGTTATTCGAATATTTGAATTTACATAGGGAAAAATAAGAGATCTATATTTTGACCATATATTTCAATAGAATATGAATTTTCTCATGTGGAAAAAACCAATGTGGTAGAGGACTCTAAGGTACATCTGACTATTAAGATTTGAAGATCAAAAATTGAGTATAATCAAAGACATTGAGCCTAGAAGTTAAATATGTATTCATGCTTATTTTACAAGTGACCCAAGAAGGATATTTGAGTTTGTATTGATGATATTTCAATGTCTCTTGATGAATTATCTATTGGAGAATGTTTTAGACTCTATGAAGATTCTCTATGTGGATCTTAGAGGTGTGTTCAATCTATCTTGAGTATGAACAATTCTTAATAAGTTGACTGTATGCTTGGTAATAGTGTTCATGTACATAAAGTATATGTTTGGGTTGTTTGATCATATGAAAATATGAGCTAAGTTGACTATAATAATTTTAGGATGTTCTAGGATACATAAGGAGTGGACCCATGTATTTAAAAGTGGTCTTGTGTTCTTGTTTTACTCAAGGGAATGCTAAAGGAGTGAATGAGTTCACATGAGACCTATAAAGACTACAAGGGCCTTATTAAAAGGTGTAGTTCCTTAAGGGTGATCCATAGATGAAATGGCCAACCTATGAATATTGTATTAAGCCATGTATTCATGTGAAAGATGCCTTAAGATATAAGGCATGCCCAATGGCTAATCAAGGTGTAGATTATCAAGATTGCTCTATAAATAGTGGAACTAAAGATGATGGGTTTTAGACTTGTGAATGCAAGACTTGGGAGAGTTTTGAGAGAGGCTTGTGTGTGTGTTATGGAATGAAGGAGGGGTAGAGTTCCATAAGGATGGTTTAAAGATAAAATTAGTGTGATAATTATTTGTATGACTTGTAGGTCATAATTTTGTTAATAGATTATTGCTCTTGTAGATTGAGTGTGAACGAAGGAGAAAAGTGATATGCAAAGGTCCATAATTAGGTATTGAAGACATTAGTACAAAGGTGAATTTTTCATAGGTGTTTTTGTGATAGATCAACATCTAAGGTGGTTTTAGCCTCCTTACAAGGTGATACTTGCTAAAAGGTCTGATTGTTGTTGTATCTCAATTAGAAAAGTGTGGTAGCACCATGTGGGATTGGAGTCTCACTAAATAGTGATTGTAGTCACTTGATCATTTGTAGATGGTCTAAATTATATTTTTTTATTATAGGATAGTAGTCTAATTGTAGGTCCTAGTGGTTTTTCTCCCCTAAGAGGGTTTTTCATGTATGTCATATGTTATGTCATTGATCTTGCATTGTCTCTCATACTCATTGATGTTAATGTTATGTATGCTTCATGATTGCTTATGGTAACTAATTAAGTGTTTACAAAGATCAAAATTTAAGTTGAATCATTTGGGCTCACTGATTGACCCCCCCCCTTAGTGATTATACCTCTAATAATTGGTATCAAAGTGAGGTCCTTTGGTAAAAGCTTGACAACTTGAAGGTGGTCCAAGGTACAATGGCTAGTCCAAATGTGCATGGTGGTTTCTCTACTAAGAAAGCATCAATTTTCAATGGATCCAATTATTATTTTTAGAGTGCTAGGATGAAGACTTACATTATGTCCCTAGGGTTTTATGTATGTTAATTATTTTTGGATGGTTATGTTGTTCCTGATATTCCTTCATCTAGTGTTGCAAATAAGAAGATGTTTGAGAACAACTCTAATGCAATGAATGCCATCACTTGTGGTATTATAAAAATTTATTTCACCAAAGTAATTCATTTCACATCTACCAAGGAAGTATGGGATAAACTAAAGACTATATTTTAAGGATATTCAAAGATTAAGCTTACTAAATTATAATCTCATAGAAGGTAATATAAATGTCTCAAGTTGAATGAAGAAGATACTGTGGAGAGTTGATGAGATTATGAATATAATTAGAGGTCTTAGAGAGTATCTTGAAGAGACTAATATTATTCAAAATGTATTAAAGTCTCTATCCCCTAAGTTTGATGTGAAAGTATCTGCTATAGAAGAGAGTCATGACCTTAGTTGAAAATGGATCAATTGCATAGAACCCTTATTACCTATGAGATGAGGAAGAATGATGCTATACCACCAAATAAGGAAGCAACATTCAAAATAGAGATGAATCCTAAGAAGAATTTCCAAGGGAAGAAATCCAAAGAGGATGACATATCTGATTTTGATGATGAACTAATTGATTTGATCACTAGAAAATTGAACACTAGCTCAAGAAAGTATAAGGGAAAATTACCCCTCAAATGTTTTAATTATGGAGAGATAGGGCATTTTGATTGAAGGTGCCCTCATAAGCATGAGAAGAAAAATGATGAAGATCATGGTGAAGGCCAAGATGATGATAGGAAGACATAGAGGAAGAAAATATTTAGAAAGTATAACAATAAGAAGAGGTCCTTCAAGAACAAGAATAGTATTTACACCAAAGAAGATTATAGCTCATCAGATTAGAGTGAAGACATTGATTCAAAATATGATCATGAAGATGATAGTCCTACTAAATATGAAGTGTTTTTCATATTTGAGGAAGGAATTTTCTCACATCAGGAGTCTACTTGGAGTGATTTAGATGATGAAGAAAATGAGGTGGACTGTGAGACTATTTTGATAAATGCTCTTGAAGAACTAAAGATTGAGAATAAGATCAATAAGAAGATTAAATATAATATTAAGGACTATTAGGAGCAATTAAGTGTGTATGAGGCAAGATTAAATGAAGACACCAAAGAGCATGAAGATATGATCAATCATCTCAGTTGTCAATTAGAACTTCTATCTACAAGCCTAAAATCTAAAGAAGATAAATGTTCAAGGTATGTTTCATAAAATGAATCTTTGAAATTTGAGATAGAAAAGACAATTATTAAGGTGAAGAAATTTGTGAGATTTGAAAAGAGCTAATGTGATCTAGATAATATTCTAAGTGGTCAAAAGCATGCTAATGATAGAATTGGTCTTGGACATGAAGAACATAAGACTATAACTCAAGACAAGATGAAGGCTAATGTGAACTAGGATAATCATACTTTGAAGATAAATCATCAGATAAGGAATGAAGGTGCTGGTAGAGTAAATACAAATCATATCAGACAGTGAAATGCCATGAGGCATGCAAGATTCAATGGTTATTGTTATACATGTAATGAATTTGGTCATAGGGATAGAGAGTGTAAGAGACCTATTAGAAATTAATTTGCATGGGAATATGCTAGGGGTAATCAATCTAAAGGTTTGAATAGAATCAAGTGATTTAATTATATTTATGTGGGACACTTTGTAAACCATTGTCCACGTAATATTAGACAAGGTGAGTCCTCTTCAAAAGGGGAGTTTATTTTGTTTGTCATGACATAAGACACATTGTAGATTTCTATCCAAACAAGGTAAGGCAAGATAAATTTCTTGAAAAAGGTATAGTGTGATAACATTGTGAACAAATAGGTCACATTGTTAGGTTTTTCAAGCAAAGGCCTACAAGATATAATAGATTTAATCAGGTTCCTAGAGTTCAAGAAAGAAGGCAAGTCAACACATGGAAGCCAAATGTGATAAGGGTGTGTCATGATGAGACTTGAGGTCAAAGTAATCTATTTGATATGGTGGAAAATGTTTTTATGCTTAATAATGAGGTGCCAAACTTCAAGGTGGATCCCTTAGATGAAAAGGTATGTAATGAATCTGTGTTGTCTCCATTTATTATCAATCCAATTCTAAAAGAAAAGGAGAATGTTGTCGTGGTTGAGAAAATTATTTTTCCTAAGCCAAAGAAGAATAAGAAGAAGAACTAAAAATATAAAATGAGCAAAGAGATGGAAGATGAGGATTTGTTCTTGTTTTAGAGCATTAAGGTATAAAAGGTGTCTCTATCTATGCTTCTTAAGAGACTCCTTTTAGTGGAGAAGCAAGTTTGTGTGCTGAAGATGATAATGAAAATCAAATAAGGTCTTTTGTTAAGTGGGAGAAAAAAGTTAATGAGCCTATTTTAGAGGTTTTTGAAGGAGCTATAGTACAGAGTCAGGAAGGGTGGCTCCAAGTGGCTTAATGAGATTGATGCATATGTCAAGAAGTATTTTATGCTAAAAAAGGTGTAAAATGGGTTATAGTATGTATGGGTTCCCAGATGTATATAATCTCAATTTTTGGTCCATAAGTGTGTGATGGGTGTCTCCAAGTGTGCAATAAGTTTTAGACATGTGCATTAACCAGGAGGAAGTTTGTTGACCCTGCTTGTTTTGAGATTCTAGGGTTTTGGGTTATTCTAGAAAAGTGGTTTGATTTATAAGTTGAGGTTTGAGAATTATTAATTTTTTGAATGTGAAAAATGGGTGGTCAAATCAAGATTTTTATATATTTTAAGGTTTGTGTTTCTCTAGTTATTCAAAAGTTTGTCAATATGGAGGGTTAATTAGCTAGTAGGTTTGTGATGGAAGTATTTTGCAGAGGATGATATTGTTGATGAAAATTGGTGTACTTGAGGGGGAATATGAGAGTGATATAGATATGGAGTTTTAGGTCTTGAAGATGTGTCTCTAAAAATTGTGGTCTCTACAAGTTCCAGGTAGGGCTATAAGGAGGCTAGACATGCCAAGTTTGAAGAAGAGTGATTTTTGCTCTATTTCTCCAAAATAGAAAGGTATGTTTGTTTTAAGGTTAATTTTTAGATTGTTTTAGTGTATGTTTACTATTTTTTGAGTGGCATGAATTTATGTTGATGGTCCTTATGGTGGTTTAATAGTGAATGCTAGTAATCATATGTGGTGGTTTTTCATGGTGTTTAGAGATTTGAAGGTGCTCAAGATGTGCAGTGGATTGGATATATTAAGGGGAGTCCCTCTCAGATATTTCCAAGTGATATTCATCAGAGTTTAGTTCATATGTGTGTTCTTTCTTCATTGATTAAAAATCTTGGCTAAAGAGAGTGTTAGCATGGAGCAAGGGGATGTTGTCAAAGCAAGAAGAGGAAGGCTCAAGGTAAGGGGGAGTGTGTACTATCTTTCTAGGATGGTCTACTCCTAATTGGTAGTATCTTTTCAAGTCCTTAGGATCAGTTGGTGCCCACTTTATAATTATGTCAAAGGGGGAGAAAGTTCTTGTTATGGGAGTACTTTGAAGAGAGAGAAGGTGAGTTATATATTGCTATATTGATGGGTGTTGACATCAATGAAAAAGGGTGAGATTAATGGGGAGTTGCCATGATGATGTCATAGTGGTATCATGGATGTTTTCTAGTGAGTGGATGAAGTGCCTTGATAGTCTATGTGACAATGACAAAGTTTACAATGTGCTTATTTATTGTGTTTTATGTATGTTGGCTGATCTTCAGTATTGACATTACTTGAGAGGATCAGGGATGAGTATGGAGGTTTGAACATGTGAAAGGGGTCCTATAAGATGTGATATATGATTTAATATATTATGTACACAATTGGAATTCATTTGGTCTATCATAGTTTTCATCTAGACACTTTGGGTCCAGTGGTAGAAAATCTAAGTTGGCATTTTGATAATGTCACCATTACCACATGGTAATGATTAAGGGGATATGGTCATATTGTTGTGATCACTATAGTCCTTAACTTTTATATACCAAATCTCAAGTCATGCATCAAAACATGATTAAATATATGAGCGTGAAAAGTTGGCTTCTTAGTTAGATTTCATTATTTTCCCATACTTAGCCAAATTTACAAAGTGGCTAGAAAGAACTAAGTAAGCATGTTGATGAGGTCAATGCTCACATGTGTGGATGATTCAAAATAAGGTGATCATATGGGTTTATTAATTTTAAACCTAATTTAACTATGTTAAAAATTAGATCATGCAATGTAGCATGATCAAAGATATGCATATGTAAAGTTGGGCTTCCAAGTAGTTTGACTGTGTTTTCTCATACTTAGCCAATTTTGTAATGAGGTATAAAGATCTGAGTGAGCCCTTTGATGGTGTTATATATTACACATGTGAAGGAGTCAAGACAATATAATTATATGGGTTTATTTAGTTTTTATAATAGATCATTTATGATATATTTGAGTTCATGCATTGAATCATGACAAAAATTATGGATACTCAAAGTTAGGCTCACAACAGATTTAGACATGGTTGACTTTGTGATAGAAGATTTTTAGAAGGTACTTTTATGGCATTATATCTTACACATGTAAGAATTAAAAGAGTAGTGTGTTATATGGTTAGATTATCCTTCATGAGGATATCATATGGTCTAAATTGGAGATCTTGCATTGAATCATAGAAGTATTTATTAAGGTGAAAAAATGGCTACTCATGCATATTAAAAGGGTCTCCATATTCATCTTTGGAAGTGTTAAAGCTTGAGCAAGATTGATAGTGCACGATTGATCCAAGGAGTTAGGAGGAAGAAAGATGAGGATAGGTGAAAAGGTACATAATGATGATCTAATAATGAGTGGGTATTTATATAGCTGATCAAATGATGAGCGTTGATTGATAAATTCCTAACTGATCCATAGAGATCAATGGAGTGCATTGAGTCAAAGTTCCCAGATTGCACGAGATGAGGTCAATGTGATAGTTTTTTAATGTTTAGATTTGGTAGTCTATGCATTAAAGCTCAAATAATATTGATGGTGTGAGATTGATCCTGAGCTAAGAGTCCATGAGATTCGAGCATTGTGTTCGAAGGTTTACTGTGACTGTTATTCAAATATTTGAATTTACATAGGGAAAAACTAGAGCTCTATATTTTAACCATATCTTTTGATAAAAGATAAATTTGCTCATGTAGTAAAAATCAAAGTGGTAGAAGACTCTAAGGTGCATCTAGATATATAGATTTAAATAGTTGAAAGTGAGTACAGTTAAATATATTGAGCCTATAAGTTGATTATGTATTCATGTTTGTTTTTCAAGTGACCTAAGAAGGATATTCAAGCTTGTATTAATGCTATTTTTATGTCTCATGATGAGTTAGTTATTGAATCATATTTTAGACTCCATGAGGATGCTCTATGTGGATTTTGAAGGTGAATCTATCTTGAGTATGAAAAATGCTTAAGAAGTTGGCTATATGTATGGTAATAGTGTTCTTGTATGTAAAGTCTATGTTTGAGTTGTTTGAGCATATACAGATGTGGGATAAGTTGAATATGATCATTTGAATATGTCTTAGGGGACATAAAAAGTGGACACATGTATTTAAAAGTGGTCTTGTGTTCTCATTTTTATCGAGGGAGTGCTAAAGGAGTGAATAGGTTCACATGAGACCTATAAGGACTATAAGGGCCTTATTAAAATGTGTAGTTCCTTAAGGGTGACCCATAGATGTAATAGCCAACCTATGAATATTGTATTGAGATATGTCTTCATGTGAAATATGCCTTAAGGGATAAGGCATTATTAATGGATGACCAAGGTTTAGATTATCAAGATTACTCTATAAATAGTGGAACCAAAGGTGATGGGTTCTAGACTTGTGAATGCAAGACTTGGGACAATTTTGAGAGAGGCTTGTGTGTGTGTTATGGAGTGAAGGAGGGGTAGAGTACCCTAAGTATGAGTTGAAGATAAAATCAATTTGAAGACTATTTATATGACATATAGGTCATAATTTTGTTGGTAGATTAATGCTCTTGCAGATTGAGTGTGAGTGAAGGAAAAGAGTAATATGCATAGGTCCATCATCAGGTGTTGAAGACATCAATACAAAGGTATATTTATTCATAGGTCTTATTATGGTATCTTAGCATCTAAGGTGGTTGTATCCTACTTTCAAGGTGATACTTGCTAAAATGTCTGGTTGTTATTGCAACTCAGCTAAACAAGTGTGGTAGCACCTTGTGGGATTAGAGTCTCACTAAATAGGGATTGTAGTTCCTTGATCATTTGAAGATGGTCTGAATTGGATTTTATTATTATAGGATAGTAGTCCAATTCCAAGTTTTAATGGGTTTTTTCCTCTAAAAGGTTTTCCCATGTATGTCATATGTTATGTGATTGATCTTGCATTGTTTCTCATGCTCATTGATGTTAATATTGTGTATGATTAATGATTGCTTATGGTAATTGATTCAGTGTTTGAAAAGATCAAAATTCAATTTGAATTATTTGGGCTCACTAATTCACCCCCTCTTAGTTATTTTACCTCTAATAATTTTGGAAAAGCTTGACAACTCATAAAGGTAATGATGAAAAGGCTTGATATTTTGATTTTTGGAATTTCCTTTTTTAGATATTCATTAATTGAAAATGGATAATTCAACTAAGAATTTAATATTGTTTTAATTAGATGATGGATTTTGATCAACATTTTTTATCTTTTAATATTTGATCAAGTGTCCCACTTAATGGGTCCATATGACAAACTGACAATTGTTATGTCACAAGGTGATTGGGGATGAATCCATGAAAGGTATCCCAAATAGGGATGCCTCAATGCAGTTATGAGCTTTAATTAATGATGCAAAAAAAAAAAAAAGATTTTTAGTGATTTCAAGGCTTAATTTGTAATTGTTTTTTATGAATCAGTTTGAAGTTTGATTGGAAGCTAGTTATGGCCAGATTGGATGCCTCTAGTTTGCCCCTATTTGGGAAGGGATTACAAACCATAGGCACAATAAAGTATTATTAAAGAATAAAAAGGTTGTTAAGAAGAAAAGAAGATAATTACTGAAGAATAATATCCAAACAATGTTTATGAAGCTTATAATGATGTCCCCTTGAAGGAGTGGCTGACACATATGATTGAAGGATGGTCCTTTAAAAAGAATCAAGAAAAATAATGAAATTAACCCATGGGTGAGATTGATCCAATCAAGATAATGCTTACATGCATTGAGTTAAAAATTATTTATTTACACAAAGGTGGTCATAATCAGTAAGAAAGGTTGAGACACTGATTTTCCCAAAGGCTGTTATAATCAGTGGCACAAGCACATGCCCCAGTTGGGTAGATGAGTTGAAATAATGATTTACCCATTGTTAGTTATAATAATTAAGATGGCCTGAATTGAATAATGATTTTTGATTGTGCCCTAGTAGAGTAGATTGACAAGCATAACTCAAGGATATAACTTATCATACAGATTAAAGATGAGTAGGCACAAATGTATATGTAATGGTATAATGACTAAAGAAGCCACAAACAACTAGGCACATGAGGATGCACAAAGTGATGAAAGAGATGATTGGAAGAATAAAGGTGGTTGAGCTAATCCAAGAGCAATCTATCCAAGAGCAATCTATATAGTCTAAATAGACCTTAGGCCAATGTAGTTCACCTAGATATGAGAGAAAATGAAATGAGGAATAGAAGAATAAAAATTGATCAATGTCCCTGATTTAGTCATACCTTCCAATGTAGAGATATTTGTCTCTATTAACATTGATATAACTAGAATGGTTAATGGGTTGATTCGATCAAGGAGGATGGGAGGATTTACCAAGGTTACCAAGGAGGAGGATGGGAGGATTTACCAAGGTTACCAAGGAGAAGTTTCTATGACACCATTACTTGTAAAATTTCTTGAGATTATATTTTTTTAGAATTTGATGGTATGCATCATCATATAAAACACCATGATAACATAGCTAAAATGTGCATAAGGACTAACTCTTGATCTAATAAACAATTACAAATAATGCTCCAATGATAAAAACAATGATGACAATGTGGACGTATGAATATGGATGGACTCAAGAATAATGTGCAAGGAATCATCTAATGAATACATATAGATTGAGTCAAGGCACAACAATAAAATAAAACAAATAGGCAAACAAACAAAAAATAACTAAATAAATGAACAAACAAAAAGCTTGAAAGTATAATAGTAAGTATCCTATCATGAAACAAGTTAATATCTACGTGTGAAGGCTCAATGGAAGGATAAACATGTGGTTACCCAAAGCAAGGATACATGCAAAGGGGAATTCACACCCCCAATAGTAGTGGAATGGATTAAAACTAACAATGAATGTTGCCTTAATAGGGCAGATCAAGGATGACTGACTAGGTTCAAACAAAACAAATGTTTAGATTTTGAGGCTATATATTTATCAAGGAGATGGGAAGCCAATTTTAAAATCTTTAGGATTTTGAAATATTTCTAAATGTTTTTACAAATTTCTAAGCATCTCAACTTGATGGAGAATGATGAGATACAAAATGGTCCAACTCATAAAATGGCGAGAGCATGACTTAGGTTGCTCATAAAATGGTGAGATAATTGGAAAAAGGGGACTAAGCTAACCTCAACATGAATTGATCATTGCCTACGTAGTCCTAGAAAGACCTCAAGTCACTATAGTTTTGCGTACACATAAGGTGATGAGATCTAACCAAGTAAAAACAAGTTCATGAATTTATGCAAGTGGAAAGGCAACTGATAATAGTAAGGGTAAGGTGATGTGGTATACATGGTAAAGGTGTTTTTCCTAATTTTCTCCATAGGTGGTTATAATTATAAAATGATGACATAGGTTAGTGATACTAATTTTCACATAGGTAGTTATAATTAGTAACACAAGGTGGAACATTGATTTTCCCAAAGGTAGTTATAATTAGTAACATTAGTAAATCATAAATGAAATATGCAATTTTCAAATCCACTATCATACTACTTTCACATACTGCCATTTGAACACGTAATTTTGAAGCTACTGAAACTAGATCAAAATCCCCTTGCAAAAGGTGGAAATAGAACCAATGGAACCAAGATCAAAAGGGTTGGGTAGGGTAAAAAAAACACTCTGGTTGAAAGGAAATGTATGGTAGAATGGTATATGGTATGGTATAAATAATATGACAAAAGGGTAATTGTTTATAATGGTAATAGGGTTGCTCCCAAGTGATAAGGTAAATCATAGGGTATGAAATAATGGCAAGGTAAATGGTAAATGAAAATGATAAAGTAAATAGTTCTATCAAGGTAAATGTTTCTATTGTTCCTATTGATTGTGGATATGCGCGTCCTTATCAACATATGATACAAATAAAATAGTTAAGTTTTGTAAATTACTAGCCCAAACCTCATTTGAATAACTACTCTATCAAGAACCTATTATAGATTTGGACTCTGAGATTGTTGTCATGATCTTCGTTGGTTGTTGGTTCTACTTCCTTCAACTGATGAGGTAAGATGTTTTCATAGATTTTGTAAAGGAAAGTGTGGATAGTGATGTTAAATAAGGATAAACAATGGGTAATAGGTCTGATTTGAAAATGTAAAGGTGGATGATAATAGAATGTATAATGGTTAGGCAACAAATGAAGACTAAGATTTTTAGGCACACACAATGTTGTTGATTCCATATTTGACATAACTTTGGATGTGGTAAGGCTGAAAACTTCTAAATATGCTCTCAATAAGACCACCATATTTTTTTATTATTTGGGCCTGAGAGTAGCTACCACCTAATTATGCTATTGATTGGAATCTGTATTGATGTTAGCTTTAATAATGTCTTCATCAAGAAGTAAATAACTATTGTGCTTAGATATTGGTGTCTCAATGAGGTTTTCACCAATGAAGTTATCTTGATTGTCTTGGTGTACCTCTAATAAGGTTTCAAAAAGGAATGACTTTGATTATCTTCTAGCACCTTAAACAAGGTTTCGCTAGAATATTATGAGTTTGACTTTGATTTCCCCATAACAACTCTAAAAAGGTTTCACTAGAAGGTTTTTATTCATCTACATGAATGTGGTCTTGGTTCCCCTGATATTCTTCAAATGATATGTCACCATGAATGCAGTTTAACAAAGTGTGACTTTATTAGTCCTAATAGATACCTATGGGAGGTGTAAGGTCAATATAATGACTAGTTTGGTTGGTGTTAATGCATGTGGAATGGTAATGCAATTTAAAGAGGCAACACAATCCTCATAGAAGATACTAGGATAACTTGTGTCGAAGCTAAAGTAATCATCCTCAAAAACTATGAAAGGATATAAAATGTATTCAAATTGATTTGCAAGGCACATGTAACCAATATTATAACAACCACAAATGTATTCTAATTCTAAAGCTATGTCTGATTCAAGGGACTTTGGATCCAATGTTGAGACTGACATTGATTTTGCTTACGATGCTAAATTTGATATCGATTCAAGAATAAAACCTAACTTTAATTTCAATTATTTATTTGGTGTGGATGATGCTACAATGATGTCTTATTGAATTTTTATTTTTGGATTAGTAACAACTTGTGATGGCACAATGGGATTTTCATAAATATGATTAGCTAAGAAGGACTCTATAGAGATTGGATTGTCAAAGTGAGACTCCTCAATGAGGGGAAAATAGTCAAGATACAACTCCATAGAGACTAGCTTGTCAAAGGAAGGTTCTTTAAAAATAAGATAATGACCAAGATAATAATTTTCCCAAAGGTGGTTATAATCAATAAGAAGTGACTCAACAAAGACTGGCTGGTCAGAGTGAGATTCCTTAATAATAGAGATAGTATCAAAAGGTGATTCATCATAGGTTCACTTATTAAAAATAGGTTTTTAAATAAAAACATTATGGATTGGTTGTCTCTTGGCCTTGGTTTATAATTAATTTTAAAATACTAATTTTGAACATATCTTGGTCTTCAAATGATTAGATATATTAGAGAGGTACTGATTGGATTTGTTGTGGCTCAATGATTGGCATGGGTTTTTTAAAGTGGGGGAAGGTTGAAAATGGAAGAAGAATGGTCTACAATTAGATAATGATCTCTTTGTAAATAGGCTCATCTAATATGGGCTTAACAAAGATTGGTTGCCAGTCTAAGATGATAACTATGACTTATTGAGTTGTGATTGTAAAAATTTATTTGGGATAATGAGATACAATAATTATAAGGGTATGGAATGGCAATGGTAGGGTGTTTAAAATATTGGTTTCTCACACAAGCCAAAGGACAAGGTCTTGGAATGGTAATGGTAGGGTACTATGAAGCTTGGTTACTTGCATAAGCCCAAGGATGAGGTCTTGAGATGGTAATGTTAGGGTATTACAAAGCTTTATTACTGGCACAACCTAAAGTATGAGGTCCTAGAATGGTAATGGTAGGGCATTTCAAAGCTTGGTTATTTGCACAAGCCAAAGGATGAGGTCTTAGGATGGTAATGATAGGGAATTTAAAAGCTTGATTTATTATACAAGCCAAAGGAAAAGGTCCTAGAATGGTAATGATAGGGCATTAAAAAGCTTGGATGCTTGTACAAGATAAAGAATGAGGTCCTATAATGGTAATATTTAGACACTATGGAGCTTTGTTTCTTGCATAATCTGAAGGAAGGTTAATAGTATAGGTGCGGGATCATATACTATTAGCAGTGAAAGGGTGAACTTAGTACATTAAATAACCCAAAGAAGGTATTATCACATACTGTGATTGAAGATATTGG
This sequence comes from Torreya grandis, assembly GCA_037957365.1. Classification (NCBI taxonomy): domain Eukaryota; kingdom Viridiplantae; phylum Streptophyta; class Pinopsida; order Cupressales; family Taxaceae; genus Torreya; species Torreya grandis. The sequence continues at coordinate 3,896,550 of JARHVA010000467.1, forward strand.
ATTTATTCTCTAGATTGAGTATTGTGAGGAGGATATGGATTTGTCTCAAAAATCACATTATAACCATAGGGGTCTTGAGTAAAGTCATCTTGTGTGACTATGTTATCATAGCCTATATTGTACATGGCCCCACTATAAGTGTAATGAGACATATCCAAGTCAATGATGAATATTTCACAAAAAGTCCTAGAGTTATACAAACTCTAAAAAAAAGGTCCAAAGGACAAATGGTGCAAACATAGTCTAATGTGGTCTAAAAGTGGAGCTATATCTCCAGAATGGTTAGTGCTAAAACTTGGTATAAAATAATCTAACATCAAATGTATTAAACAAATGCATTAAGTAGGTGAATAAAAATTGAAATGCCAAACTTTATGTACAAAGTATTTTAAACAATTTTAAATTAGTTCTAAAGAAACAAAAGTTGCTAGGTCTTTTAGAAAACAAAGCATAAAATCTAGGCTCAAAATAGACATTGCTAGGTCTTTTAGAAAAGGCACAAAATCTATACTTAAACAAAACAAGGTCTAAAAGGCAATATAGTTAATCTAACAAATTTGAAACACTTTGGCATAAACTAGACATTTATATTTTAAACACAAACTTGATCATTTGGTAAAAGACATAGAACACTAGGCATATGGAAGGTAGACTACCTTCCTAAATTTAGGAACAAAAATAACTTCAAATTGAATAAAGAATTAACCTGAATTACACAACCCAAAGGTGAAAGGTAAATGCTCTAAGCCAAAATTATACAAGGTCTAGATATAAACCAATCAATGTTTGGATCTAAACTTAACAAGGCTAATTTTGAACTCAACTTAGAAAGCTAAGCTTTTCAAAATAAACAACAAGATATACAAAAATAAATGACATGATGGTACTACACATAGATCCAAGAGGCACATATGGTTTCAAGATTACAATTTTGGACACAAGGAAACGAGTATTTGAAATGATTCAATCAGTATAATTATGTTATTTTAATCTAAAGGTATGAAAAATAGTTTGTTTCAAGACTCAAAGGCACAAAAATTGGAATGAATTGGGTAACATAATGATGCCCCTTTCAAGTAAGTGACCCACACACATAAGTGGACAACATAACACCTCTTTAAATGGAGGAGTGATATGTAAACAAGACTCATTTTAGATGTAGTATGATAAATATATAGTTTCAACTCAATACCATGCAAGTAAATAGGACAAAGTATTAAAATACCTAAGTATAACATCCTAAATCCTAATGCTGACAAAGTTGCATCATACTGTCAAATTACGTCTATATACTTTCTCTTGAGAGGATTTTTAGTTATTAATCCAAAAAGTAAAAGTGAATGAAAATTAGGGGTTTGAGGCTCCCTTTTATCTTAAGAGTTTGTATGATGACATGAAACTTTGGGCTACTCACCCTGCATCAACAATATGTCTGCTTTAAGTGGGGTTGTCTAAACTATCAATTTTTGTTCATTTCTAGATGGTCCGAAGTGTGATTAACACTAGATATGAAATAATGTCATTTGGATTTTCATCAAATAACTTGTTGTGAAAATGTCTTATCCTTTTCATAACTACTATATTCATTAATTACTTAATGTAGTGCGATGTCTGAGTTGCCCCTATGTTTTGAGGTCAAGTACCATTAATGGAGCTTGTTTTAACCACTCAAAATAAGCATCCCAATGGGTCACCCTCATTTTATATACCCTAGCATGGAGTGGGGTTGAAATGATGTCAAAAGATGAATTCCTAGGTCAATTATTCCCTAGATAACCTATTACAAGGTGATGAAATCCCACTCACAAGCCAAGATGCATGAAAATAAAGACAAGTGGAAGGACTTTAAGGTCATTTGGGGTCACCCAAATCATGTAGATTTGGGGAGGTAATTATTGACTTTATTTCTATGCTTTTAGACCAAAAAAATAAAGGAAAATAATGAGTGTTTTTTATCACCCAAGTTCCTTAAAGGGGATGGGGGAGAACATACACACGTCACTCGTCTTGATAAACAAAATACTTTAGTAAACAATAAAAAAATGAAAACTCTTAGGAGTCTTAACTAATGTGAAAGTTCATTTTATAACACAAAAATTAAGTACATTGTGAAATTTTGAGCCCCTTAGTGTTTATTGTTGAAAACTTTGAAAAACAAAAAAATACTTAAGCAAAAATATTTTTAAAACACCAATTTTAAATATGAAATTTGTAACTTAGTATGTTTTAATTGTCTTCTTTTGGCCTTTAGGTCCTACAAAAAGTGTTAGGAAGTTTTCTATATTTTTAAAAAAAAGTAATGCAACTTTAAGGTAAAATAATAGAATATTATAAAAATTTAGGAGAAGACACATGGTTTAAAAAAATTCATAAAAAATAAATTTTGAATAACCACAAACAAGCCCCCAGAAGTTGGCTACTTTATGGCCTAACAATCTCACTAATATGTAGGGTGATCTCACCATTCTACAGAGTGATTCTACCATTCTTTAGAGTGATTCCACTCTTTTGAGTGATTCTTCCATTTTACAAAGTGATTCTACCTTTCTATAGAGTGATTCTACCATTTTGGGTGATTATGTCATTATATAGAGTGATTTTGCCATTCTACAAAGTGATTTTACTATTTTAAAGAGCGATTTTACCATTCTTCAAGGTGATTCTACCATTTATGTAAAAGATAAAAAATGTGAAATTTAGATGGAAAATGAGCAAAAAATCATCAAAGGATCATGTGAATGCATAATTAAAATGTTTATGGGATGCATTGTCCTGTCGAGCATTCCATTATGTGAATAAGGAATCCAAGAAGGGAGGTTAGTCTTATGTTAGTCCAAGAAATAAAACTTAAATAAACACACTCAAATATTAACACCTCTAACCTAGAGACTAGGGAGAGCTTAGGTAACAAAACTAAATGAAAGCAAAACAAAAACATAAAAGAAACACATGTTTTACCTTCCTTAGAGCTCCAAATGGCTTGCTCAGCTTGTGCATCAAGAAATCTTCATCAATAGAGCTTTATTGGATTCACCTTTCCTTAACACCTTGGATTTGATTGCTTGGCTTAATATTTGAGCATGGTAACATTACTTTCATGAGGCTTATGGAATAAATCCTTTATAATAACTCTACAATATCCAAGCTTAGAAATGAAAGGGTATGGCCTTGTATTTATAGCCTTTAGAATTAACTCTCACCCAAGGTGAGTTAGGGTTGAGTTTAGGCTTGGAATGGGTTCAAAATAACCCTAGGTACATTAAAATTAACTCCAATTGAGTTAATAATGTCAAGTAATTATTATTTTCAATTACTAGGCATGACTCTCAAATTAGATAGTTTAGGATATTTTGGAAGAGCTTGACAACTCATAAAGGTAATGATGAAAAGGCTTGATATTTTGATTTTTGGAATTTGCATTTTTAGATATTAATTAAAAATGGATAATTTAACCAAGCATTTAATCTTGTTTAATTAGATGATTGATTTTGATTAAATTTTTTTCTCTTTTAAGATTTGATCAAGTGCCCCACTTAATGGGTACATAGGCCAAAATGATAGTTGTTATGTCACAAGGTGATTGGGGATGAATATATGAGAGGTTATTATTGCATATAGGCTAGTATCCAAAATAGAGATGCCTCAATATGATTATGAGATTTGATGAATAATGTATTAATAAATTTAGGATGTTTAGTGATTCTTAGGCTTAATTTGCAATGATTGGTAGGAATCAGTCTAAAGTTTGGCCAGAAGCCAGTTGTTACCAGAATTGGATGTCTATAGTTAACTCACCTCAAAAAGATAAATAACCATATAACTATGAATGAACATGTAGCATATAGGAGAACATGTCTATGTAAATATATCATTGAAGCACATAAAATCCTAAGATGAATGATAAATATCATGGCAACGTCTAGGTAGTAATAGTACAAGATAAACAATCAAATCAAGTACACACACAAGAGCACTCAAAATCAAGTCAAAAGGAAATGATCCAAGGAGACCACAAATAAGAGACATGTTCAAATTTTGCATAATCAAAAGGACATGGCTTATTTAAATGTCTACAAAAGCAATAATGACATATTCAAATGTCCATACAACAAACATTGACATATTCAAATGTCAAAGAAGCAAACAAAGGTATGGGAGCCATAAATAATGAACCATATTAAAATGCTCAATAAACAAGACAATAACATGGCAAGACACTCAAAGAAGTGCTTACTTAAAAACATAGGCAATCAACATAAACATATCATAGTAGTCCATGGATCAAATGTGTTAGAAAAAAATGTCAAGTACATAGCATATGAAGTACACTGTGAAAGATACAAGCATAAATAAAGGCATGTGTAAGTACATATATGAGCTCAAACATGATAATATAAAGTGATCATAGAATGATATAACTTAGATGTATCATGATCATATAGGTGGATTTCCCTAACGTCTTGGTGACATGATTAAAAGGAAAGCCCAACATCTAAAAGTACATAAATCATATATCTATGTATGCCTATATCACACTCAACAAGAAGTATGAAATGCATGTATGTAGAAGTAACTAATATTTCATTCATCAACATGGAATTAGCACATAGATTCCAAGGAACCAATAGAATATGTAGATGCCAAAATTTTGGATTTTTGAATGTTTTTGATTTTTTTGGTATTTTTGGAATATGTGAAGAGACTACCTTATGATCATATCTAAAAGATGATCATAGATATCTCTAGTTTGGGAAATTGGTGTAATAAACTAGTGACACTATCAAGGAGCATGTATACAAGCAATATCTATTACTGTAGTATTTGGGATGCTACATGCATGTATAATGGGACTATGTGGTTTTGAAGAAATAATAGGAGTAATAAGAATAGGGGTTCATGGAACCTATTATTGAGTGTTCTATGGTTTTTTTGGAACTAAAATTATAGGAATATGTGTAGGTGCTTTGGCTATATGAATATGGTGCATAGTAGATGAGGATTCCATGGAATCCACTATGGATTTTTGATGTAATGGTCTCTTAAGTACCGGTCACCTAGTAAACGAGATTGCTTGTTACTTGCCCTTTTGAGGTGAATTAGCCTTAGTAGGCTTGATAATTAACTACCTGGGTATAAATTTATATTATTCAAGAGGATACTCATATTTAACTCTAAAAACTATAATTACTTGATTGGCATGAATGTATTTAGCACATCCATGTACTGTATAAGGTACTGTCGAAGAGTATGTATCCAAAGGTGTCCCAATAACATATCAAAGATACTTATGGAAGGTATAATTTAAAATAAAATAGCCACATGTGTGGGATCCACCTATAAAGGTAATTCAATATCACCACTTCTATGATGTCCCATTGAATTCTTTAACTGATTTGGTAAAAGGGTGCAAATCATGATGAGTATAACCCAAGTGCATGAGTAATGTCATGGTGCAAACATTTTCATTTTCACCATTTTCAAACATAAAATTGCATATAAGGTGTTTATCGATGTATTCTATAATGAATAAAGAATGAAGATCAGAGTCATCATCCTTAATCTCACTATTATCAAAGGTAATAGAAGGTATCTAAACCATATGAGGTATTTGCTATGTATAAGTACCAATAATCCCATTTAATGGGTGCCCATAATGTGATGGAGGAGGATGTGCATTATATGCCATTTGCACTTTTGGTTCTTTCTTAAAATGGTCTTAGAAATTATTGATAAATATCTTTTGTTTGTGGTGATTACCAGGTTGTGAATCTGATTCCTTTTGAGGGTCATCAAATGCAATCATTTGGTCATCGATAAGGTATTGGATCTTATGCTTTAAGGTAAAACATTTTTTCATAAAATTCCTTGGTTCTTGATGATAATCACAATAAGCATTCACATCATATACTTTGGGTATAGGCTGACTCATATCAAACTCTATAGGATGAGGGAGAGATACAAGATGACACTCTACTAGTCATGAAAGTAATAAAGTGGGAGACTCAGGTAAGTATGTAAACTATCTCCTTAGTGCATTAGATAAGACAAGATGATTAGGATACTATAGAAATATATTATCCATGGTGGTTATTAATTTTTAGGCTCAGGAGGTTTTACCTTATAAATTGGTTTTATTGTAAACTTGGAATTGTATGTGGATGTAGTTGATGTGTTTACTACATAAGTTTGTTCAATGAGATAAATTTCATTTCATGATCTTAAATAACATGGCACAAGTAATCAAAGTATTTAAATTTTTTTAAATCAATGGACTCATGTAAAGGAGCAAGCAATTTTTGTTTTAATATGTCTGTAAGTTCTTTATTTTCCATAGAATTGGTTATTTTAGCCAACATTGTCTTATACCTCAAGACATATTCATTGATATGTTCATTGGTTCCTTGTTTGATTTTTGTAATTTAGGCATATAAAACCTTTTTAGTGATTTTAATAGAGAAGTCATGCTAAAAATTTATCTATAAGAGGTTTGAATGCTTTCATAGATTGGAGAGGTAAATCATCAAACCACCTCAAATCATAGTCCTTGAGACTCGTTGAAAATAATCTGATCAAAAGTTTATCATTGGAGGCATAATCAAGGCATGCCACATAAAAAGATCAAAGGTGATAATTAGTATCACCATTACCATCATTAAATGGGAATTTATGTACAACAAAACAAGTTGGAAAAGGGTGCAAATATATCTCAAGTGTAAGAGGATTATGCAACACATCTTGGGAATCAATAACATGAGAAGACTTTAAAGCTTTTTGTTCAATGTTTGTGACCTTGTCCTCTAAGGTCTTTATAATTTAAAGGAGTGTTTGAGCTATAGAACCATTTGGGTTTAAATTATCAAGTTGAGTAGTCACCAATGGATAAGTGAATATGGTTTGAGTAGTAATAGGCATTGAAACTGGTATTTGAGTTGAAATGATTGGTAATTCCATGGTAGATGTAGCAATAGTGTTTTTCAGAAAATAAAAGTTGGAAGACATAATCTATACTGCCATTACATGTAGGTAGATTGATAGGTATGGAATAAATTATAGTAACTTATAAGGACTCACTATAACTAGGTGAATAAGCCTTAGCTTTATCATGCTTACTTATTTCATCTCTTGTAACATACAAAAATGCATCCATTAAGCTCTTGTTATTATTGAGATGAGTAATCAACGCTTCTTTATCTTCCATTTAAAATTAGGTTTTTTTATTAATTTTTTTCATTGATTTGAAAAATTAAGAATTCAAATTTATAACAAATTAAAATAAAAAAATAGTAAATACAAAACCCTAAACCACCTAGGAGTTTGAGCTCAAAGATTAGGTTCACCAAATGTTTAATCTTAAATTGTATAAGGATCCTATTAGGATAGATAAAGTTAAGAATATATAAATGAATAAGCATAAGGGTGATAAATAAATCTATAGTAGGCCAATTAATTACAAAACTTAGAAAATATACTATATTTATTATATTAAGATATGTTAAAAATAAAAAAATACAACTATGCTAAATATGGTAATGATGTTTAAATAAGATGCTTAATAGGTTTTAATTCTAATACAGATCTTGATATTTAATAGGGAGGAATATAACTTGAATAATATTCTAGAATAGTCACCAAATTTAAGATTAAGTGCCTTTGTAGCCATTGATACTTATGTCAGCTTGGGATGGTTGTATCAACACTAGTGTCTAGATCAGATATAGGTGTCCAGTATGAAATACCTGCTAAAATAGGTGCGACCACTTAGATGCTTTTGGGTTCACCATCATCTTTGATATAGTACATTTAAATTTGGGTTATGAACTATCACTCCATGTCAAATGATAAAACCAACATTACTTTATAACCTATAAAAGATTTCTCATCATTGAAAAAATGTACCCCCTTATCAAATCACTTAGAGAGATGGTTCCTTATGTTGAGTAAATGGTGAGTTGAGAGTTATGAAGTCCCAATTTTGAATAAATAATAAAGATATTGAGTTGGAAAAATGCATATTTTAAATATTATTAATGGGAAAAAGTACCTAATGTACTAATCCAAAAGGAGGTGGAACCATGATGGGTTTTCTAGAAATGATGTCAGGGCCATTGAGTGTCACTAGACTCAAATATACATCACTCATAATGGAAAGGTGGAACCACATAATGAGTTCAACAAAAGTAATGCCAAGGTTATTGAGGGTCATTAGACTTGAATGTACATTACATGTAACATAACAAATCACACTATTATAGAAGGATCTAGATTCTACTTGCATGATCAAAAAAGGAGAATATTCATGCCCCCATCATGTCCTCAATACCAGTAGTTTTGAATTGAAATTTTACACACTTAAATTTTCCATATTTAGTGTCGTAATTATTTTTAAAAAAAATCAACACATTAATTCAATCACCATCTCAAATTCAAATTTTATCACTAACATCATTTTCCTCCATTTTTCAAATAATTAATTAATCTATATTAATTAATTTATCATGCATATATAATTATTCAAAACTAATTAAAACATAGAATTTTCACCTCATTCAAATGTCTTCCACACTTCTCTCAACCAAGTTTTGAGTCATCCAACCACTTCCTTAACTTCCTCAACTAATTATTAAGTCACTATTGAATATTTTTAACTACCATGATGAATCACTCAATAACCTTGACCCATTCAAGATGAGTCATTCAACTACCAACTTTCCTATCTCTCACATACACATGAGAATTATTCATCATCCATTGAGACTAGGACACAAATCCAACCATCCATAATTATCATTATCAAATAAATCTAAAATATTATCAATTGTTCATATTCCTATTCATGAATCTATAAATTTAGGTGTCATCCTTCATTTTCATCATCCACCTTCAATCTATCTAATTTATATCATTTTCATCCTACACATATATAGAGAAATCAAACTTATGCACCCATATGCTACCCAATTTAACTTTGTTTAGAGAATAAATTGAGCACCCACATTCCAATAAGCAAAAGCAAATCAAAGTCACAATGGATAAGGTGACGATTTAATCTAAATGGTTTTGTAAGTATTTATGTGTTTATATATTTTTGTTGTATTAGTTATATTATAAGTTTAATTTGGATTTACAATAAAATTCGTATGCATGTCATTTTACTAACTTTGTTAAATTTTAGCTATCACATTCTAGCATGCCTAGTGAGACTTTTCCCAAAACCTTTTCATCTTATCATTTTTTATTGTTTGATTTGAAGGTTTAATTAACTTATTTTTTGTTTCTATTTAGGTTTTAGGATAATTTCGATTCAATTTGCTTGTTTTTTTAATTTTTCCAAAGGTAATTTAGTTTAAAAAAACACGACTGTTAAAATATTAATTTATAATTTAGGTTTTTATGATTTTTTAAAATTGGTTCGGCTTTAGACTTACACTAACTTGTTAAAAAATATGTGTAAATATGTATTGTAATTTATGAGACATCATAAAATTTATGATTTTTTTTTTAATTTAAAAAAAAACACATGGCTATACAAATAGTTATAAATTTTAATTTACAATCTGGGTTTTTCTAAATTTTTACAGATTTATTTAGTTTTATAATAAAATTAACTTATTAAATTTTTATGTAAGTCTAAATTATTGTTTATGATATATCAAAAAAATCATGATTTTTAATTTTTCTAACTTTTAATTTTGTATATTTTTTTAGTATTTGGGTTAACTTGAAGATTACTTGGGTTGCATAATATTCACAAGAAAACTACTAACATTTTTGTATAGGTACACTTTTCAAATAATGCAAAGTTAAGCTAAAAAGAAAACATTTATTTATTTATTTATTGTTAACTCTTTATTATTTCAAGTTTTTATTTATTACAAATAGTAATTAACCCACATTTATTTTTATTGCAAAGTTTGCCTTTGCATGTCACAAATGTTTGTGTATGCTATTTCCTTAGCATCATATTGGTAATGATAATTATAAATTAAAAATAAATTATATGATTTTATGTTACCTAGATTTCACTTGCATATGTTTGTTTTTTGGTGTCACATTGGTGATATGTCTGTAAATAAGAATCAAGTATTAATCTCTTTATTTTTTAAGAGCTCTATTGACCATGGATTTTACCACCATTCAGTAGGCCAAACTTTATATACCAGTAGGGTGTATAAATTGAGGGTCAATTGTTTCAATTGCTTAAATAATAATGCATTTTAAGTACACTATGACATGAGGGGATTTCATCCTCAAATAATTAGGGTTTTAAGAATGAGTTTGAAGTCTAATTTTCTAAGGTCAACCTATAAAATCTTATAGATGGGTTGGGAACATAGGGACAAATCTTTTGTGTGCATTCATTAAATGAACTTATTCTATGGTTTTAGGCCTCAACATATTGTAAGGTATATAAAAGACATCCCTTAGATAAACTTGTATAAAGTTTAGGCATTAAGATAATCATTCATTTGTTTGAATTTTAGTGCATTGACAAGTGGTTAGCTATGAGAGCTTACTCTCAACTTACCCTTGAAACTGGGTTAAGTGGGCCATGGGTATGGTTCTCCCTCCATATTTAGTGTTCTAAAACATTAGGTTGACATTTTTCAATGGATGATCCCATATATATGAGAACCTACAATTCATTCAAGCAATTTTTCCTAGATTTTATCATTTTAGGTGACTTGCATGTTTATATTTTACTAAAGTAGAAATTGATTATATATATTTATTTTATTTTATCTCCTTATGAAAGCCACATACTTGAAGGTTTTCTTTTTGAAAACCAAGTTTAAGTTTTTAAAAACCAAAATCCTAAATCAAAACATAGCCTAAATAAAAATAAAATAAAATCCAAAACTAAAGAAACTCAAAACTTATTGCCAAGCGTTTATATCCTCATGTTTTTATTAGTTTTATGATTTTTGTTTTTGAATAAAACATTCAAATTAATGTCTCCCATTAAAATACAAATGGCCTTGTTGAATAATTCTTGATTTAGAGAAGATTTTTTTTGAAATGATCTCTACTACTTTGAAAACCAAGAGCATTATATTGAGATCAGTGACAATGTTAGTGATGAGGGACCCTATCAAGATGAGCATACCCATGAAGTCACTTTACATAATAATCCACCTTCCCAAGTCATGAAATACCTAATAGAAAATAATAATGAGGTATTGTTGCAACTTTTGGGTTTAAGAGCCAAATTTCCACTTGATTTTAAAGCTAAAGACTTGCATCATTTAACTTCTGGGAAAGAAGAAACACCTCCCATCTAAGAGAAGGGAAAATTTAATGATTCCATAGGGAATAAAAAATACATTATAGGTTATACCAACACCAATTCTCAAAATTTCTGCTGAAATTACATGGATAAAGGTAAAGCATGTTATTTACAAAAAATCCTAACAAAGCCATATATTTAATATGGAAGATCATGTCAAAAGTTTGAACAAAGAAATAGATGAACTTAAGACCAACATGCCAAGTAATCCTCCAATCCATAAATCAAATAATATAAATCTTAATTATAAGTTAAATTTAAATCTAAATCAATCAACCAATTCAAATCTTAATTTGAAGTTAAATTGAAATCTAAATTAATCAACCAATCCAAATCTTAATTCAAATACACATTCAAATATAAATCAATCAATCAATCTAAATACTAATTGAAATCAAACCCCCAATCCAAATTTTAATTTTAAATCAAATCTAATCAATAATCCAAATCAAAATAATAATTCAAATGTCCATTTGAATTCAAACATCAAAAATCCAAATCAAAATCAGAATTCAAATGTCCATTTGAACTTAAATGTCAACAATCTAAATCAAAATCAAAAGTTGAATGTCCATTCAGATTCAAAATAAAAAATCTAAATAAAATTCAAAATTCAAGTGCAAATTCTAATCCAAACAATCAAAATCAAAATCAACATTCAAATTTCACTTCAAATATCAACCCTAATCCATTTGTCAATCCAAATCTATTTACAAGTTAATCTTCCAATCAAATTTAAAATCAAAATATGAATTGAATTTTGCCAATCAAGGATGTGACATTTATCTAAGAATGACAAATCATAAAATACAAGATACAAGGACTAAAAGATGGTAGCTAATCCAAAAGTAAATAATATAAGTTCAAAGAAATTTATCCATACCCTTTTGACATTAACATGATGATGGTACCCTTTTATTCACATTTGAACCCCCAAAGTTTGATAAGTATAAAGGAAGAGGATATCCTAGATAACATCTTAAATAGTTTTATATCACATGTTTGGATGTTACTTATATCAATGATTATCTATTAAAACTCTTTCCATGTAGTCTACAGGATCAAGCCCTAGAGTGGTTTTTACACTTTTCCTAAACACTCAATCAAAACCTTTGAGGGCCTTTCTAAAAAAATATGTGACACTTTTCATATAATTTGAACATGAATTGACCGTGTTAGATTTATGCAACACTTAAAAACACAATTGTGATAATTTCACCTCTTTCTTAAAAAGATGGCATGCCTTAGCATCCCATGGTCACCTCCCATAAAAAACTTATAATTATCTTTACAAAAAATATCAATTTAGAATTAGCCCATCAACTATAAAACCACTATGATACATCATTTTATTAAATTATAAAAAAAGGAGTTCAAATTGAAAGAGAAATAGTTGCCAAAGGTACCATCAAAATCTTCAAACAAGACAATTCTTCTTCAAACCAAATGAAAAACCTAAGTTATATGTAAATAACAAGAACATGGTAGGAGATGGTGGAATATATCTTAAACAAATCCAAAACACCCAACCTATTAACAACATGTTTGTTCTAAGTGGTCAATCTTGATAAGATGACTGAAAATGCAAATTTCATCCTTTAGGAGAACCATACAGTGTAGTTTTATAAAAGTTGGTCTGATCCAAAACTTGAAAGCTTTGGTTGAAAGATAATTCAAGAAACAAGAATAAAACAATTCAAATAATTCTATCTCTGAGAAGAGATGTTTTATTGATCAAATTTGCAGATCCAAACATGTGCTTATCTCTGAGAAGAGATGTCTGATTTCCTTTTCAAGTTACATATTCATTTATACATGTTTTGAAGGTGTGGGGAGGATGTGGAAGGTCACCAATCTTGAGGGAGATGAATTGGTTCGACTTCCATGATTTACAATAATATAGAATTCGAGGAATTACTATTTTTAGAAACTTACTATTTTTAGACTACACTACTAAAATTGAAATTTGGGACACTTCCATTAGGTTTTAGGGGGTAAAACTTCATCAAGTAGAGCTCCATGCCATCTCATGATGTTCTTCTCATTATTATCTTTACAACAGTTCAAATGACGAGTCAATTGGAGCTACGATGCAAAAGTTATGGCTCCCAAAAGTTTTTCCATCAATTGAGGTGGACCCATCACCCGAATTGTCATCTAAATTGTTGCCCACATCATTCCTCCCTCCTTGAGAAGCAATGGTCCCTAATGCATCAATATTTGTCATCAAGTGTGGCAGTTGTACTTTGATTTGATTCTTGATGCATACTTGAAAGGGACTGTGATTTATGGAACTACACAGGCCCTGATTGTTCACCATTTCTATCTAACCATTAGTCTGTGGATGGAAGGCCGTGAACTTCTTCAAATTGGTATCTACTTGCTTCTATTGTTGTGTTGTTTATGTAGTTAGGGTTGTAACATCAAACCTTTTGGATTCTTGTGGATTGATCACCATGAGAACAAATTTCTTGGCACTAATCAGAGAGATAGATGTAGAAGGTGGTACCTTTGGTACCCTGTAACACTGTGCTCCAAGAGTGAGAGTAATCCTTTGAGTTCTTGATTCATATATGCCATGTTGATCATACATGAATGGCTAACTAAAGAGTACATCACAAACATCTAGATTGATCACACCACATAAGACCTCATCTTGGAAGGGTTTTATTGCATATGAGAGAAGACATTGGTGGGTGACACAGAGGTTTCTCCTTGGACTCAACCATCCAATACTATATGGCTTTGGGTGAGGCTTCATGGATAGATTTAGGCTTTTTACAACATTAGCAGAGATTAAATTCTTTTGACTTCCACTATCAAGAATAAAATGCAAAGGCTTACCTTTCACCCATAACTTAGAGTGAAACTACCTTTCCTTATCATCTAGCCTCTCCTCATGGGTTTGTGATGAAGCAATAATGGCTTTAGGCTCAACATCTATAATCTCTTCTTCAACCTCTTCAACTGCAAGGTTTGTTGAGGATTGTGACTGAAAAATTAGGGACTTGATGGCTCGACATTCTTATTTGGAGTGAGTTATAGATTTGTGATAATCACACCATTTCCTAGCCTTTCCTTCCTTTTGCTTCCAATTTTGGCCTCGTGTTTGACCTTCTTTGTCACTTCTCCATTTTGAAGGCCAATTCTTCATATTCATTCTTCCATGCTTCTGCTCAATCTTCACTGTGAACTTATATGCCTCACCAAGTGTATCCAAATTAAAGAGTTCCATTTCTCCCCATATGTACCATTGTAGTCTACCACAATATTTGAGAACCTTATGTTTCTCACTTTCTTAGATGCCCAATATTGCAGATAGAGAATGAAAAATATCAGTGTAATCTTGAAAAAATTATTCCTTACCTTGGTGAAGTTATTACCACTCTATATATATATCATCATATTCTACAATGGGGTAGTATTCTGTTAGGTTGTGGAGCTAAAAGCTTCACTGATGCAGACATTGGAAGAGGTTGCTGAAGTGTCACAGACTTCGGCGTCGGTCAGGCCAACTGACGTTGGAAGGATTAGATAGAAAGAGCAACCAATGTCCATCAGGGATTGGCTGACGTTGGTCATCTCCAGGCAGACAGGGACCGACGTCAGTCGCCTGTGTGGTTTAGAACTGTGAGTGTTATAGACAGTTTGTTAATGAACCAAGTGTTTGCATGTTAAGTGCCAATTTTAGACTAGAAGTTGTGGATCTAATGATTGTAATTAGGTGTCTAATTATTGTTTGCATGAGATCTATATAATAGACTCATGGGCTGTATTGTAAGGTGTTCTAGTTTGAGTTGAGCAAAGTTAGCTCCTTTTGTGTGTGAAGTGAACAAGGGTGTTCCTCCTAGTTCCACAGCAGTGCCAAGTGTGGGTGATGGTTTTGGAGAATTAGAAGGGTTTTTAATGTATGTATGATCTTGGTCAGTAGGTGTGCATGGCTACATTAGGATATTTACATGGTAAGTAAGATCATTGATCTACAGGTGTATGTGTGTGCATGATCTAGGTTTACAAGTGTGCAAAACTAGATTGATTTACAGGTGTGCAAGATCAGGGAGGATAGCAACACAACAGGGAGCAAGATCAGGTAGGATCTACTTGGAGTATAGTGTGTACTCAAAAAGAGAGCAAAGAGGAAGGCAAGGTAGTTCCTTCCATAAGTAAGATCATTTGAGTTGCAGGGTATTGCAGGTTTAGGGAAGATCTACTTGAAGTACATTTGTGTACTTGGAGTGCATGGAGCACTTGTGGAGTGCATGGATCATTGGAGTACTGTGAGTAGTGGATACTGACTAGTTGGAGGTGAACACCAACTCTGTGTTTAAGTTGTGTGTTGGGACTATAAGAGAGAGAGAGGTTTGAGGAAAGAAGTACTGGACACTTGAGGTGTGGGAAGCCTTTGAAAGGTGTGAAGAAGAAGTGGCATCTTCTTTATTGTATTCTTTTCTGGATGATTATTAATACAAGTTGTGTATTGTCTCTCATATTCTGTGTTATTTCTGAATTCTAGTTACTTGTGATTTTGGTTTAATTCTGCATATTTTAAGTTACTTGTGCATGGTAATCAATTGTGCTTCCGTATTTCCCAACAAGTGGTATCAGAGCTAAGGTTGCAGGGAGCAGGTTTTGTGTTTGGTTACAGGTCACTCTTAGGGGTTTTTGATTGAGTGGGAGTATAGCAATGGTAGAAGAAAGTAAGCTAAGAATGGAGGAATTGAAAAGCACGAATGGTCAATTACGGTCCTATGGAAAGAAAGAGTAGGAAAAAGAAAATTATTGGTTTGTGGAAGATTAGCATGAAAGAATTAAAGAAGCAGATGTTGCAGGTGTTGTTACACAGGATGCTCTGGGAGGTTTCTTGGATAAAGTAGAATCTTGGTTTATAGATTTTGTTGCCCCTTTCCATGCAGCCCTAAAGAGAGGAGCTGGTGAGCCTTGTCAAAGAATTGGCAAAGGGGAAGTGTTGCTGAAATTGTAGGCAGCCAACACATGGGTGTTGAAGGAGGTAATGCAGGTCCCAGTCTTGAAGATGTGGCTAATTACTCCAGGAAAGTTGGGTGATGAGAGATGCACAAGAACTCTCACAGTGGATGCACTTGAATTAGCGAGTGGTAAGAAAGTAGGTATCCTTTATCTATCTTCTTATATTACTGATTCTTTTTTTTTTGCAAGGACATGGATTTGTAAGCTTGGTCACATAAGTAAGAAGGAGATGCATGTTCTTAAGAGGAAGACAAACGTGTTTGACAAACTTAAGAACTAGAAAGCCTTGGTGTTCTTGGAGGAGATGACGGATAGAGTTCAGTGGATGGGGCTGGATACTTCTGAGCAGAGTAGTTTGGACAGGGATTTGATTCAAAGAAAGCTTGTAAGTAAAAATTCATCACTCATAGGTGAACACAGGTACTAGCATCGGTCAGGAGGAACCAACGTCGAACAGACAGATGCCGATGTCGATCATGTGCAGACCAGAGCCGGTGGTGTCGAGCAGGGTAAAAACCAACATTAGTCAAGAGGACCAATGTTGGTGATAGTAAGACTGACATCGATTAGTGGGACTGATGTCGACAGTAGGTAGACACTGATGTCGGTGGGGTTGATAGTTAGGATAGGTGCATGGAACCGACGTCAGTAGGATGTAGACTGTGTGGTGACCGAGGTCGGTCAGTGTGACAAATTTTGGGTGGATAGCAAGCTGTCAAGGAGTCTTAAATGCCCATGGGGAGGACTAAAAGTGGTAAGTAAGCCTCAAATTCATTGTTCCTCTTCTTTATACTCATTGCTTATTACAGAGCAGGAAGGATCCAGGAAATAGTGGGAGCATGGCAGGAATATGATGCAGAACCAAATGGGAGATTTGGTAGGGTTGCCAGCTGAAAGAAAGCACTGAGAGATGAATGGATTCCTTAGTTGAAGAATAGAGTGAATGGACATGTGAGATGGAAGGCCAGGTCATATGGTCTTGAGGAAGCTACAAGACAGTGGTATAGGGCTGACAGGTGGTACCAAGTGGATGACAAAGCAGGGCTTTAGTCAATGTTAGTATAACCATTGTGTTTGTCTTACCAGGTGGATGATGGTCACAACATTATCTTGTTACTATATGTGGAGGATGAGCTTGGTACAGGTTCAGACATATAGGGTTTTGCTAAGCTAAGGGTAAGGTTAGTTCAGTGGCATGTCATGAGGAATTTGAAGTAGCAAAATTCTTTGGCATGAGAGACATGGAAGATCACAGGTTGATTTTGTCTCCAGTGGGAGCTAATGTGAATCAGGTGTTGGCGAGGTTTAATACGTAGGATGTAGAATTGGAGCACACTAAGAGCTGGACAGTTCAGTGTCTAAAATCACATGAGGTCTGGTATAGACCTGAGTTTTCCCCAGCAGTGGGAGCTATCAGAGAGTTAGGAGCCAATTCAGGGAAGTGGGTTCTTAGGTATTTAAGAGGGACCAGTAGCAGGGATTCATGCTATGTAGGGTCAAGTCTTCACTACATGGGTTTGTAGGTTCAGATGTGGTAGGTTACTCAGATGACAGGAGGTGCACCATAGGTTGTGTGGTGGGTGGTCTTCAGGATTGAGCTTGAAGAGTGATACAAGCTAAGAAATAGATTAGATGGGGTACATGTATAGGTATAGTGCAACTATTTATCTCTAAGTGGGAGATTGTTAGGTTGTGGAGCTAAAAGCTTCACTGATGCAGACATTGTAGGAGGTTGTTAAAGTGTCACAGACACTGGTGTCAGTCAAGCCAACCAACATCAACATGATTAGATAGGAAGAGCAACTAATGTCAATCAGGGATCGACCGATGTTGGTCATCTCCAAGTAGACAGGGACCGACAACGGTCACCTGTGTGGTTCAGAACTGTGAGTGTTATAGACAGTTTGTTAATGAACCAAGTGTTTGCATGTTAAGCACCAATTTTAGACTAGAAGCTGTAGATCTAATTATTATAATTAGGTGTCTAATTATTGTTTGCATGAGATCTATATAATAGACTCATGGGCTGTATTGTAAGGTGTTCTAGTTTGAGTTGAGAAAAGTTAGCTCCTTCTGTGTGTGAAGTGAGCAAGGGTGTTCCTCTTAGTTCCACAACAGTGCCAAGTGTGGGTGTTGGTTTTGGAGAATTAGAAGGGTTATTCATGTATGTATGATCTTAGTCAGTAGGTGTGCATGGCTACGTTAGGAGATCTGCATGGTAAGTAAGATCATTGATCTACAGGTGTATGTGTGTGCATGATCTAGGTTTACAGTTGTGCAAAACCAGATTGATTTGCAGGTGTGCAAGATCAGGGAGGACATCAACACAACAGGGAGCAAGATCAGGTAGGATCTACTTGGAGTACAATGTGTACTCAAAAAGAGAGCAAAGAGGAAGGCAAGGTAGTTCCTTCCATAAGTAAGATCATTTGAGTTGCAGGTTGTTGTAGGTTTAGGGGATATCTACTTGAAGTACGTTTGTGTACTTGGAGTGTGTGGAGCACTTGTGGAGTGTGTGGAGCACTAGAGTACTGGCAGTAGTGGATACTGACTAGTTGGAGGTGAACACCAACTCTGTGTTTGAGTTGTGTGTTGGGACTGTAAGAGAGAGAGCTTTGAGGAAAGAAGTATTGTACACTTGAGGTGTGGGAAGCTTCTGAGAGGTGTGAAGAAGAAGTGGCATCTTCTTTATTGTATTCTTTTTTGGATGAGTATTAATACAAGTTGTGTATTGTCTCTCATATTCTGTGTTATTTCTAAATTCTAGTTACTTGTGATTCTGGTTTAATTCCACATATTTTAAGTTGCTTGTGCATGGTAATCAATTGTGCTTCCGTATTTCCCAACATATTCTTCCTTCACATTTTCTATGAAGTCATCCCAAGTAGGTTCTATCTCAAGGCCAATATCATCTACATTGAATCTCTTTTTGTACACTTCCCACCAATTTTTGACAGGCAATGATGCTTTCAAAAGAGCAAAAGTGATATTCTCCTTATCGGTGAATTTATTTAAAGAAAATAAGAAGATAATTGATCCAACCAATTTTATATTGCATCAACATTGATTTTGCCTTCAAATGTAGGGATATCAAAATTCACCTAAACCTTGAAGGGTGTTGGGGCACTAAAAGGATGTGCAGGTGCGGATGAGGAGCCTAAATTTCCCATCAAGATTTGTTATAAAATTTGAGAAAATTGTTGTAGCATCTACACTTGCTATTGTTGGAGGGCTACATTCACCATTTCCTTGAAAGGATTAGACGTCTCGGTGTTGTCTGCCATTTGAAGTCATTTGGAGTGAATAGGTGGATAGTTTGCTGATTCTATTTTCCACCCAAGCTTCCTATAATCTGACCTCATTCTTGGGATCATACACTCTAAAGACAAATTGATCTGATACCACTGATCCAAAACTTAAATTTTTTAGTTGAAAGATAATTCAAGAAACAAGAATAAAATAATTCAAATAATGCTATCTCTGAGAAGAGATGTTTTATTGATCAAATTTGCAGATCCAAACATATGCTTATCTCTGAGAAGAGATGTCTGATTTCCTTTTCGAGTTAAATATTCATTTATACATGTTTTTAAGGTGTGGGGAGGATGTGTAAGGTCACCAATCATGAGGGAGATGAATTGGTTTGACTTTCACAATTTACAACAATACAAAATTTGAGGAATTACTATTTTTAAAAACTTACTATTTTTAGACTGCACTACTAAAATTGAAATTTGGGACACTTCCATTGGGTTTTAGGGGGTCAAAATCCATTTATCAAATCTCCATGCCATCTCATGATGTTACCCTCATTATTATCTTTCCAATGGTTCAAACGGTGAGTCAATTGGAGCCACGGTGCAAAAGTTATGGCTCTCGGAAGTTTCACCATCGATTGAGGTGGACCCATCACCCGAATTGTCATCTGAATTGTTGCCTAGATCATGGTCAATTCAAACATGATATAATTCCACAACACCAAACCTTTTGATGAGAACATTCCAAAACTTGAGTGGTAAAAATATAAGGAATATTATGACTACCACAAATTTAAATGTCATTTCACAAACCATTGTATGAGACTCAAACACTATATCCAAGATCTTATTGATCATGGTGACATACCAATAGAAGATGATGCATCAAATTCCAACAATTAAAAATTGGGGATATATCAACCTGAAGCATGAGAAAGGGTGTCCAAGTAAAGATCAAAATAAAACAAACAATGCCAATTAAACCAATCACCCCTTTGATTCCATAGTCAATCAAATTAACCATATGGATCATCATGTTCCTGTTATTAAAGTTAATTCCCAAGATTGTGCCATCACCACGAGGCATGCAAAGATTACTATTCCAAGTGTCCCTTTCCTACTCTTGAAGGAAAATATAACATCATAGATAAATTTGAGAAACTTCCAACCTAAATTTCCATTTTGGACCTTCTCAAGATGTCTTCTATTTATAAGGACATTTTGTATAAAATCTTTCAAGAATTTAAAGTTCTAGAAAATATCAATCTGTCCAACTTCCAATAACCTGTAGGACACTTATTTTCTAACAATCAAGTGAATTTTGACCACTTATACATTTCACTCATGATTTCATCTCATAATTTTCCATTGTACATATAATTCTTCATTTCCAAGCATAAAGTAGAAAGGGTGTTTATAGATAATGGATTAGGCTTAAATATATGTACATTAAAGTTTGATAAAGAATTTGGGGCATTCTATGATAACACTAAATCTTAATGCCATTACTATAAAGGCATATGATAATAATGAGTGCTAATTTATGGGAACTATTTATCTTCCACTAATGGTGGGGCATGTCATCTAAGAAACCCTTACTCACGTTCTTGATATAGATCTCCCATACAAACTACTCCTTAGCTGCCAATGGATACATAGATGCATGCCTTGAATTCCATTCCATCCATCCTCCATAAAATTTTAAATCTTTATAATTATGGTATGGAAGTTACTATTTTAGGTGATCCTCAACCCTTTCAATACTATAAACTATTAGAGGGGAGATATAACAATTATAATTATTTACCATTTAATGAAGATGCCTATGATTTTAATGAGGATTCACCAAAATTTTCCAATTATATCCATATTGATGAGTTAATTTATACATCCAGTAATTAACCATCTACATCCATAAATCCACCATCCATATCTAAGCTCACATGTCCACCATCTAGATTTTCCATTGTGGATGTAAGTATGGGAGCATATGAAATCCATGACACCCATTAAATATAAAAAAATCATATGGCCCATAACAATCATGGTAGGACCAATCATATAAAACAAACACAAATGGTTTTTAAGATTGGAAATACTTCTTTCATGGAAGGTGGGTTCCTTTCTAAAGAACAAATTGAAGATTTCAATTCCTTTTGGATCTACTATGATGAATTAGCTACATGTTTTTAAAATAATCAATATCATATACCTAAAGCCATTATGTTCAACATAATTAACTATAAATAAAAATGTCTTTGTCTCCACAAACAAGGTCTCATTGAGCCTATAATGTCTGCAACACATGAAATCCAATTCTTATGAGGATATGCAATTATGATAGTGACTTTTCTACTATATCTAGAAAATCCTTTTTAGTCACTAACACAAGTTACATTTATAACCATTTTGAAGACTTATCCATCACCAACATATTTCATGATAACTTTGTTTTGAACCTTGAGCTAAAATTTCCATAACTTATCCTATGGGACCAATAATAACCACCCTCATTTGATCATTTTAAAAATGATGAGGCCATATCTAAGTTTTTAAGAATTAGGGATCATATTCGAATAGGAGATCATAAGAAGGGTTTTTAAATTTGATTGGATAATTCCACATACTTTGGGAAAATTAAAACCTTTACTCATCCACACCATCATATAAATAGTATAGTTCATTTGACAAAAATATCAAATGACGAATCTCCAAATTTATAAAATACTAATGAAGACATTTCAAATCAAAAAGACCTCGAGGAGGAACTTAATCTTCCTCCACTTCCAAAGAATTTTCAAGAATAATACACTTTATCAATAAAAAATACTATCAACATAAATATTGAAACTGAAGAAAAACCTAAGATTTTGAACTTGTTGCTTCCGTTGATCTAGAAGAACAATCCATCTTGACTCTATCCTCAAATAATTTTTAGATGTGTTTGCATGGTCATATGAAAACATGATAGGGTTGGATCCTTCACTATTTGTTCATAATATTGTTGTACATAAATATGTAAAACTAATAAAAAAAATCTCAAAAAAATGTAACCAAAAGTGGCACTATTCATGAAGGAAGAATTGCAAAAATAGTTAGAAGTTGGCTTCATACAATTAATAAACTACTCAAAGTGGAAATCTAATATATTAATAGTCTGTAAGAAACCAACAAGGGTAAAAGTTTGCATAGATTTATAAGATATCAATAAATCATGTTCTAAAGATGACTTTCCTTTACAAAAATAAACATTACTATTGATTCCATGGTAGGTCACGAGATGTCCTTAATGGATGATTTTTTTGTGTACAATCAAATCAAAATAGCTCCTAAAGACCAACATAAGATAACATTTATAACACCTTGGAGTATATTTTATTATAAATTAATTCCATTCAGAATTAATAATGTTGGGTCCAATTATCAAGGTGCAATGATAGTTATCTTGTATGATATGCTTCATGATATCATTGAAGGCTATGTGGATGATTTTTTTGGCAAAATCAAGAACTAGAGCAAAACATCCTATGGTACTACACAATTTTTTTTAATGATTAAGATAATACAAGGTTCCTCTCAATCTAAATAAATGTGTATTTGGGGTTATTTTAGGTAAGCTTTTGGGATTCATTCTATCACAAAGAGGTATAAAGGTGGATCCTACAAAGGTTACTGCTATCATGAAAATGCCTCCACCAACAAACATCAAGAAAAGTTGTAGTTTGAAAGGTAAAATTAAATACATACATATATTCATATCACAACTTAAAAACATATGTCATCCTTTCACATTTACTCTAAAAAAGAACACTACTTTTCATTGTAATGAGGAATGCAAGTAAGTGTTTGAAAATCTTAAACACTATATAGTAAATCCACAAGTCTTGATGCCACCAACTTCAGGGAAACCTATCATATTATATATTTCATCAACATAGTATATATTGGGGGCATTGTTAGCACAATATGATGAACATGGAACAAAAATAGCAGTGTATTATTTGAGTATAACTTTGGTATCCTATGTACTAAAGTATTTTTCCATTGAGAAATCATGTCCAATAGTTTTTTTTGCTTCTAAAAAACTTCACCACAACATGATTAATAATTAAACCAAAATCATTACAAAATTATACCCACTTATGTATCTTCTTTCCAAATCAACATTAACAGGAAGAATGGCTAACTGGGTCATGCTCCTAAGTGAATTTTATATATAATATATCAATAAAAAATCTATTAAAGGATAAGTATGTATAAATACCTTGGTAGAAGCACTATTAACCAACATCAATCCTCTCCCCATGAATTTTATAAATGAAGTGATCATGTCCTTAAATGACTCATTAAGGTGGTAATTATACTTTGATGGGTCTTTCACAAGTCATGGCTCAGGGGTACATATTTTTATCATCACTCCATAAGGTGATATCATCCTAAAATCATTTTGGATAGGATTCCCTTGTACCAATAATATAGTATAATATGAATATCTTGTTTTTAGTTTCAAGATTGAAATTTAGTGGAACATCCAACAATCCTAAATTTTTGGGGATTCATGGCTAATCATCAAACAAGTAACTGATGAATACCAAGTTAAAGATGATAAACTAATTCATTATAAATAAATAGTGGATAGTATTAAATAGTGATTTAATCCATACAATTTGAGCAAGTTCCTTGATTCAATAATAGGGTAGCTGATGCTATGGCCATAATTAGTTTGATCCTTGACATGCATCCATATGATAGTCATAGTTAGTTCTTTATTGAGCAATTAATGTGTCCCACATATGATACCCCTAAATATGAAATGGTCTGTAAGGTTGTTGGTCCCACTTCCACTTGGAATAAGGATATATACCCATAGATCCATGATAATGTGATCCCTCCCAAATTATCTCATAATCACAATAAATCCTTCATCTAGCATGCTTCCCACTTTACCATCCTTAGAAATACATTATACCATAGGGGTTATGATGTAAATTTATTATGGTGTTTAAAATCTCAAGAGGTGGCCTTAGTAATTAAATAAGTTCAAAATGATATTTTTGGTATTCATAATAATGGCATGGTCCTTTCAAATAAAATTCTACATGTCAGATATTACTAGCCAATGATGGAAAGTGATTCATGCCAATATGTCAAGAAATGTATCCCATGACAAAAACATTATGATGTAATTAATAGTCCATCAAAAAATTTGTAACCCATTACCATTCCATGGCCCTTTTCCACATGGGGGTTAAAACTCATTAGAAAGATCAATCCCAATTATTTACATGGTCATAAACATATAATCATTACCACTGGGTACTTTATTAAGTGGGTCAAAGCCATTTTGCTAACCTATGTAACCAACAAATAGATTTCCAAGTTTATTCGAGAGCATATAACTTATCATTATTATATCCTTTCTACCATTATATTAGATAATGATACGTCATTCAAAAATAAAGATGTCAAGAGCATTTTCAAAGTATACCATATCAAGAATAAATAATTCACACCACACTATCCTCAATTCAACAGTCAAGTAGAGGCATCCAAAAAAAAATCCTCAAAATCCTTAAGTGTGTTGTTAATGATGCTAGCGATGATTGACATTTAATGATTTATCCTATTTTATGGGTTTATGATACTAGCATTCATTCACCCATAAGGGAAACTCCATATTCCCTTGTTTACAACATTGAATCCATCTTACATGATGAAATCAAGATTCCATCATTAAATATCTCTTTAAAAATTATTGTTAAAAATGAGACACATCACATCTCAAAGCTACATGAGATTGATCTCCTAGATGGAAAATGACTTAATGCCCTTAAGCATATATAAGCTAGGCAAAACTATCTCTGTCATAGCTATAATAAGAAAATTAGAGCTAAAGAGTTTGAAATCAAAGACCTTGTTCTGAAACAAAACCAACATAACACTAATGCCAATCATGAAAATAAAGTTAAGCTTGAACCTAAATGGTTAGGTCCATACATTGCATTATAAAATGTAGAGCAGGTACTTATAAACTAGTAACAAAATAAAGTGAAGAGATTGATGAACCAATGAACATCATGTACCTCAAGTTCTTCTATGCCTAGATTCTTCTAGTGTTATTGTATATATGTAATAAAAAAATAATATAGAAAAACAATCCATCCAAAATGAAAACCAATCTTATTGCACTTTGGATAAGTACCATGGTGAAAACTAGTTTCTTGTGCCATGCGTAGACCATTATATATAAACACCCTAGTTACTTGGGGGAATACCCTAACATTATCTATCCCATATTTTCACTTGCCTATGAAATTTTAGTTTAGCATTTGATCTTCATGTTTACATAGATACACCTTACTCATGTTTTAGTAGATGCTTGTACATAATCCTTAGATAAATCACTCATCCATCCAACATAAAAACATTTATCCATAATAAAACCCCATCATATATAATAATTTATTAGGAGGGTACCTTTCATCTAATCATCATCATCTTACATAATATCTCCACTTTCCATTTATTCCTTCATTTGGAAAACTACATCGGCCTAAGGTCCATACAGACTATATAGGCAACTCTAATTTACATGGGGTACCTAAGGTCAGCTCAACCACCATCACTCAAAAAACCAATAAAATATAAAAATATTAGAAAATACTCAAAATATTAAAAAACACACAAAATAATAATAAAATCCCTTATCCTTTGTCAACATACATTAGTCATCCTTTACACGATTCACCATCAAACAATTATGATTGTTAAAGTTTTCATATGATAAAGGGTTCTACTCTAGTTGAGGACATCCAAAAAGGCATTTATTTACTTGTTTATATAGTTATTTGTTTCTTTTTTTTTACATATTATGTGTTTACTTGCTTGGATAGGTTGTTTGCTTACTTTATTTTTTGTTTTACTTATATGGTTTTATTATTACAAACACTTTTTTTAATCTTGTTTTCATTTTTACTTTTTGAGTCTAGATCGCTATACACATTATAAAGTGTTATTTTTATAATCCATATCATGATGTAATAAGTATTGAACTTGTGACTCTATCAATACTTACATGTATAATGTAGAGTAAAAAATACTCTACGTTTCATTCTGATTTTCAGTAGTGCATGATCCAGATTGCTAT
Organism: Torreya grandis; assembly: GCA_037957365.1. NCBI lineage: Eukaryota > Viridiplantae > Streptophyta > Pinopsida > Cupressales > Taxaceae > Torreya > Torreya grandis. The sequence continues at coordinate 3,923,224 of JARHVA010000467.1, forward strand.
CCCCGCATAATTTTGGTTTGAGACTGTGAAGTTTAAAAACAGAGCGCGGGCTCTAATTTCTTTTTGATTCATTTTTTCTCTAAGTGTTAAAGTCAAGCGAAAGCTACCAAGTGTCATTGTCTGAGGCACCTTTCATATTTTTTATGAGTTGGTCAAAATGTGCCACGTAGCTCATAGTGACTCAGTGGAATGCACCAAGTATCAGCATCCGTAGTTTCATATCGGCACCCAAATTTCATCTCTTTTTAGCAAAAGGTTTTAACAAGCTAAGTATCAAGATCAAGCAGAAAGCACTAAGTGGTAGTCATGGAAGGTCTCAATTTTTATTTTCTAAAAAGAAATGGAAGATGCCACGTACCCCAACAAAAGAGAGTGGAAGCCACCACGTGTCGTGATCCGAATTATTTTCATTTTTGCTTCACTGATATAACAAAGATCATGGTGGGTCTTAAGTATTTTTTCTAAAGCAAGTGAAAGCCACCAGGTGTCATTGTCTGTGTAAATATGAAATGAGACCTGTTTGTTCCTATGGTATAAATAGAGACCATCATGTGTTATCTCCCACAAGTTTCTAAGAAGTTAGCTAAAAGAAGCAGAGACTACCACGTAACCCCAGATAAGTAAAGCGGAGACTACCATGTGTCTTTTAGTGAAGCAACAAAGATTGACACCTGTCACTGTGCTCCTTTTAAAAGTTACTCAGGTAAGAAATACTATGAGTCTTATTTTCTTTTTATGCTGTTGGAGTTTCAAGGAAGCGGATTGCAATAAGTGTCAAAGGTGGAACACTCTTGAGCAAAGACACAAAAGAGTATAAGTTAAGCGGAATGTGCTGCGTGTCTTCAATAGGTGCTATAGAACATGCCAAGTGTCATCATCCAGTGTCTCCTAAAGTAATAAGAAGGTTTTTAAGAAATTGGCTAAGTGTTACCTAGCGTTTAAGAGAAGGGAGCATCCTGCAAACTATTTTAGCCAATGAATTGCCAGAAGATAAAGCATTTCAGAATCTATAAAATATCTTCTGTCAGACACTTCCAATTCAGTTAGATTTCAATTGGGCTGTTAGATTAGAAAAAAGTAGACAATCTAGAGTGAATCAAAGGCTATAAATAAGGGTGCAGAGATCACCAGAAAAAAAAGAGATCAGAGAGAATTTTTTGAGAGAATTATTGTATAGAGTTTAGACTTTCTGGAGTTGTGACTAGGAATATCATATGCTTTTATTCTATCTTCTTAAGTTGGAAGGTATATGTAATTATGCATGTTTTTGTGCCTCTTATGTGACTAGAAGATTAATGAGAAGATTGAACCCTATGCCTTTGTTGATATTTTTTGTGTTATTGCAAAAGTAGTCTAGACTGTGTTATCAAGAGTTTAGACTTTCTAGAGTTGTGATTAGTAATGTCATTTGATTTTGTCTCATTTTATTGAGTTGAAAAGTTTATATAACTATGTGTGTTTTTGTGCCTCTTATGTGACTAGAAAATTCAAATAAGAAGATTGAACCCTATGCCTTTGTTGACATTTTCTGTATCATTGCAAAAGTCATCTATGTTGTGAGCCTCTGTTTCTATTGTTTCCATATTTTACATTGATCATGCACTTGTTTGATCTTAAATGTAAATGAATCCTACATATAGTTTCACTATACTCAGGATTAAGGTTGAATTACATTTAGGCACATCACCATAGTTAGATTTTCTTTCTTGCATTTGTATTTTTGGTAAAATTCCTATCCCTTTTCCCAGTATACACTTGATGTAAAGAAGAACCAGCTTCTCTAAAATCTGGAGGTTGTTTCAAGTTGCAAGTCCCACATCTTGAAACTTCCCATTATTGGTGTTTATTACAAAGTGCAATTTTAAATCATCAACAGTTTTTGGCATGCCTGGTGGGACTATCTTGAAGTTTCTTTCAATATCGTATGAACTAGAGAGCTATGAGGAGTCATAGTTACAAACCAGTAACCAGATCACAATCTACTACAAATCTAGGTATTCTTTTGACACCTTTGGTAATTAGTCCAAGAAGAAGAGCCAACCAGTTTGTACTAATACCCAGAGCAAATATGGGAGCCCCTATACCTCTAAGAAATTATGCAAGTTGGAACACTGGTAGTCCCTTGGCTCTCCCAATACCACCAGACACTTGGGACCCTATCCCAATGAATGCTCTAAAATCTCTACCCAAATTCAGTGGGCAAGACTTTAAAACACCTGAGGAACATCTTCAGGATGTATTAGATGTCTGTGCTATACATGTTGTCACAAGAAAAATGTGGCCATAAGATTATTAACAGCTTCTTTTAAAGGGAAGGCTCTAGAATGGTATCAGTCTTTGAACCCAAATATCATATCTACATGGGATTAGCTCATAGATATTTTCTTTAAAAGATTTAAAGAGAAGGGTGATAAGTATTCTTTGTTACAAAAATTAATTACCATTCAAAGAACACCATAAGAAGTCATGACTGACTTCAATTCTAGATTTCAAAAGACTTGGGAAAGAATCCCTGCTACAGCTAGACCATTACTAGGTATGGCTATAGTATTTTATCTTAAGGCTTTGAATTCAAATATATCTGTTATGATTCAGTCACTTGGAGGACACACTTTGCCTATGGGTTATGACTATGTGGTCAGAGCTGAGAATAATTTGATAGATGCTGGAAAGTTACCCCCAAGGCCTCCCATGCCCATGTTCCCAAAAATTTCCTTACCATTACTCCAAGAATCCCCTAAATCTATAGCCCCACCTGTGTCTATGTACACCTATCCTCAACCACCTACTAAATAAATTATCCCCACTCAGTCATCTGAGCTGGATGATATCAAGAATATCTTAAGGACATTTTCTAATGAGCTGATCAATATAAAAAGACAACAAAATAATTTCCTAAGCCTCCATATCAAGGCTATCAAGGAAACAAATTTTCATCTCAGCCAAACCAATATCAGGGTCCTCTAAGGCAAAATAACCCTCAGCTAGCAAATCAATTAGTTGCAGTCCCTACACCCTCACAGACTATTCCTCCCAATTCAAATAGGGAGATGGTTCCAGGGCAAAATAACTATGTGGATAACACTAATACCTGGTGTTTCCCTTACAATAATGCTCATACACCTAGAGATTATCCTATGGGTAATCTACAACAAAAGGTGGTAGAGCAAAGAAGAATGGATGATCAATTTGCAAGTTCCAGTCATAATCAAACCTATCAGTCTTTTGATATATAGAATTCAGTCTTAATGGCTTAGATGCAAGGGATGTCTTTGTAACAAGATGAAGAAATAGCACCAGAATATGCTTTGTTCTCATGGGTTGAAGATGAAGAATCAATATTTTTGAATGAAGCTTCTATTTCTCAGAAACTAGTGGTGCAATCAGATAACTATACTAGATCAAAGAGAAGAATGCTGGAATAGCCTAAAGTTATAAAAAATGAAGTTATGAATAATCCTTCATTTCAATGTCATCAACACACAACTGTTAGATAAGAAATGCTTTAGCCAGTGTAGAATCAAGAAGTTCCTGATCAAGTTCAAAGAAAGACAAGATATCCTAATCTTCCAAGAATTCAAAATTTTGGACCAATGAATGTGGTGGATCAACTAAAGATGACCCCAACACAAATATCAATTTGGGGCATATTAGCTATTCTTGAACAAAGGACATTGTTACAAGAAGCTCTTCAAAATCAAGCAATGCCCAAATATACTGAAGGACCTATTGATAAAAGAAAGCTCAAAGCTACAGTTCATCTGCAAACAACAACCTTAGTGAACAATGCATCAGAGGTAAGCAAATCCAAACTAGATTCCTTCTATTTTACTAAGATAGGTGACTGGACTAAGCATAATTAGGAAAAATAAAATAAATAGTTGTTAGCTATGACGCATAGTGACCCTTATGAAAATTATAATTCTACTGGTTTGGGCACTTATGTTATTTTTGATGAGGACCATGAAATCCCAAATGTTTTAAGGGAAGAAACACCAACTACTCAAGGATCTGAAAAATATTCAAAAATTTGGACTTTAAATTTTGATGGGGCTAGAAGTAAAAATGGTGTTAGAGCAGGAATTTGTCTTACTGCTCCAAATGGTGAGAAAATTTTAAGAGCTATCCATTTTCAATTTTCTTGGACTAATATTGATGTCGAGCATGAATCTTTAGTACATGGGCTCCTATTAGCCAAGAAAAAGGGAATAAAGAATCTAATAGTAAAAGGAGATTCAGAATTAGTAGTAAAGCAAATTAGAGAAAAGATAATAGCAAAGAATGTCAGGATGAAATCCTATAAGCATAGAATTTGGGACTTAATAGAAGATTTTGAAGATTTTAATATTAAATTAGTTCCCAGGGTTCAAAATTTTAAAGCTGATAGGATGGCACAGATTGGTTCACAATTTGATCCAACAACTGGCCTATTAGTTAACAATGAGTTATTAAAGGTTATAGTAAGGCCAACTATCCTAGATAATGAAGAGAATTGGCAAGTATTTGAGAATGATTTTCAAGTACTCTCATTCTTGCAACAATCAAGGGAATTCACTGATCAATTACAACCAAAGATTGAAGAAGCATATGGAGATCAAATTATACAATTAAAGAATAATAAGCTTTCCAAAGGTTTAATCACTTTAGAGAGCCTATTTGACCCAAAAGATGTAAGCCTGGAGAAGAAAAGGTTCCAAGAAAACAAAGCAGATTATTCTAAAATAGAGGTGAGTGAAGGAAAAAAATTAAAAGTTGGAAATTTTGCAACTCAAAAAGAAAAGGAAAGGCTAATTAAATTATGCAAAAAATATGACAGAGTCATAGGCTAGAGCTATGAAGATCTTCATGGATATAATAGAGACATCATTCAGCACACAATAGAACTAACTGAAGGATCTAAGCCTGTCAGATAGAAACAAAGGCCAGTGAATCCAAGGATTGAGCCTCTAATGGTGGATGAGTTGCAGAAACTTTTAGATTCTAAAGTAATTTTTCCAATCAAACACTTAACCTGGGTATCAAATCTAGTACCAGTTAGGAAAAATAATGGTGATATAAGACTTTGTGTAGATTTTAGAGATCTAAAAAAAGCATCTTTGAAGGATCATTATCCCTTGCCATCCATGGAACAAATTCTACAAACTATGGTTAGATCAGAGAGATTCTCTTTATTAGATGGTTTCTCTAGATACAATTAGATTTGGTTGGCTAAAGAAGACCAATACAAGACTGCTTTTACTACCAAATGAGGAACATTTGCATATGCTAAGATGCCATTTGGCTTATCAAATGCTGGAGCCACTTTTCAGAGAGCTATAGATGTTGCATTTAGGGAATTGATAAATAAAATCATCCTGATTTATCTTGATGATCTTACTATTTTTTCAAAGAATGTTGCTGATCATTTTGATCATTTAGAAGCTGTGTTTAAAAAATGTCAAGAATTTGGAATATCCTTGAATCCTAAGAAATGTATCTTTGCTGTCCCTCAAGGTAAATTATTGGGACATATAGTATCTAAAGAAGGAGTTTCCATAGACCCAGAAAGAGTGGAAGCTATAATGAACTTACCTTTTCCAGTCAAGAAGAAAGCAATTCAATCTTTCTTGGGAAAGATTAATTTCATCAGTCAGTTCATATCTGACTTTACAGGCTTAGTAAGACCAGTGACACTTTTGCTGAAAAAAGACCTAATTTTCAAGTGGACTATAGAAGGAAGGCAAGCCTTTGAAGAGGTTAAGAAAGCTATCTCAACAGCTCCAGTACTTAGAAACCCAAATTTTTCTAAGCCTTTTGTAATGTATGTATATGGAGGAGAGCTCAGTATTACTGCAGTTCTAACATAGAAGGATGATAAACAAGAGGGAGAGCATTCAATAGTGTTTTTCTCAAGGACTCTTAGGGAATATGAAACCATATATAACTTTGTGGAAAAAAAAGCATATGCTATGGTAAAATCTCTCAAAAAGTTTAGACATATAGTATCAGGAAGTAAAATTTTGATACTTGTAGCACATCCAAGCGTCAGAGAATACATCATGGAGGGGAAAATTACTAAAAAAAGAGCAAACTAGATAACTAATATCCTTGAATATGATGTAGAAGTCAAACCCACTAAATTAGTTAGAGGTATGGGTTTGTGTCAATATATGACTCAAGAGCTTGAAAAGATGATACCTGAAGAGACAAATTCAGGAACAAAAGAATAAATTGTATTGAGAATACAAGAAGTTGATCAAGAATCTTGGGTTACAAATAGGATTCATTTTATGAAAAATGGAATTTACACAAGAGAACTCCCTCAAAATAAGAGAAGATACTATAGGATGCAAGGAGTTTATTTTGTTTTAATTGAACAGGTTCTTTTCAGAAGAAATTCTGATGGCAAATTGTTAAGATGTGTAGAAAAGGATGAGGCTAAGAAAATACTACATGAAATGCATTATGGAGTATCAAGTGGACATTTTTCTACAAAAACCATAGCTATAAAAATAAGTGAAGCATGTTATTTCTGGCCTACTTTATTTATAGATTGTTATCAGCTAGTTAAAAAATGTCAATCATGTCAATATTATGTGGGAATGAGAAGGAATGTAACAATGCCTCTTAGTCCTATAATTGTGGATGAACCTTTTGATCAATGGGGTCTTGACTTCATTGGAATGATAAATCTAGTATCTAGTATGGGTCACAAATGGATCTTAATAGCCACATATTATTTCACCAAATGGACCGAGGCAGTGCTGCTCAAGGAAGCAACAGAAAATGTGATCCTAGATTTTCTAGGGAGTATCACTACTCATTTTGGGGCTCCTCGCACCATAATTTTAGATAATGCTAAAGATTTTTTAGGGTCCAAGGTATTTGACTTTGAATTAAAGCATGGAATATATCTGAAAACTTCTTCTAATTATTACTCTTAGGGTAATGGTTTGGCAGAATCAACTAATAAGAACTTGATTAGACTCATCAAAAGAATAAGGGGCTGATCATCAAAAGGAATGGCATAAAGTGCTTAATTTTGCATTGTGGGATGATAGAATTACACCTAAACAGGTGATCAAAATGTCCCCATATGAATTGGTATATGGGAAACCTACTGTAATTCCCCTAAGCTTGGCGATTCTTGCTCTCCAGCTGATCAAACAGATTAAAATTGAAGAAAATGGCCCCATGCAGGTTAGATTAGTAGAAATTCTAGAAGTTCAAGAAAAAAGGGATGCAGCACATGATTCATTGATAAGGCATCAAAAAATAATTAAAGACTATTTTGATAAAAAGACTTCAAATCCCCATTTCGAAACAGGCTCAATTGTTGTGAAATGGGATGCAAGAGCTGCCAAACCAGGTCAACACACTAAGTTTGAAGCATTATGGATTGGCCCTTATAAAATTCAGGCATGTAAATAGCAAAATTTGTTTGAGCTAGAAATGATGGAAGGTGAAGTTGAAGAGATTCCTGTAAATGGAATCTATTTGAAACATTTTAGTTAAAACTGTGTTTTCTAGCGATTTCAAATCATGCGAGAGTTGTAGATTCTTTTTGAGTAGGCTCAAAAGTCCTTAGGGTCACCAATAATTGTATAGTAAAAAATAATCTACATTTCACTCTGATTTTCAGCAGTGCATGATCCAGATCACTGTCCCCGCATAATTTTTGTTTGAGACGGTGAAGTTTTAAAATAGAGCGCGGGCTCTAATTTCTTTTTGATTCTTTTTTCTCTAAGTGTTGAAGTCAAGCAAAAGCTGCCAAGTGTTATCATCTGAGGCACCTTTCATATTTTCTATGAGTTGGTCAGAATGTGCCATGTATCTCATAGTGACTCAGTGGAATGTGCCAAGTATCAACATCCGTAGTTTCATATTGGCACCCACATTTCATCTCTTTTCAGCAAAAGGTTTTAACAAGCTAAGTATCAAGATCAAGCAGAAAGTGCCAAGTGGTAGTCACAGAAGGTCTCAATTTTTATTTTCTAAAAAGAAATGGAAGATGCCACATACCCCAACAAAATAAAGTGGAAGCCACCACGTGTCGTGATATGAATTATTTTCATTTTTGCTTCATTGATATAGCAAAGACCGTGGTGGGTCTTAAGTATTTTTTCTAAAGCAAGCAGAAGCCACCAGGTGTCATGGTCCATGTAAATATGAAATGAGACATGTTTGTTCCTATGGTATAAATAGATTAAAGTGGAGATTGTCACATGTCATCTCCTATAGGTTTCTAAAAAGGTAGCTAAAAGAAGCGGAGACTACCACGTAACCCCAGATAAGTAAAGGGGAGATTGTCATGTGTCTTTTAGTGAAGCAGTAGAGATTGACACCTGTCACTGTGCTCCTTTTAAAAGTTACTTAGGTGAGAAATACTGTGAGTCTTATTTTATTTTTAAGCTATTGGAGTTTCAAGGAAGTGGATTATGACAAGTGTCAAAGGTGGAACACTCTTGAGCAAAGACACAAAAGAGTATAAGTTAAGCGGAATGTGCCACGTGTCTTCAATAAGTGCTGTGAAACATGCCAAGTGTCATCCTACGATGTCTCCTAAAGTAATAAGAAGGTTTTTAAGAAATTGGCTGTGTTACCTAGTGTTTAAGAGAAGGGAGCATCCTGTAAACTGTTTCAGCTAATGAACTGCCAAAAGACAAAGCATTTCATAATCTATAAAATATCTTTTGTTAGATACTTCCAGTTTGGATAGATTTTAGTTGGTCCATTAGATTTGGAACAAGTAGACAATCTAGAGTGAATCCAAGGCTATAAATAAGGGTGTAGAGATCACGAGGAAAAAAAAAGAGATCAGAGAGAATTTTCTGAGAGAATTATTGTTAAGAGTTTAGACTTTCTGGATCTGTGACTAGGAACATCATATGCTTTTGTTCTATCTTCTTAAGTTGGAAGGTTTATGTAACTATGAATGTTTCTGTGCCTATTATGTGACTGGAAGATTAATGAGAAGATTGAACCCTATGCCTTTGTTGATATTTTCTATGTTATTGCAAAAGTAGTCTAAGCTATGTTGTCAAGAGTTTAGACTTTCTAGAGTTGTGATTAGGAATGTCATTTGCTTTTGTCTCATTTTATTGAGTTGAAAAGTTTATATAACTGTGCGTGTTTTTGTGCCTCTTATGTGAATGGAAAATTCAAATAATAAGATTAAACCCTATGCCTTTGTTGACATTTTTTGTATCATTGCAAAAGTAGTCTATGCTGTGAGCCTCTGTTTCTATTGTTTCCATATTTTACATTTATCATGCACTTGTTTTCTCTTAAATGTAAATAAATCCTACATATAGTTTCACTGTACTCAGGATTAAGGTCAAATTACATTCAGGCGCATTGCCATAGTTAGATTTTATTTCTTGCATTTGTGTTTCTGTTAAAATTCCTGTCCCTTTTCCCAGTATACACTTGATTTAAAGAAGAACCAACTTCTCTAAAATTTGGAGGTTGTTTCAAGTCGCAAGTCCCACATCTTGAAACTTCCCATTGTTGGTGTTTATTACAAAGCACAATTTTAAATCATCAACATATAACACAATAGACATCATGGTTATTCCATATCATCGATGCCTATTGTCTTATGTAATATCAAAATAAGGTTTTTAAACTCATGTCAGAATATAATGTTGGAAATATTCTTGGAACTCCAAGTAAAAATTATAAATTTTAGCTATGCAAACCATCTCATTTTCATAAACACATTTTTATATCCATTTTATCTATTCCATAATAAATTCTAAAAGAATTAATATGTGTCAAGTATTACATGTAGAAGAGATAATTACATACATCCATCTAAATAGAAATGTTATTAAAGATCAAATTAAACATTAAATGTGTAATAAAACTTAAGGAATAATGTTACCTTGAAGTGAACATAAACCAAAAAATTTAAGTGAGTGTTAAGTGGAAAAACTATTGAACAATGAAGAACCCCATACCAATATTAAAATATTACATAAGAAATATCTAATTATAATATCATGAATAAGTTAGGAGAAGAATGGCTTTAGGCCAAGAGAGCATCAAGGATGCAAGAAAAAGACTATATCAATAAGAGTGTTATATTGAAAGTATTGTAATAAGTGTAGAAGAAAGGAATAAGATATATCTTTATAAAGAGCTAAGAGAGAAAAGAGTTACAAGTGAAAGATCCAACATGTGTGCCATATGTCTCTAATCCCCTTACAAGTGAGAAGGATATGTGTTCCATGTGGGGGAGAGGATTTACATGAAAATAAATACAAATATAACAAGTGGAATAGAGAGGGGAGTGAACCTCAAAATGATAGAATAAAGTGAATTTATAAATAAAATAAATGTACACACACATAAGACTTAAGAAAAGCCTAGAAATCTATAGAAGGACCCAAATTAAGGTTAATTATCCAACATTCCCCCTTAAGATTAAATTTATGGTCAAAAAATTAGAGAAAACATTTTATAAACAAATAAGGGAGTTAAAATTACATAAAATTTCCTTAATATAAACTTTCTTCAAGAGGAATTATTATAAATTGAGATAAGAAAGAAGATAAGGTGCCACCAAAAGTTACAAGGATGAAAGTGTGATCACCAAGAATCTTAAAGAATCCTCTTGAGACAATGTGGTCGATCTATAATGGAATAAAGACCAGCAAAAGGATTAATAATCCACAAAGCCTACGTGATAACTAAACTAACACCAATCTTTTAAGTTAAGTTACCAATATGCCATCAAAATATAATCTACATACTTAAAGTAATAAAAATAGATGTACAACAAGAAAAATGAATTAAATATAAATTCCATCACAAAGTATGTAAACCTACATGAAAATAAATTAGTCAACATAATCAAAGTATATATCATCTGTAAAAAAAATCAAGGAAATGTAATTAGTTAATCAAAATGGAGACAAAAAAGATGTGTCACTTACATAATATTTTATACATGAAGCATTAGAAGAATGATCATAAGAAGACATATCAAAGTCTATAGAGGATCCATCATTTTATTTAGGAATCCAAACATTTTTACCTTTAGAGTTAGGAGATTTAGTCATTTTACAAAAATGCAATGTATCATGGTTGGATTTACCACAACATTTACATGGATGTAATTTCTAATAAATAGACATACGATGCCTGTGTTTTCTATAATGAGTACAAGGTTTAATATTTTTAATCAAAGTATGAGTATTATAAGCAATATAATAAAAAAAAGTTGTATTATAAATATTTTGATGTGGAGGACAATAAGATGTAAAATTTGCATGATAAGCAGTTGAATCATCAAAATTGAGACCTTTATAATTTGCATTAAAATTAAGTAAAATAGGTTCAAGAATACCATAGTCACACTTACGAAGTGTACCGCCTAAATATTCTATACTATGCATGATTTTTAATCCAGGGTCGATAGAAAAAGTTTTCAAATAAGTTTTAGATATTTGAGAAGAATAATAAGTTTCACCATTATAAGATCTAGTGTCATCTGTAAAAGATGCAAAATTGTCATTAAGAACATGAAAGAAAGATTGCATAGTTTGAATTTTCTCAATAAAAGAGGCTTGTAAAGAATTTAAAGTATCATTTTGATATGTAAGTTATTTTTTGAGTGTAATATTGTCTTCATTTCTTAAAAAAATAATTTACTTGAAAATGAAAAAAATGGTCTATTTAAAGGTCATGAGAGCACAATAAACAAAGTTGAATATTATGAAAAAAATTAATTAATAACAATATTGAGTGATCTAAAAAACACTTAAAAATATTCATCTTAAAAAAATGAATATTTGAATATAGAAATATGCTTGTCTTAGATCAATTAACTTGTAAATGTAAGTCCACACCAAAAAACCAACTTGAATAAGTTTTTGCAATATATATAAACATAAAAAAGGTGAAAGGACGTATAAAAGAAAAATATTTGTTTTTAAATCCAAACAAATAATTCATAAAGCTTTGGTTATAAAGAAGCATATAAAAAACTTAAGTTTTGAAATGCATAACCATATGGATAAATAACTATTTTTCTTTAAAAAAAGAAATTAATATAATTAATAAGCTTTGGAAGATTTTTTTATTATATTTCATATAATTTCCTTTCAAATGTTAGCATATAAAATTTGTTTTGAATTTCAAAGATTTATTTAAAAAAAAGTTGTATTACATTACACAACACCGAGTTTAATTGTTTTCATACTCTAAACTTTGAGTGAAGAAGTGTTAAAAATTAAAGAAATGTGAAAAAGTAATATAAACAATGTGGAAAAGAGGAAAGACACTAAGAGAATAGATCCTCATAATAATTGCATGCAAAATAGTAAAAAGGTGCTTATTATTATTTTTTTAAATTACTAAAATGAGAATTGTGCCATACCAAAATAGAATTAGAAGAAAGGCCGGGGATTAAAAAAAACTTTGCATGATGAAAAGAAACATTGCACAATTTAAACACATATACCCAAATAGTAAACAAAATAGTAAAACAAAATAGTAAAATGACTAACTAAAAAAGAAATGTCTTACATAAAAGAGTAATGAGGAATTTTGTTTATAGATGTTAATGGCAAAGAACTAGATTATGGATGCCACACAATAAGCATGAATGGAAATGTTAGATGAAATAAATAATTACAAGAGGTGCACCATACAGAGATAAAATAATGTAAAAAAAAAAATCTTATGCTTAGAGAAAAGCTCTTAAGGAAAGCAAAAAACCATTGTAATTTGATAGAAATATGTTATGGGTAGATAAAATAAAATATAATGCTTAACAAATAATAAAAAACCAAATTTACATAGAAGGCATGATTTGATGAGGGTGAAGGATGAGTGGATAAATGGAAAAAACAAAGCCTTAGGTGGATGAGATCAAGAGCAACTTAATAAACTAGAAGGATAAGTTAGAATGCCAATGAAAAGATAAATGCCAAAAGGGTCAAGTAAAAGATTCAATAATAAAAATTCCATTTGTAAAGTGGAAAGAAGCACTACAGGGATACATCTAAAGATAAAAGAAAAAAAATTACATATGGAACAAAATGTAAATCAGATTTGCTGAAGCATTCCAAGGAGAAGCAATCCTAGAATGAAAAACTTCAAATCTTGTCCCAAAGCCAAAAAAGAGTAGAATAATTAAAAAAGCCTAAGATATTCAAAATTTTGTAGTTATTACATTGAAATGATAAGCACATGCAAAATGAAAAAAATTCTTAGAAATAGTAAAAAATAGAATATAGAGCATAAATATGCTAAAAATGGAATGAACCCTACAAAATAGAGGTTGGTATTCAAATATATCAAAGAGTCTAGATCAAAAATTCTTTCCAAGGACTCTACGTAAATTGAGAATCAAGAAAAAATAGAAACAAACTTCTTTTCCATCAATTGACCTACATAAAGGATTTGATATTCAATGTTAAAAACCCATGGCTCTGATACCATGATAGAAATGTTTCTAGAGATTGAATTAAACATTTAATGAGAAATAAAACATAAGGAACAATTTTAAATTGTAGTGAACATAAACCACAAAGTTAAGGTGAATGTAACAAGTGGGAAAACTATTGAACAAAAAAAAACCTACACTAGTATTAAAATCTTGCATAAAGAATATCTAATTATGATAGTATGAAGCTAAGAGAAGAAGAGACTTAGGCCAAGAGAGCATAAAGGATGAAAAATTATTTCTATATCAATAAGAGTTTTGTGTTGATAGTGTTGTAGCAAGTGTAGAAAAAAAGGATAAGAGAGATCTTTATAAAGAGCTAAGAGAGAAAAGGAGTTACAAGAACAAGCTCTAACATGTGCGCCATGTATCAATAATCCTATTATAATTTAGGAGGATGTGTGTTCCATGTGGGGGGAATGGAGTTACATGCAAGTAACTCCAAATCCAATAAGTGGACTATAGAGGTGAGTGACAACTCAAAAGGCTAGAATAGAGTGCATTTATAAATCAAATTAATTCACACACACATAAGACTTAAGATAAGGATATAAACCTATAGGAAGGACCAAAATTAAGGTAATTATATAATAATGATGTTTTCCATGATTTCCATTTAATGCTTTATCCTGCTTTATGTACTTATCATACTAATCTATAAGGACAAATATATATTCTCTTGTTTATGACACTGAGTCCATTTTACATACTGAAATCAAACTTCCATAATTAAATATCTCTTTACAAAATATTTTTAATTATGAATCACATCACATCTCAAAGATACATGAACTTGATCTCCTTGATAGAAAATGGCTTAATGCCTTTAACCATATACAAGCCTATCAAAACCATCTTTGTCATAGCTATAACAATAAAATTAGAGTCAAAGAGTTTGAAATTAGAGACCTTGTTATAAAATAAAACCAATAGAATACCAATGTCAATTGTGAAAATAATGGCAACTTTGAACCTAATTGGTTAGGTCTATACATCATCATTGTGAAATGTAGTTCAGGTTCTTATAAACTAACAACAAAATAAGGTGAAGAGATTGATGAACTAATGGACATCATGTACCTCAAGTGATTCCATGCCTAGATTTTTTAAAAACTATTGTATATATGTAATTAAAAAAATATAAATAAAAATAATCCATCCAAAATGAAAACTAGTCTTATTTCACTTTGGACAAGTACCATGGTAACATGTAGACCATTGTCTATATGCACCCTAATTACTTGGGTGAATCCCATATAATTATCTATCCATCCATTATCAATTTATATAAATCATATATTTTTAGTTGTCTATGACATTTTAGTTAAATGTTTGATCTTCACAATTATGTAGATACACCTTTGCTTATGTTTTGATAGACAGTTATACATAATCCTTAGATAAATTACTCATCCATCCAACAAAACAAAATTTATCCATAATAAAACACCATCATTTATCATAATTTATTGGGAGGGTACCTTTCATCTAATCATCATTATCTTATCTAATATCATCACTTTCCATTTATTTTCTCATTAGGAGACCTACATCGACCCGAGGTTCATACAAATTATGTAGGCAAGTCTAATTTACATGGGGTACTTAAGGTCAGCTCAGACACCATCACCCAAAAAGGTAATAAAATATAAAAACATTATAAAATACCCAAAACATAAAATAAATACAAATAATAATAAAAAATCCCTTGTCTTTAATTAACATATGCTAGTCATCCTGTACATGAATTACTCATCAAACGATTATCATTGTTAAAGATTTCATATGATAGAGGGTTATAATCTAGCTGAGGACATTAAAAAAAAATTTGTTTACTTATTTTTATAGTTAATTATTTTCTTGTTTTTACATATTATGTGTTTACTTACTTTCTTGGATAGTTTGTTTGCTTACTTTCTTATTTGTTTTACTTACATGATTTTATTTTTGTAAACACTTTTTATTTAATCTTGTTTTCATTGTTGCTTTTTGAGTCTAGATGAATATGCACATTATAAATTTTTATTATGATCTTCCATATCATGATTTACTAAGTCTTGAACTTGTGAATCTATAAATACTTACATGTATAACACAATAGACATCATGGTTATTTTATATCATCGGTGCCTATTGTCTTATGTAATATAAAAATAATGTTGCTCAATTCATGTTAGAACATAATGTTAGAAATATTTTTGTAAATAAAAGTAAAGCCTATAAATTTTAGATATGAAAATCATCTCATTTTCATAAACATATTTTTATATCCATTGTGTCTATTCCATAATAAATGCTAAAAACATTAACAAATGTCAAATATTACATGTAGAAGAGACAATTACTATTGAAGTATGTTCCTACTGGTGTTTATGGAATTAAGGTTGTCATTAATGTCAAAGGTATTCAAAGTTAATTTATGTCCCAAATATTCTCTTGTGAAGATACATGGTAAGTATTCTTGATGACTTAAGCATGATCTAGTAGGTCTTTGAGTCTTGCATAAGGTCTTGACACAAGGTTGTGTTTTGACAAGCTTATGAGAAGTGTTTACTTTGAAGATATCATCTAAAAGAGAGTGATTGTGTGTATTGAAGTTATTTTTGTGATAAGGTCATTATTAACCAAGTTCATGAGAACAAGTTTGTGTGCACATTATGTATTGAGAAGCTTAGTCTTGTCTTGATATAGGCATGAAGCATTGAAAGACATGGTAATGATACAAATGTGTTGGAGATTGAAGGTGATTAATCAGTGGTATATCATGATTAGAGGATTTTTTACACTATGTAAACATATGTATAAGGCAAATAAGCCTTAAAAATAACTTTAAGGTTAGGTATTGAGGATTAATTCTTGCATAAGAAACCTAGTATGAAGGCACAAACTTAATAACTTGTTGAGAAGAGAAGTATGAGACCTATGTGAACAAGGTTATAAATTAATGATATTGGTATTATCTCATTTAAAATGTGTGCTATGGTTTGATAATAATTCAAGAGGTTTCCAAGTATTTTCAAGATCCACGTATGTTTGGTGGTTTTAAACCTAACATGCATATTGGTATAGTGTGGCCTAATGAAGGGTCAAGATGAGTTTCCAAGGTATTTAAGCACATGTGACCATTAAATTAGGTTTGAAAGGGTGTGTAAAGGGTGTTTAAAATTTTTTAGTTCATAATTTAAAGGATAAAGCAAGAAAACACATTTTAAGGTCTCTTATGTATGCAAAATGAAGAGATGAGAGCCCGAGAAGGATATTTTGATGCTCACTTGCACATGTAAACTTTGCATGGTGTCCTAAGAATTTTTTGAAAGATGTAAATGTGTCATAAGAATTATTTCCAAGCATAAGAATGTGGTTTTAAGGATATATCTATATGAACAAATGTTAAGAGTGTAAATTGGTTCAAAACCCTCTCAAAACCCTCATAGTGACTTGATGGTAATTATATTGATATAAAGTGCCAAAAATGGTTTTTTTGATAAATTTTTATGATTGGAGGTGGTAGAGGAATCCTTCAGGAATCTCTAGGTGGTAGTATTTTACTAGGGCAATGAGTAGAAGCTATAGAAATATGGTTATTTCTAAAGAATTTGATGCTACAGGTAGGGTTGACCAGGTCAAGATTGTATAATGGATGGAGGTTGAAGGCCAAGACTCATTATTTATTTACATGTTATTTTTTATAAGAGACATAACATATGTTTCAACCATTTTTCTCACCCAATTTGACCTATTACTAAACTGGCAAAGAGTGAAAATAGTGAGAAAAACTAGGCAAGAGTGAGAAAGCATTTAAGGATGAGTTTAAGATGATTAGGAATGGATAAAATTATCTGGGGTATTTTTTAAGACCTATACCTCATGTTACCTTGGTTTATAAGTGTTTATAATTCTTATACATAAGTAAGAAGGTGATGTCAAAATGACCTGTCTGTGTGAGTGAAGACAATGAAAGAATGAGGTTCAAAGTTTGATCAATATGTTCTATTTTTGTCATTTGACCTCTATATAATTGTGATTGGAGTTGTTATAAGGATGTATAAGGATAATAAAAAATCATTATAATATCATGGAATTGACATTATAGGTGTTCTAAGTCATATTCACAATGACTGTGTCTTAAGGCAAAATGATTATTCCAAGTGTTCTAGGTGAAATGAAGAGTGTGAGTCTATATGAAAAGATTTTATGAATATAATGAATATATTGTTTTTTTTTGGAATTTATTTTATATATTCATGATTTATGAAAATTTTTTAATCACTTTAAGGTGTTGAGATGTGAAATCCAAATTGGCCTATCTAGCTGAGTATGCATTGTGTAAGAGAGGCTTGATAAATTGGCCTATAAGACCAATGGTTGCCAATATAAATTTATATATATCCATTTAAGAATTATATATAAGACTAAAATAATATATTAATGTTCATCAGATGTCATGAAAATTTCCTTTCAATTTCTAATGATAGTTTCTCATGACTGTGTTTTTGGAGCACTTAAGCAGTTTGAGTAGTTATCTTGTAGAGATGAGTTAGAGTTATTTTTGACAAAGTTGATGAATACAATGAATTTTAAGATGTTAATGAGATATAAAAGGTTAATAAAAATTATTTTATAGTCATATTTTTTCCTTTATTAGATGTGAAATGTCAAAATCTTTTGACAATGTGTTTTGAACACGTGTACAATTCTAAGTGAGCTTGTGAAAGCTATTTGTTTGAGGAACTATGCATTGTTTGATGATATTTAATGGAATTTGTGGTGAACATGTGGTTTTAGAGACTTTTTTGATCATATAGTTATATGTGAGAATTTATTATATGCTTTTATTTTTTAAGATAGACTTTTAGACAGTGCGAAGGACTAATGGCAACTAGGCCTAATAGCATGGTTGAAGGAGTGAGTTGATCTTATATGTGGTATAGAGATATGTGAATGATATAATGGGTCTATTTTAGGTATATTTTAAGTGTTTTAAGTTTTTTTTGAGTCTAAATGTGTTAAAATAAGTCATATTTGTAACGTGTGCTTAAGACAAACCTAATTGTATTAGGTCTCCTTTACGCCTAATGGGGTTTTGGCCCTTAAGGGGTATGACCAACTTATGGAGTGAATTTTTCTTGTGATAAATGTGTATGTGGACCTATTTTAAGAATAATTAAAGTTTTTTAAGGTCATTTTCTGACCAAGATGGGTGAAATCAAGTGTTGTGTATATAATCAAGGCCTAATTGGCCTATTTGTAAAGTAAGAAGAGTGTGGACATAATTGAAGAAAATAGCTCTTGGAGGAGAAAAATCAGGTAATTAAGGATCATCAAAAGAGTAAAAAAATCATGATGAACATATGACATCTTTTTTAGGTGGATGACAAGGTCAATTTACCTAATGAGCCTAAAAGGGGCATGTTGAGCGAGTAAGCCTAAAATGTTGTTAGAGATGGGTAGAAGACTAAGGAGAGATAAATGAGTTGATGGATGTTGAGAAAACATGTAGACTCATGAGAAGTGTTTTATAGGTATATTATAGTGATTATATTATAGGATAGAGAAGAGAGATAGTTTGAAAAGAGATCACCATCAGTTGAGAGAATAATAAGGTGCCTTGAGGTGAATAAACTCATCTTGGTTAGGTTGGTGCTTAGTCAAGAAGGGATTTGGAGATACCTTTTAGGTTGGATTTTGAAGAAGTGTCCTTGAAGTGTCTAGGTTTGTTCCAAGTCACTTAAGGGTTTGGATCCTCTTTACAAGTTGGAGCTTACTAAAGGACTAGTTGGGTTGGTGCCCAACTAGTGAGGGGTTGGTGATCCTTGTGGGGTTGGTGCATCAATAAATTTTATTTAATTGCTTATAAGATAGTATTAGAAATGGTGTGATAGTGTTTTTTATAACCCATTAAGGTTTCACACATAGATATGGTGTTCATCTATTGATATTTTGCTTCTTGTCTATGTGATTGCTTCTCTATACATTGATTGTTTACTAGATTGATTTGAAAGGTTAATGAATGAAGTATGGATTTAAATGAAATGTATACACACTAATTCACCCCCATATTAATGGTTATGATTAAAATGATTGGTATGAGAGCTGGTCCTTTGTATGTGGTTTTATATCTTGAAGGTGATCCTAAAAGCACAAGCTGGTTAAGCTAGTGAAGGTCATAGTTGAGGTTTGCATAGAAGATTGCATGATGGTTCTGGAAAAATTGAAGAATAAGGATTATGTTTAAGACACATCTAAGATAGATCCTAATTTGGTAGTCAAAATAATTGTTGACCAATTTTTGCCCACAGGCAAAATTTTGGTCACCTTCTTCCCTTGCTATTCGAAGCTAGTCAATCTTAGGTTGCACATTGGTTCATCGGCCTAGTTCATTCAGTAGTCCAAGTTCAATGCCTTGGTTCTTCATTTGGTTTAGTCATTTATTTAGCCTCTTATTTCATCAACACTTGGTTCATCCTTTGTCAAGTTTAGTTCAACACCTAGTTCATTGGTTCGGCCTTGGTTCATCCACCTAGTCCAAATTCAAATGCCCTAGCGGAGGGCAGGCACTTCAATGAAAGAATAGGCACTTCAAAAAATTTGAGTAAGTTCAAATTCAGGTAAGTTCAAATTTGTTAAGTCCTAAATTCCTTTGGACTTTTTATCTAAAGGAATTCCTTCAGACAAAAAGTCTGAAGGAATTCGGGCCGCATATACAAAGCTAAAGCAAAGAGCCGAGAGAATTTTTGCAGACTTTTTGTCCATGGGAAAATGTCCGCACACAAAAGTCCATGAAAAATACACAGAGACAAAGTGACCTAGGAAAATTGTCTGCAGGAGCTCGGGGGGCAGTCAAGGCAAGTAAAGGACCCGTTGAAGGACCCCGAAGGGTAGGTGCACTTGCGGGGGACTCTCGGCCAAAGCGAAGGGCACTTTCGAGGGCTGAAAGGTCACCATCCCTTCGAGAAGGTGCTAAGGAAAAAAGCAGAGGCAAGGATGCCATAGAAAGCTAGTGAAGGGCCCAACAAACATTATGATGGGGACGGTGATGTCCTGGAAGATGTCAAGTTTAGTAGAACAAGTTAGCCATTAGTTTTCAACCAATGACGGCTGTGTGAATGTCAACTTTCATGAAATGAAATGGCTATTTGTTTTCAACTGAGAGAGCACTAACCAAGGGCCCAGAATATAGTGACCCACTAAAAAGTTCACCCCTAAGGGCCGAAGGATCCAGAAGAGACAAGATATAGAAAAGGACAAAATCCTAGGTGACAAAGTAGGAGAATGACAAGGTGCATAAGAGACAATGCAGTCCGAGTGGCAAGGGGAAGACAATTTATTGCCTGATAATCCCCAAATGGCATGAACAACAAATGACATGGCCCATGCATTTAAAAGGGGACAAATTTCAATCTATTGGTAGAAAAGCGACAACCTACATTTCCACATTAATGCTCAAATGCCAAAGTCAAATTTGGTGATTATACAACATGGTTCCAGTAGGCATCTTCTAGAAAGATGACATCAGAAACAGTGTTTTCCTCTTCCCAAAGTGAAGGGACATGATAGGCCACTTGTAAAAGGAGTGCCAAATGGGCCTCCTTGCTTCTCTTATATATTGCAAACTTGTCATTTGTAAAAATCATCTTCCACATTTGTAAGGCGCAGCCCTGGCAAAATTTCCACTTGAATCAATAAAAGTAGTTTTTACCTCCATCTTGGATAAACATATCTGAGTATGTCTTGAGTGTTTGTTTTGTGTTCAGTCATTGTTTCTTGATGCTTTCATAGGTCTAACACTAGCATACCTATTGTCTACAAGGTGCCATCTCTGTAGCTGACAGGAGAAGAGCAGTATTTGGAAGTGCAAAATAGAGGGAGTTATTTACAGTGTGCATTCCACAACACCTTGGTGAATCTCTTTTTTTTGGGTTTTCATGAGAGCCTCCCTACCATTTTCTTGCAGCGTGGTCCTTCTACCAGGTCTAAAGTGTATGTATGCATTTTTTTCATTTCAAGAGTGGATGTGAGAAGGTCGAATTTATTTTGGTGCATCACCTCTTTAGAGTAGTTTATTTTCCTACATCTCTCTCCCTTTTCATCCCCCCACATTATATAGCTATATATATGTATGTATTTGCACTTGCTAGAATGAACATGATGCATCAAAGGGAGCTAGCCCTTATCTAGAGACTTTCCCCTCTAGCTTTCCCAATCCCACAGGTGAGAGGGGAGTTTCCATAGTTGCGAGGAGAAGGCAGGAGCTCAGCCTCCTGCCAAGGGTGCAATCTCTTGCGTCAATAGTTTTGGCACACCAGGTGGGACCATAGTTTTACAACACAGTAAGGTTTTAGGATTGATGTTAGTCTTATTATAGCAAATCAAAGTTTTTGGCATATGGTGACTCTGAGTTAGATCTGCTAGTTAAGCAGCTGGGTGCCATCAAAAATCATTTCTTGTATGTATATTTCCTTTGCTCAAAATCATGGGTCTGGTTTTCCTTCATATGATTTCAATCAAACTCAAAATTTTTAGAGAATCACCTTAAACAGCTCTCTTAGTTTCCCTGCAACTATAAAGGAGATGGTATTGGAATTGGAGATTAACAGGCTGGAAGAGTAGTACAGATATTAGCATGAGCTGATGTATAATGAGGAGTGCTTGTTTAGGCAAGCTCAGCCCTTGCAACCCATGAAAGAGGAGGTAGAAAAATGGAGAAATCTATCTATTCAAGGCATTCAACCTTGTGCACCCCCTACTATTCTAAAAATAAGCCCCCTCTTTTGCACCAAATCCTTTTTATTAGATAACACTTGCTCATTCTAGCTCATCAAATACATTTACCCCCAATCCCATGTACTTGGCTTTCCAACACCAGAAGACATTAGAACAACCTCCCATGGAGATGAACCTTCTAAATTCCTTATATTGTGAATCTTCCATTGAAATTAACACCACCAGCTAGCATGTCCCTCTTCTAGAGACTCTTCTAGTACACCAACAGCCTCTTCCTTGCATTCCTTAGCCTCCCCAAGTTCTTCAGCATGATATGCAAATTCTGAGTTGGAGGAAGGATTGCCAGGGACCAGCCGAAAGCTTTGAAGAGGATCACACTGGTGACCTCCAAGAAAGACTCTTTTAGGACCATCTAGCCAAGCAAATTGAAGATTTAGAGGCTAGGATGAAATTGCTTCTTGAAAGAGAGTTTGAACTCCTAGACCTTGTGGAGGAGCCCCAAGACCTTGTGGAAAACAAAGTTGCTGCCTATTCACAGGAGCAAAATTCCAATTCTGAGATCCTAAATAGGGGGAAAATAGTAGAATCATGGGGTAGGAAGGAGGAGAAATAAGGTTTTTCTCAAAACCTTGGAGAAGCTGAGGCTGCTCTTGCTCATGGTAATGTTGGTGACCTCCAGGAAAGGCATTTCCAAGAAGATTTGTCCAGGAGAATAGCAGAGTTGGAATCTAGAGAAAGATTCCTCAGCCAATGTGTGATGGATGGCTCATACCAAACAACACATTCCATGTCTGAACACACCCCACCTACACATTTCCAAGAGAGATATCAGGCCATACCTGATATTGATGAAGTGCTGATCAAATGGAAGGAGGAGAATCATTCGATTCTAGCTTAAGGACTACCTCCTCTTCCACGTGTTTTCTCCACTTCACCTCTTCTCAAGGAAGAAACTATTTTATAAGAGGTAAGTGAGGAGCAGAAGATCTAATTTTTAGTTCTTCAAGAGGCTATCATGAGTGATAATGAAGGTGGAATCATCATTGATGCTCCTTGTGAAGACCTTATAAACAATGGAGAAGATGCAGGTCTTGCATATATGCAGATGTTCCAGCAATATGAGGAGGAACAAAAGCATGGTGAGATCTCTTCCCTTCTATTTGATGAACTTCCTTGCTATTTTGATGATGAAGATGACTACACTAAGGAGCCTGAGCTAGAAGAGGATCGGGAAAATATTTTTGAACATCTAAAGGTCTTGATCAGTGAGGAGGAAAAGGAGAGGTCTGTCTTCTTGGAGGAATGCCTTGAAGAAGAGAGCATTAAATAGAGAGGTGATTTTATATGGGATGAGCAATCATTTTATGAGTCCATTTTAGACATCACCATAGTCACCCTTCTTCAAGAGGGCCAAAAGGAAGCAGAGGATGAGTCTGACAGGATTTTCAATGAGGCAGAAGGAAGCGGGTTGGACTATGATACATTATAGAGGGAATGCACAGACCAAAGGGCTTATGGTGATGAGCTAGCAGCCATTGATTTCCTGGTGAGGAGCATCAATATGAGGGACCAACATTTAACAAGCTTCTAAGGAATGAGCAGAGTACATGTATGTTGGAGGCATGTTTGAATCTGATCCACTCAGATACAAGCCAACTTAGGTGGTAGGTAAGAGGAGCAGGTCACCAAATCTCCTTTTCATTCAGCTACTTACCTGGCACTATAAGTCTTCTTGCTAGGAAGGGGACTTAAGAAAATTTCCCTTCGATCTAGGAGGGAGGTGAGAATGCCTGGTTAGCTGTATATAATAGTTTATTTTTAGTTGTCTTTCCTATTTTCCCTAAGTGAAGTTGCATAGGTAGTGTTTTTTAGCCTTGTGTGTTTCCCTTCGCATGTGGGGTAAAGCTTCATGTTTGATTCTTGGATCTTTTGGGGCTGTTGCTAACTCTTTCATAGCTGCATTTGACTCTGTGCCCAATGGATTTCAAGGAGACTGGATTCTAAGCATAGCAAGCATGCTTCCCCTGGGAGTCACCAATCTATTGACCAATTTTTGCCCATAGGCAAAATTTTGGTCACCTTCTTCCCTTGCTATTCGAAGCCAGTCAATCTTAGGTTGCACATTGGTTCATCAGCCTAATTCATTTGGTAGTCCAAGTTTAATACCTTGGTTCTTCATTTGGTTCAGTCATTTGTTTAGCCCCTTGTTTCATCGGCACTTGGTTCATCCTTTGTCAAGTTTAGTTTAGTGCCTAGTTCATTGGTTTGGCCTTGGTTCATCGACGTAGTCCAAATTCAAATGCCCTAGCGAAGGGCAAGCACTTCAATGAAAGAACAGGCACTTCAAAAAATCCAGGTAAGTTCAAATTTGGGTAAGTTCAAATTTGTTAAGTCCCAAATTCCTTTGGACTTTTTGTCCAAAGGAATTCCTTCGAACAAAAAGTCTGAAGGAATTTGGGCTGCATATACAAAGCTAAAGCAAAGAGCTAGGAGAATTTCCACAAACTTTTTGTCTGTGAGAAAATGTCCATGGACAAAAGTCGGTAGAAAATACACGGAGATAAAACAACCCAGGGAAATTGTCTGCGGGAGCCCGGGGGGCAGTCAAGGCAAGTAAAGGATCCACCGAAAGACCCCGAAGGGCAGGTGCCCTTATGGGGGACTCTCAACCAAAGTGAAGGGCACTTTCAAGGGCTGAAAGGTCACCATCCCTTTGGGAAGGTGCTAAGGAAAAAAGTAGAGGCAAGGATGCCGCAAAAAGCTAGCAAAGGACCCGACAGACATTGTGACAGGGATGCGTGAATGTCAACTTTCATGAAATGAAATGGCCATTTGTTTTCAATTGAGAGAGTGCTAACCAAGGGCCTAAAATCTAGTGACCCACTAAAAAGTTCACCCCCGAGGGCCGAAGGAGCCAGAAGAGACAAGATATAGAAAAGGACAAAATCCCAGGTGACAAAGCAGGAGAAGGACAAGGTGCAGAAGAGATAATGCAGTCCAAGTGGCAAGGGGAAGGTGATTTATTGCTTGATAATCCCCAAATGGCACAAAAAGTGAATGGCATGGCCCGTGCATTTAAAAGGGGACAAATTTAAATCTATTGGTAGAAAAGAGATGCAGCCTACATTTCCACATTAATGCTTGAATGCCAAAGTCAAATTCAATGATTATACAACATGGTTCCAACAAGCCTCTTCTAGAAAGATGACATTGACAATAGTGTTTTCCTCTTCCCAAAGTGAAGGGATGCAATAGGCCGCTTGTAAAAGGAGCACCAAATGGGCCTCCTTGCTTCTCTTATATATTGTGAACTTGTCATTTGTAAAAATCATCTTCCACATTTGTAAGGCACAGCCCTGACAAAATTTCCACCTAAATCAATAAAAGCAATTTTTACCTCCATCTTGGATAGACATATCTGAGTATGTCTTGAGTGTTTGTTTTGTGTTCAGTCATTATTTCTTGATGATTTCACAAGTCTAACACCAGCATACCTATTGTCTACAAGGTGCCATCTCTATAGCTGACAGGAGAAGAGCAGTATTTTGAAGTGCAAAATAGAGGTAGTTACTTACAGTGTGCATTCCATAGCACCTTGGAAAATCTCTATTTCTAGGTTTTCATGAGAGCCTCCCTACCATTTTCTTGTAGCTTGGTCCTTCTTCCAAGTCTAAAGTGTATGTATGCATTTGTCTGATTTCAAGAGTGGATGTGAGAAGGTCAACTTTATTTTGGTGCATCACCTCTTTAGAGTAGTTTGTTTTCCTGCATCTCTCTCCCTTTTCATTCCCCCCATTATATAACTATATATATGTATGTATTTGCACTTGCTAGAATGAACATGATGCATCAAAGGGAGCTAGCCCTTATCTAGAGACTCTCCCCTCCAGCTTTGCCAGTCCCACAGGCGAGAGGGGAGTTTCCATAGTTATGAGAAGGTAGGAGCTTGGCCTCCTACCAAGGGTGCAATGTCTTGCATCAACAATAACATTAAAGATTTTTTTAAACAAAGGTACACATCAAGACATCAAGGTGTCTTGTAGAACCTTGGTTTAGGCTTATTAAGAAGGTCTATAGGTCAACAAAAGTGCTTGGGATCAAGTCAAGATGATTCAAGAGGTTTAGGAAGTTGGTTATACT
This sequence comes from Torreya grandis, assembly GCA_037957365.1. NCBI lineage: Eukaryota > Viridiplantae > Streptophyta > Pinopsida > Cupressales > Taxaceae > Torreya > Torreya grandis. The sequence goes on from JARHVA010000467.1 coordinate 3,949,523, forward strand.
ATGGTTAAATTAAAAAATAAGGTGTTTTCATTAGAGGCATTCTAATGTGGTCTACTTGGTCAGCTAGCATGGAAGAAGGAATGCATTTCTTGGTTTGGGCATGCACCTAGACCTAAGTCCTAGATCCTTTTAGGTCTCTTGAAACATGATGAGAAATATAGAAGCATGTAAGCTAGTATAATTATCTAATGAGTTTTTACAAGCTATTTTGAAGGTGTTCATAAATATTAAGGTTGTAATAATCTTGTTTTGGCCTTGAAGGAAGATAATATGTAGTGATTTGTAATATCACAAAGAGGTCTTCAAGTGAAGGATGAATTGATCATCAAGCTAGAGGAGTTGAGTTTATGAAGCTATCCTAGATGAGCAAGATATTTTTTAAAAGTTTGAGTATGTTGATGAGAACTATTTGAGGTTTGTTTGAGATTTCATGAAGTATAAAGGTATGAGCATGTATCCTTGTTTAGGCATGTATATTTGTTAAGCATATACATACTTTGAGGTAAAAAGATTCAATGGAGGAGCTTTGAGAAGGCACATGAATTATAGATTGGTTTGTAAGACAAATAAGGATATGAAGATCTAAAAATATGACTTTACCTTATGGGAATAGTTAATAATAAACAAAGTCAGTGTGGATGATGATGCAGATACTTGAAACATTTGACTTGAATGGCATGAAGATGGAGTGCTCTTCATGAGTGAAGACAACAGTGATTTAAAGTTAACAGGTTCTCTAATTTTTATCAAAGGGTCTTGATAGTGTGTGTAGAAGTTGATCCATTGAATCATTTTGACTGAGGTATGTCACAAAGATTGAGGTCTCATAAGACCTAATTGATAGTTTGGTAGGTGTAAGTTATTATATGATGGTTAGAGGCATGATGGCTTGAAGAGAATAAATTGTTACATGAAGAATCCTTTTGATATGACACATGGACAATGAATATATATGTGTATAGATGTCTAAGATTATTCTTTAGAATAATGTTATTATTTGTAGACATGTATAGTAAATGTAGGTATTTATAAGATAAAATTGAAGATCATTTCAAGAATATGATTTGTCAAAATTAGGATTTCCTTCTTCAGGTGTTACCAAATATCAGGCAAGAAGATTTATGTTCATATATATGCAGACCTAGTTGGTTGAGATGATCTGTTAAAGGTGTCATGATCTGAGTTAAGTTCTAATGACTTAAAGAGTCTATTTGAGACCTATGGAGTTTTCTTAAGGTAATAAAATTTGTTATTTATTTTTTGTAACCAATTGGTGTGTAGTTTTAGATAAAATGATCTAGGTGGAACATGGAGTTAGGGGGAGCTAACTCAGATGGCCTGAGAAGCTTGAAGAGAAGTATGCATAGACATAGGAGAGCTTGCTTATTTAGTGAAATGATCATGTCTTAGGATTGATGGACTATGTGTAGATGAATTTTTGAGAGTGTATATGACATTTTTCATTAATTTAAAAGGGGGAGAAAGACTTGATGGGGAGAAATAGCTTGGAGAGATGAAAATAGTCTACTGTGTTAGAGTTTTCACCATCAATGACAAAGGGGGAGATTATTGAAGTTTGTTCCTATTGGTGTGTTTATGGAATTAAGGTTGTTATTGATTTAAAAGGTAATTTATGTCATAGAGGTTATCTTGTGAATATACATGGTAAGTATTATTGATGACTTAAGCATGATCTAGTAGGTCTTTGAGTCTTATATAAGGTCTTGGCATAAGGTTGTGTTTTGACAAGCTTATGAGCAGTGTTTAATTTGAAGAAATCATATAAAAGAGAGTGATTGTGTGTATTTAAATTATTGTTGTGATAAGGTCATTATTTACCAATTTCATGAGAACAAGTTTGTGTGCACATTATGTATTGAGAAGCCTACTCTTGTCTTGATATAGGCATACAACATTGAAAGGCATGGTAATGATACATATGTGTTTGCGATTGAAGGTGAGTAATTAGTGTCATATAATTATTAGAGGATTTTGGACACTATTTAAACATATATATAAGGCAAATAAGCCTTCATAATATCTTCTAGGTTAGGTATTGAGGCTTAATTATTGCATAAGAAACCTAGTATGAAGGCACAAACTTGGTAATTTGTTGAGAAGAGAAGTATGAGACCTATGTGAACAAGGTTGGTAGTACATGAGCTTTGTATTATGTCATTTAACATGTGAATTATTTTTTTAGAATAATTTAAGAGGTTTCCAAGTGTTTTTAAGATCTAAGTATGTATGGTGGTTCTAGACCTAACGTACATATTGGTCTAGTGTGGCCTAATGAAGGGTCAAGATGAGTTTCCAAGGTGTTTAAGAACATGTGATCATGAATTTAGGTTTTAAAGGGTGTATCAAGGGTTTTTACCACGTCTTAGGTCATAATTTGAAGGAGAAAACAAGAAAATACATTTGAAGGTCTCCTATGCATGTAAAATGAAGAGATAAGAGCCCAAGAAGGATTTTTTGATGCTGATTAATATGTGTAAACTTTTAATGGTGTTATAATAATTTAGGGAGATATGGAAAGGGTAATAATAATTATTTACAAACATTATTATGTGGTTTTAGGGACAAATATATATGAACAAATGTTAAGAGTGTAAACTGGTTCAAAACCTTCTCAAAACCCTCATATTGACCTGATGGTAAAGACATTGTTATAAAGTGACTATAATGGTTTTTTTGATAAATTTTGATGATTTTATTTGGTATAGGAATAATATAGGCATCTCTATTTGGAATTATCTTATCATGGTAGTGAGTAGAAGCTACATAAATATGCTTGTTTCTGAAGAATTTGATGCTACAAGTAGGGTTGACCAGGTTAAGATTGAAAAATGGATGGAGGTTGAAGGAAAAGAATAATTATTTATGTCCATGGTGTTTTTAAAAAAATATATATCTTTTTTTAACCATTTTTCTCACCTAAGTTAACCTATCACTAAATTAACAAAGAGTGAAAATAGTGAGAAAAACTAGGTAAGAGTGAGAAAACATTTAGGCATGAGTTTTAGATTATTAAGAATGGATAAAAATTTTTGGGGTATTTTTTCAAGACCTATGAATCATGTTATATTGGTTTATAAGTGTTGATAATTCTCATACACAAGAAAAATGGTGCTCTCAAAATGACGTGTCTTTGTGAGTGAAGATAATGAAAGAATGAGGTTCAAAGTTTGATCACTATGTTCTATATTTGTCATTTGAAATCTATATATTTGTGATTGGAGTTGTTATAAGGATGTATAATGATCATTAAAATTAATTATAATATAATATAAGTGATCCTACAGGTGGTCTAATTCATGTTCACCATGACTGTGTCTTAAGGTAGAATGACTGTTCTAGGTGTGCTAGGTGAAATGAAGAGTGCAAGTCAATATGAAAAGATTTGATGAACTTAATGAATATATTTTTGTTTTTTTTAATGTATTTTATATTTTAATTATTTATTAAATTTTGTGAATCACTTTAAGATTTCGATATGTGAAATCCAAATTGGCCTATCTAGATGAGTATGCAGTATGTAAAAGAGGCTTAACAAATTGGTCTATAAGACTAATGGTTGTCACTAGATATTGATATCTATCCATTTTGGAATGACCTAGAAGACTTAGATAATACATTAATTTTCATAATATGTCATGAAATTATCATTTAAATTACTAATGATAAATTTCTTCATGACTACATTTTTGGATCACTCAGGCAGTTTGAGTGGTCATCTTGCAGAGATGACTTGGAGGTGTTTTTGATAGAGTTTATGAATAAAATGAATTTAAAGATGTTGAGGAGGTATAAAATGTTCAAAATAATTATTTTAGGTTCAAATTTTGTCTTTTATTAGGTGTGAAAAGTCAAAATATTTTGACTATGCTTTTGGAACCTGTGTACAGTTTTGAGTGTGCTTATGCAAGCTATTTGTTTGAGGTCCTATGCATTGTTTGATGATATATAATGGACCTAGTGGTGACTATGAGGTAATTAAGACTATTTTAATTTAGTTTTATCATATGGTTATATGGGATAATTGATTATATGCTTTTGTTTTTTAAGATAAACTTTTAGACAATGAGAAGGACTAATGGCAACTAAGTGTAATAACATGGTTCAAGGAGTGAGTTGACCATATAGGTGGCATGGAGATATGTGAATGATAGAAGGGGTATATTTAATGTGTATTTTAGGTTTTTAATGTGTTTTTGGAGGCTAAATGTGTTATAAGAAGTCATATGCATAATTTGTGCTTAAGACAAACCTAATTGTATTAGGTCTCCTTTAGGCCTAATGGGGTTTTGGCCCTTAAAGGGTATGAATGACCTATGGAGTGATTTTTATTGTGATAATTTTTTTTTGGGATCTATTTCAATAATTATTCAAGTGTATTAAGGTCCTTGGCTGACCAATATGGTTGAAATCAAGTGTTATGTATATAAGCAAGGCCTAATTGGCCTATTTGTAAAGTAAGAAGAGTGTGGACATAAATGAAGAAAATAGATCTTGGAGGAGAATAAGTATGTAATTAAGGACCATAAATATATTAAATAAATCATGGTTAACATTATACATATCTTCTGTAGGTGGGTGATAAGTTCAATTGACCTAATGAGCCTAGAAGAGGCATATTGAGCGAGTAAGCTTAAAAGGTTGTTTGAGTGGGGTAGAAGACTAAGGAGAACTGAATGAGTTGATGGATATTGAGATAAAATTATTAGATTAAAAATAAGTGTGTTATAGGTATATTATAGTGAGTGAATTTTAGGATATATAAGAGAGAGAGAGCTAAAGAAGAGATCACCATGAGCTGAGAGAGCAACATGGTGCCTTGAGGTGAACAAGATTGTCTTGGATGGATTGGTCCTTAATAAATAAGAGAGTTAGAGCTGAATTGTAGGTTGTATCTTGAATAATTTTTATTTAAGTTAATATTTTAGTTCCAAGTCACTTAAGGGGTTGGATCCTCCTTGCAAGTTGGAGTTTGCTAAAGGACTAGTTGGGTTGGTGCCTAACTAGTGAAGGGTTAGTGCTCCTTATGGGGTTAGTGCCTCAATAAATGTTATTTAATTACTTATAAGATAGTATATAAGTGGTTTGATAGTGGGTTTTATTCCCCGTGAGGGTTTACCACATAACTATGGTGTTGATATGTTGATATCTTACTTCTTGTCTATGCGATTGATTCTCTATGGATTGATTGTTTACTAGATTGATTTGAAAGGTTAATGAATGAAGTATGGATTTGAATGAAATTTTTATACACTGATTCACCCCCTTCTTAGTGTTTTTTCTTCCAAAAATTACATACATCCATATAATACATTTATTAACCATTAAACATCTATGAACAAATCCATAACATAATCAAATGCCAAATAAACCATGTATGTGTGTGTGTGTCCATCCATACATTAAATGTGTCTCATGCACACATAAAAAATGTATATAAAATCAATACATCTCAATTAAATCTCAAAAATATGTCTCTATCATATATACTCTAGCTCTCACTTTATTTCTTTGTCAAAGGTGATCTCAGCTACTATAGTGTACTTTGTGGAGATCACATGGTGAGTTAAGATGGATGGATAATAGAATGATCTAATGTTGTGGTATATTTTGTCTTAGTCCCTGATCCAGATATCCTAATACTATATTATTATTTAAATGAAGTTACTCACTACTCTAGTGGCACCACTTGCTCATAAAAGATCTTATAGTAAATCACTTTCTACATCACCCTCACTGCATATTATAGGGTATTTAGCTATCCCAATGTAGTCATTAGCTCCCTTTCTCACTATAGATCAATATATGTTACATTCCTCTCTCATCAATATCTCTGTGTTAGTAAAGTATAATCCTCTATCTATGTCCTCACATCAAAATTCACCAATCCCTACTCTCTACTCATAACTTTTATAGTCAACCTATCCAACTTTGTCTCTCATTTAGATATCTCTAAAAATATCTAACTCCTTCTCTCTCCTCAATCTCCTTGTAAACCTATAATATCCATACATTTTTCTTTAATATCCTTGTGAAGCTTCATAATCAAGGCCTCATACTTTATTGAGAATGTTAGTCCTGAAGGCCCAGCTTCATCATTTCCCCATGCATGGATCTATGATATAGTATGAATCACCATGTCCTCCCCTTCTCCCTTCTCAACACTATAAATAATAATCATGTGTATCTATACTAGCTACCTCCTCAACCTTTTCCTTATCTATTCATGTCTCCTTAATATGCATGTCCTTCCTACTAGTATGTCTTCCATCACCTATGACAAAAACCTACACATGTACTTGTTGTTGTCCTTCCCTTTTATATTGTAATCTAAATTCTACATGTAGTCTTTATCTCCATGTCTTAGATCTCACATAAAGAGTTGTCAATATAATAGGTCACATTTGCTCCCACCATGATGTATAAGCCTTGATCACTCTTGCATCAACTATGTCTCTCCTAAGTTGGTATGGTATAGATAACATCTATGTATAACTATGTTATGCCACTTTGAGGGTTATAATTAGTCCTCAATAATATTTTTAGGTAACTAAAATTGGCCACCAATGGCCTTCAACCAAACTTTAGATTGATTCCTACCAACCTTTATAAATTAAGCTTATAAATCACTGAAGGGCCCAAATTTTCTTGTGCATGATTCATCAAATCTGAAAATCTTGCTGAGACATCCCTAATTTGGGTATCCTAAAATAGTAAACAAAAACCTCTCATAGATTCATCTCTAATCATCCTATGGCATCACAACATGCAATTTGGCTTATAAACCTATTAAGTGGGGCAAGTGCACACATAAAATCAAATATTGAAAATGATGAAAAATATAGTCAATATTAATTAACATTATAAACCAAATTAAAATCCTAGCTTGATTATCCATGTGAAATTAATTAATTAATAAAAAAGGAAATTCAAAAATATGAAATATCCTAACTTTGCATGATTACCTTTTGTGAGTTGTCAAGCCTTAAAAAATATCTCACCCATGCCTATTCATTGAAAATCATTATTTATCAACACATTTTAACTATAATGTTGTTAATTAAATCACTTTGGTTAGATTTGAACCCATTCCATGTTCAAACTGTACTTTAACTCACCTTGAGTTGGGGTTAGTTCTTAAGCCTATAAATGCAATCCATTGCCTATTAAAAAGAGAGATTGGAAATTGTAGAGTTATAATGCATATTTTTACATAAGAATCATAAAAATAATGTTATAATTCCAAAATATTTATCCAAACCATAAGCATAATCCACATCAAACAAGCTAACAATGGTGCCAAGGAGAGGAGCAAAGAAAACTGCATTGCCAAAGACTCTTTGAGCACAAACTGAGCAAGCCACAAAAAAATATTTAGAGTTCTCAAGGAAGGTAAGGATTTTTTTTCTTTGCATTTTAATTGTATTTTGTCTATATGTTCCCCTTAAGATCTAGGCTTCGAGATGCTAGCATGTTAGTTTGTTGATTTAATTATTTTGTGAAACTAATACTTGATCTAACCTCCTCTCTATCATCAAATTCTTATGATCACAAATGTCACTCCTGATGGCACCCTAACCACCCCATATACAAATTAGAATAATATGCAACTCCTAAATTTTCAAATGAATGCTTAAAAATCATTAAAATTGAATTTTTAGCTTTATTTTTGTTATATTTTTGTTTTTTCTGTTAACTCAAATTTACATAGAGACTGAAATCAGTCAGGCAAAATTGGCATCAGTTTTGCCTAACCAACATCAGTTATGGATAACCAACATTAGTCAGGCACAACCAACATCAATTTTTCCTAACCAACATCAGTTATGGACAACCAATATCAGTCAGGATGCAAGGTAAAACATGGCTTACAAAACATGGATTTTGAATCTTTTTAGCACTCAATTGTTATTTCTTGGTTTCATTGATTTGTATACTCTCTTTTTAATCAATTTGTTTTAGGTTTTGAGGATTTTTTATCATATCTTGAGTTAACTAATATTTTTTACATCATTTTAGTTTTGCCTTTGGGTTCATAGGTAACTGATCTTGATCTCTATTGACCAATATTGGTTATTACCAACTAGCATCAGTTCTCTAGTAACCAACATCAATTTCTATGTGAAAAATATAGAGAAACTAAGAGCTATATTTCCAAAACTTGTTTTCCCTTTCACTAATGTGCTTCAAAGTAGAAGGAAAATCTCTAACCCTTGTAAGACCAAGGTGGGATTGGAACCTAAATTTACAAGTTTAAATGCTTCAACATTTCATTTTAGTTCCTAAAAAGAATTGATAAGTCTTGAACATTTGATTTTATGTGCTTGAAAAGAACCTAGGTGATTTGTGCTAAGTTTTTTTGTGGAAAAATTATTACAAGTTTTGCACTTAAGCCAAGGAGTCAAAGAACTTTATCAAACATCTCAATTTGGTGCATAAAATTAACACTTAGATTGCAAATTATTAAAAGTGTTTTTTATACTTGTTTGTTTATTTGTGTAAAGTGAAGAGTACATTTATGATCTTCCCCCATCCCCTATATGGAACTTGGGTGACCAAAAGGGCCTTTTCACTTGTAATTTATGCCTTGTCCAAGGCATAGAAATAATGTTGTCTAGGATTTCCCCAAAACTCATATGGTTTGGGTGATCTAAAAGCAACCTCTAAAGTCTTTACACTTAGTCATTTATTTCACATAATTTGGATTGTTAATGGGAGTTCATAGCTTTCTGATGAGTTTTTTAGGGAAGCTTTGACTCAGGGTTTCATCTCCCAACATTGTTTCAAGCCCACTCCATGGTAGGGTATGCATATGACAAGATCTAAGGGGTTGAGTGGTTAACCTCTCCTTTTGTAATTAAAACTTGAGTTAGGTCTGATTAACTAGGGGATTCCACTAAGAAGTACATATATGATATCATTATGCAAATGAATAGACCTTTGCATAGTAAGTTAATTGGTATAAACTCAATTGACATGACTCATATCTAGTGTTAATCATAATTACAACCATCTAGATGGTCAAAAATGTAAGTTTTAGATCAAACCCACTTGCCATGGAAAAATTATTGATGCAAGGTGAGTAGCTTGAAGGTCCATGTCATTGTACAATCTCTTGGGAGAAGTGGGGTGTAAAAACCCTACTACTTCATGCACCTTTATTTTTGTATTAACACTTGAAATCCTCCCAAGTGCATGTATATAGATGGATTTCAATAATACGATGCAAGCTTGTCTGTTATAGGGTATATGATAAATTACTTAGTTAGATTTGGTCTTTTTCCTTTATTGCTTGGTATTTTGAGTCTAAAACCATTTGTTTGCCTTCCCACTTCTAAATGAGTTTTGTGTCCACTATACTCTATTATTTGAGGAGGTGTTATGCCATTTGTTTTACACCTTGATTTTACTTTAAAATTTTGTGTCAAAAACATTATGAGTGTCACTTGATTAAAACAAGGTAATGTTATGCTACCTAAATCATTTCAAGTTTATACCTTGGAGTCTTTGAAAGTAACCATTATTTACACCTTTAGAGAGCAATAACACCTCTACACTGCTCAAATCATTTCATAGACTCATCTTGTCTTATGTCCAAGTTTCACATTTGAAACCATGTACACCTTTGTGATCTTTATCTAGTGCCATTATTACATTCAATTTTGTCTATATTATTTTTCTAAAAAGACTAGTTTTCCTAAGCCAAATTTTTAATTTAACCTTGACAAGTTCAAATTCAAACATTGATTTATTTATGTTTAGGCCTTTTCTAATTGGGGATTAGAGATCAAGATTTCTCTTTTGGGTTGTGTAAATTAGGTTAATTCACTACCCAAATTTGAAAAACTATTTGTTCATGCCTTTATTTGGGAAAAAATAGTCTATCTCCAAGTGCCTTTTGTTTCATGCCTCATACCAATTTGACTAAGTTCATGTCTAAAATAAAATGCCTAGTTTATGTGAAAGTGTTTCAAGTTTGTTTTATTAAATCATCTTTTTGTTTAAAGTCTAGATTTTGACACCATGTTTGGCCAAGAGTCCTATCACATGCATTTGTTTGAGCCTAAATTTTGATACCATGTTTGGATAAAATACCTAGCAACTTTTATTTTCCTATATTAGAAATATTTAGAACACTTTAGACCTAGAGTTTAGTATTCTAATTTTATTTCACCCACTTGACCTTTTTGTGTGAGACATTTAGCATTAGACATTTGACATTAGATTATTTTATACCATGTCTTATCACAAACCCTTTTGGAGATACCACTTCATCCCCTTGATCAAGTTAGATCAAGTTTGAACCTTTCATATTTGTAGAAGTTATTTTTTAGAGTTTGTAGAACTCTATCCTTTTTGTTGTGAGGCATTCAAAATTGATTTGACCATGTCTCACTATGTTCATAGTGGTATCATGTACAATCTAGGGTATGGAAATGTTGTTGCACAAGAATACTTTATTCAAGACCCTTATGGAGATGATGTTGTTTGTGAGATGAATCCTTATCCACATTAAAACACTTAAATGGTTCCATTATTTGGTTAACATGCCTTCATACTTAGAGTAGGATCAAGAGAAAATGGCACAATATTTAGCTACTGTACCTTCAATTATAGAACAAGTCCAAGAAAAACTATACTATGTTACAATAACATTAGATTATGACCCATATATTTTTGACCATCACTTACTTGCAAATAAGGATGAAGTCTTAATCAGAGCTGTAGAGGTAGGGACTAAATTTTTGATAGAATTTCCCTATGAAAATTTGACAAGTCAAGGAAAACAACCTTACAACATACCTTATAATCAAACTAATGAACATGCCTCTTCTATAAATCCTCATGCTATAGTGCTAATGCCATATCAAGACCCTCATATGCTTGTCATAGGAAAAGGCCTCATGGGGGACCACTTCATACAAATGTAGACATCACACCAGACATATCTAAACTTAGTGTATAACTTCAATAATATGACCATGTCAAATGCTCATCTTATTGACCTAACTCCTTTAACAAGAGTCTTAATGGAATTGATAGGATAAGACAATTAGGGTATAGACCCATTTACAAAAATCACTTTCATTGGAGACAAGTTTAATGCCCTCACCATCAAATAAGTTTCTTCTACTTTTATGTAACATACTGAGCCAAACATAATAGACAATGTGTAAGTATCATCCAATATAGACCAAAATCGTGTAAATGCATAAATAACTAGTCCACAACAAAATGTGCCTTTAGTTAACAACATGAGTGGTTTGTAAATGCAAGGGGTAGGAAATTATTCCTCCTAACTACAACAAACTACATCTAATCCATAACTAGCTATTTCTTCAAGCATACAACATCAAGGATTAAGTAGTTAAACAACTACCAGTGTCATACCTCAACAAAGTTTGATTAATGTTACTCCACCACAATAGGTGATTAGTAACATTCCAAAACAACAAGCACCTTTCAACATACACATATAGTAGAGGCAAAACATTATACCACCTCAATAGGGGGTTACCAATGTTTTACCTCATTAGATAATGATGAACATACCTCTTCATTTATAGACCAACATACCAATATAATCACAAATGATGTATAATCAATAATTTACAAGTGTTATCAAGTGACAAATGCTAAACCTTAAATTTAATCTACTTCCCAACAAGTATTCACACAACCAAGAGGTTTCAATATTAAGTTTCTTCTACTTTTATGTAACATACTGAGCCAAACATAATAGACAATGTGTAAGTATCATCCAATATAGACCAAAATGGTGTAAATGCATAAACAACTAGTCCACAAAAAAATGTGCCTTTAGTTAACAACATGAGTGGTTTGTAAATGCAAGGGGTAGGAAATTGTTCCTCCTAACGACAACAAACTACATCTAATCCATAACTAGCTATTTCTTCAAGCATACAACATCAAGGATTAAGTACTTAAACAACTACCAGTGTCATACCTCAACAAAGTTTGATTAATGTTACTCCACCACAATAGGTGATTAGTAACATTTCAATACAACAAGCACCATTCAACATACACATATAGTAGAGGCAAAACATTATACCACCTCAATAGGGGGTTACCAATGTTTTACCTCATTAGATAATGATGAACATACCTCTTCATTTATAGACCAACATACCAATATAATCACAAATGATGTATAATCAATAATTTACAAGTGTTATCAAGTGACATATGCTAAACCTTAAATTTAATCTACTTCCCAACAAGTATTCACACAACCAAGAGGTTTCAATATTCCATAAGTACCAATTAGGCAACAATTACTTTTCATGCCAAATGTGCCATAAATTCAATGATAGGGCCTTGCTTCCCAAGTTCCCCTTAATCAAAAAGGTTTAAATAGTTGATAATAAGTCCCTATTCAACCTCAATAGGCACAATATATCCATATGCTTCCCTCTCAGCCATAATTTCCCCAAAAATAGGCCTACATACCAAATCCTAACAAAAATATTGCACCACAACACATACAGTTCTATTAATAGCATCCTAATCCACATATGCATATTACTAGTCAATTATCAAACCAAACCAACATTCCCCAATGAATGCCTCCACTATATCCCAATAAAAGTAATCCAATTTTGATTTCCCAACCTCTACTTTAGGCCAATGTTCCTACTAGTTTTCTTTCCCAAGAATTGTAATAAATGATGGATGTAATTGTTGTCATCTAAGTTGGGAAACATACCAAAATGTTCAAGTTGGATGACATGTGTTCTTACCCATTCAACATGGAGTACTTTAAAATACCATTATCTCTAGGGTATGAGCCACCAAAATTTGACAAACACAAGGGGAAAGGAGACCCCAACACCCACTTGATGAAATTATTTATTTATTTCTAACTAGTGGCCTACAATGACATATACCTCTTACTTTTATTTCCAAGGAGCCTAACAGCATAAGCATTGGAGTGGTTTCTAAAATTACCCAAGAATTGAGTTTCTAACTTTGATGATCTTTCAGATAAGTTTGTGTAACATTTCTCCTATAATCTCAAACATGATATTTCATTGGTAGATTTGATGTAAGCAAATAATAAGGTTGGTGAAATATTTGTAAGCTATTTTTAGTGATGGAGATCTCTTTCTAGCTGATTCACCAACTATCTACCAGATAAGCAACTAGCTACTATGTTTGCCAAAAAACTACACAGTGAGATATTTTACCATCTGGAACTGTAGTGTGCACATAATTTCAAGGAAATAATTGACAAAGGTTTGTTGATCTAAAGAGTCCTTATTAAAAAGGATCATTAAACTTACCTCATAAAATTAAGGCCAAAATTATAATCATAACAATGAATAAAATTTGAACCAAGTCCAAGCACAAACAACCCAACATAATAATTATGACAAACCCAAGTCATTAAATTACAACAAGAATGTTATTAGGAATGAAGTAATTAAATAAAAACATGTCCAAATGGTGAAAACACCATTTTCTCAGCCAATGCCACATATGTAAATTACTCTTAACTAATAACCTCTTAAACAAATATGGTAAGTGAAATAGCTTAAACTAGCACAATAAAAGCAACAACATGACTTTACAACCCATCTTCCAAGGAGAACTATGCCTACTCACCATGTCTTTAGTGACCTTGGAAAACACATTGAATCATGTTTTTCAAGCTCACTGTAGATAATTTGATTAATTGACCTATTCCAAAGCACTATCTTGAGGGCATTAATAATCTAGACTGGTACAGGCAAAATGAATCTTGTGAGTATCATAGGGTTAATGGACATAATTTATGTTGTTGTGTGTAAATTAAAATTTGATTGAAAATATGTTGGAAAATGGAGAGATAACATTTGATCATGGATCTTCCACATCTAATTAGAACCTTGATATTTATCAAAATCCCTTTCCATAGTATAACAATCAACAATAGCAATACCAACCAACATAACAATAATAATAGCATTAACAACTAAGACAAAATCATTAAAACCAATGGTAAACCCAACAACATCAAATGAATGGATATAACTAAGGCAAGAATGATGCCAATAACCAACATACCTATCATGCAATTACACATGACTACAACAAGGTTATATGGCCATATTGTAGGAGGTCATATTTCTATTATCTCCATCAATCCAAGATCAAATACCAATCAAATAAGACCATTTCTGATCAATTTTAATCAACCACCCCATACTGGTAATCCTTCCTTGACCTAAGATCACATATAGGTGTACCAATAACTAAGGATTCCCACTTTTGGACTTTATATTGATAACTCATCATTGACCCATGACCACACACAAGTACACCAAAAATCAAGACTTATCCTATCTGGTCCCTCTCCATCATTTTTTAGTAACCATGGTCTTGTATCTAATACCAATTGTGCAATCATAACTCAATGGTCAAAGATTAACATATTAGACCCATAACCATATACAACTTAACCCATCCAACTAACCATTTTGGATAGGAACAAACCATTTCCTACTATGTAAGAAAATACATTTGATATTATGGAATAATTGTAGAAGATGCCCACATAAATCTCCATTTTGGATTTGATGTGTGCATTTACAATCCAAAAGAACATCTTAATAGAGTTCCTTGGCCAATCCTAAGTTCCTAATGACATATCTTCCAAAAAATTTCAATATTTGGTTAGACATATAACTCCAAGACGATAATTAACCTTCGACCAAAGTGATATGTCATCCCTTGGACATATACATAATAATTCATTGTACATCAAAGTTGTCAAAATGTAGAACAAAGTGAATGTGTCCTCATAGATAATGGATCAAGTCTTAATATTGTGTCTCTAAATATCATGAAGCTTCTCAAATACATCACAACTAATTTATAGCCAAAAATGATCACCATTAAAGCTTATGACAATGAAGAATGAGAATCATAAGGCACCATCAGTGTGATAGTTATCATTGGACCCTTGACTCATTATACACTATGCTATGTGTTAGACCTCAATTTATCATATAATATGCTTTTGGGTATACCTAAGATACATGAAATTTATTTAATCCCTTTGACATTGCACCAGTGTATCAAGTTATCTCATTTGGGTATGGAGGTTACTATCCATGGATATTTGCATCCATACAAACATTGTAAGCATTTAAAGGCCAAGAACCAAAGCTACACCTACCATTTTGGATTGAATTTAGTTGTTAATAAGGACAAAGGAAAATAAATACTCATTGATTCACTAGAGGCCAACTGCATTGAACCTAATACCCTTGATTCACTTTCCCACATGACACCTCCTAAAATATCTAATCATTATACTTTCTTGGCAAATAGACTAGGAGAATATTTGACCCATGATACCTTTCACATTTTCAAGCTTTCATAGAACCCCAAGTCTTTTAGAAGACCAAAATCCAAACCACCTTGCATAGAATGGCAAAGAAAGGTCAAAACCAAACTACATTATCCAACATCTATCATTTTCATACTGGCCATTGGCCAAGAATAGGATCCTCTTACAGATGATGAATCTTGGCTATATAATGATAAACTAGCTAACTGTTACATAAATACCAAATATCCCATTTCAAACAGAATCATGGAGAAGCATGCCTATGAAGGAGGAGGCCTCAAGCTAAATCAATAGGGTTCACATGAGTCAATTTCTACCACTCAGTACAAAGGAACATATAGTCTTAGATTTAAACCACTTAGGGATGACCCCACATATCTTATTCGAGTTCCAATGCCAATGCCTAGTGATGATGATGCCAAAAATGAAGTAGAGTCCAATCATATCCCTTTTGATGACCTAGTTAATACCAATTTATTTGACAATAATGCCATTTTTATATTACTCATCATAATCCACTTCTATTATGTTACCCCCAACTTATAGATTGGGGCAAACAAGAATCCACAGTGCTAGTTGATGAGTTTCATAATGATGAGGCCTTCTATGATTTTCTAAGCCTGAGAGACAATATTCCATAGGGAGACCACAAACAAGAGTTATCAATCAATTTGGATCTTGGAGCCTATTTTGGAGAATGGATGAATACACTTAACCACAAATAATTAACTAAAACATTGTGGTCCCAAAGTGTGAACCTCTTTGAGGTGATTTTAGACTAGGGGAATAGTAAAGAGAAAGGATAGTCTAGTGGTGAAAACCTACTTTAGGTACCAATAGATGGGGGTGTTCAATCTTCCTCAAACATAGCTTAGGAGACTACCAATGATAAACTTGCATATAGGTCCAAGTTCAGTCTTGAATAATAGTAGGATTTTGATCAAATCATCCAAGAGTTTCCAAAAATGTTTGTCATATGGCCATCCCTACCATTGGAGGATTCTGATTCATCATGCCTAGAAGAACTTGAGGAGCTAGTCTTAATACAGGATTCTACCATTATAATCTAGTTTAAATATTTGCCAACCATTCTAGAAGATGGTTTAACCCTTCTTATAGAGGACATGATAGAATTTAACATTGGGACTTTAGATGACCCAAAATGGATCAAATTAGGTACATCCTTCACTAAAGAGGAACATGAAGTCTTTACAACCTTAATGAGGGAATTTATTGATATATTTTCCTAGGCCTATTTTGACATGTCTAGTTTGGACCTCACCTTGGTTGTACACCACCTCATTATACATCTTGATGCCAAACTTTTAAAACAAAAATTATGTAAGATGTATCCTCGCTTTTTTGTATTAGGGAAGAAAGAGTTGGAAAAAATCTTGGAAGCAGGTTGTATTTGATCAGTCTACTACTCAAAATGGATCTCGAATGTTGTGATAGTCAGTAAGAAGCTAGAAGGAATCAAAATATGAACTAATTTCAGAGACATAAATAAATCCTACCCCAAATATGACTTTCTTCTACCAAATAGTAACATTATTATTGACTCCATAGTAGGTTATGAAATGCTTTCACTAATGGATGGATTTTTAGGGTACAACCAAATCTGAATCATGCCATAAGACCAACATAAAATAATGTTCATGACTATGTGGGGAACATTATATTATTAGGTTCTTCCATTTGGTCTCAAAAATATATGGGACACACACCAAAGAGCCATGACCATCATATTTCATGATATGATGCTTGACATTATTAAAGACTACATCGATGACATATTAGGTAAATCAAAGACCAGGGTCAATCATCTAATAATACTGAGGAGGATATTTGAAAGACTATGTGAATATAAAGTTAGGCTTAACCCTATGAAGTGTGTTTTTGGAGTTACTTCAAGAAAATTGCTTGTCTTCATTATATCTCATCGAGGCATTAAAGATGATCTAGCCAACGTACAAGCCATAACTTAAATTCCACCACTAACTAATCTGAAATAGATCCATAGTTTGTAGGGCAAAATATAATCTATTAGACATTTAATTTCTTAGCTAGATGACAAGTGACACCCCTTTACACATGTACTAAATAAAGGGGTAGAATTTCATTAGGATGATAAATGCTAGGAATATTTTTAGCAATTAAAGGATTATCTTAAAAATCTAGTTGTTTTATTGCCTCTTATATTAAAAAAGTCATTCCTCTTATACCTATCAGCTACCAACAAAGCCCTGGGTACACTTCTAGCTCAACATGATAATGGAAAAGATCATGTCATGTACTATTTAAGCTATACATTGGTAGTATATGAGCATAGTTATATGCCCATTAAAAAACCCTATTTAGCCATGGTCTTTGTAACTTAGATATTACACCATTACATGTTAAACAACAAGACCATGGTCATTTCCAAAGTAGATATACTCAAGTATCTACTATCTAAAATATTTTTATAAGGCCACATGGAAAAATGGATCATGCTTCTTCATGAGTTTGAGATAGAATATGTCAACAAAAAAGCCATTAAGGGGCAAGTTCTTACAGATCAACTTACTGAAGTACCCCTTGCAAATATAGAACCACTAACATTCTAATTCCCAAAAAAATCCATTATGACCATCATTGAAATACATTTTGAAGAGAAATACTATAATTTATACTTTGATGGATCATTCAAAGTGCATGGATCAATGGTAGGAATTTTATTCATTACACCCCAGGGGGATCTAATCTCTAAATCATTCCAGATCAACTTTCCTTATACCAATAACATGGATAAATATGAAACACTCATTGTAGGATTTGATAGGTAGTACAATGGAACATATAACATCTAACAGTTTATGGTGATTCTTAGTTAATCATCAATCAAGTTACAAACCATTTTTAGACCAAGGATGACAAGCTGATACCATACAAGGCCATGGTCAATACTCTCAAATAATAAATTATTGATATATAGTTTGAACATATACCAAGGGATAGCAATAGAACAATAGATTCCATGGCCACCATTTTATCTTTGATTCATCATATGGATATGGCTAAAGAATACCAGTTCCTCATTGAAAATCTACTAGCACCAACTCATGAGCCTTCAACTATTGCAATGATCTATGATATTGTTGGTTTCAATTTTATTTGGTATTTAGACATTTATGCCTATCTTTATGACCAAATAATGCCACCAGACTTATCCTAAAAATAATCCAAATCCTTTGTACACCATGTCGCATGTTATGCCTTACTCAAATCAACCCTATACCTCCATAATTTTGATGAAACTATGCTTCATTATTTAACTTTGATAAAATTTACATTAGCATTATGAGAAGTTCATGGGGTATGTGGAACCCACACCAATAGGTTAGTCCTCTCCAGAAAGCTCCTACATAATAGGTATTATTGGCCAATGATGGATGTAAATACAAATGCATATGTTAAAAAGTGTGATAAATGTCAATAATATGCCAATCTAATTCATGCCTCAATAAATACTTTGAAACCAATGTTTACACCATGAATATTTGCCACATGGGGCCTTGATCTCATTGGGAAGATAAACCCCACCTCGTTTGATGGTCAAAAACATATCCTTATTACCACATAATATTTCACTAAGTGGGTTAAATTTATACCCTCACGTACATGATTGGAAAGAAAATTTCCAAATTCATATTCAACCATCTCATCTACCACTATGGTACACCCTCCACCATTATATTTGATAATGGTGGATCATTTAAAAATAAGGATGTCAAATCACTATGTGTCATGTACAAGATCAACAACATTTTTCTTGACATATTACCCACAAGGTAATGGCCAAGAAGAAACATCTAACAAGACCATTGTCAACATTCTTATAAATATTATCAATGATTCCATCTAACATTTAAACCTCCAAATATTCTATGCCCTCTGGGCATACCATACCATTCACCATACTCCTACAAGAGCCACTCCATATTCACTTTTTTATGGCACTGAGGCCATTCTTCCCATTGAGGTCGAGTTACCTTCTTTGCACATCTCATTGAAAATGAATACTATCAAGTAGCTCACTTGTAAGAGCTAGAGTTAGTTGATGAAAAATGCATGGTTGTAGTTAAAAACCTTTAAGCATACTAGAACCGACTTCATGGCCACTACAATCACCATGTTATACATATAGAATTCAAGCTTGGTGATCTTGTTCTTAAATAAAACCAAAAGAATACCATGACTAAGAAGAAACACAAAGGCAAGTTCAAACCTAAATTGATATGACCTTTTATCATTGTTATAAACTATGGTGCTAGAGCATATAGGCTCACTACACCAGATGAGGATGAACTTGATGAGTCGATGAACATTATATACCTCAAGCATTACTTCACTTGGAGTGACTGGTGTATTATCTATGAGTCCCATTTCAATTATATCATAATATCAACATCCTTCCTTATACCATATCATTTTATCACTTTACCATTCTACCATATTTCATTTTACTATCTTGATTGAGTTATTTTCACCCTCCCTACCTAGCCCATTTGACCTTGGTTCTGTTCCATTGGTTCCATGGCCACTTTTAGCATGAAGATTCAGATCAAGTTTTAGTAGTTATTTTAAGTATTCTAGACAATGGTCATATTTTAGAGTAGTATGATAGTGGTTTGGTAGTTGTATCCTTAATTTCTTATTCTATTCTATGCTAAGTGTTCTCGATTATAACTGCATTTGGGAAAATTAGTGTTTCACCATCGTGTTACTAATTATAACCACCTGGGTAAATTGCTATCATTAACATATGCCATTATTTCCTAGTTATAACTACCTATGGGAAAACTAGGGGAAACACTTTTTTACCATGCTTTAAAGTACCACCTTATCATACCTATGCCGTATTGTGCCGTATTGTGTCTTTTACCTAGTTTGTTTGAATTAACTGCTATACTAGTCAAATTCTTTCATTGCAAGGTAGAAATATAATGACTTGAGGTCCCATCCTAAGATTATGTAGTTAACACTCAATTTATGTTGAGGTCAGCTAAGTCACCCTAATCCATGCTCTTACCATTTTGTGAACAATATTTTAAGTTTGAATGCTCTCACCATTTTGCAAGCAATTTTAAGTTTGAATACTCTCACCATTTTGTGAGCAACCTAGGTCATGCTCTCATCATTTTACAAGTAATTTTAAGTCTGAATTCTCTTGCCATTTTGTAATCTTGGACCATTTAGTATCTTCTCATTCTTTATTGAGTTCATATGCTCTGAAAAATTCTAAAAAAATTTGTAAAACTGATTTAGAAAATACAAAAACATTGACCACTTCTTTGCCTTAAGGATTCTGGGAACCCTCACCAAGTCATAAGAAACCAATTTTCATTTAGTTTCCACATCCTTATTGGCCTAGTATCTCATGATCTCACCATTTTATGAGACCATATTATTCTATAACACAATCATGTTTTTTCTTCTCATCATTTTTATTCTATCCCATTTCTTGAGAAAACTACAGTTGGCCTAAAAGTTTTGTTGGATCTTGCATCCATGAAACTATATAGGTAGAATCCACTTACTTAGTAAATCTAGAGCCAACTCAACCACCCGATTAATTTCCTTCTATTCCCCCATTTTATTTATTTTGTTTCATTGTCTCCTATGGTCTAGGGGCAATGTTTATGTCATGTTGTTTGTACTAACATTGTGATTAACCATTGTTTGTTTGTAATTTCTCTTTCTCTTTATTTTATTTTATTTTATTTTTATTTGTTTCTTTGTTTGTTTGCCTATTTTTTTGCTTTATTATTGTGCCTTGATTCAATCTATGTGCATTCATTGGGTGATTCCTTGTGCATTATTATTGAATCCATCTATATTCATACTTCAACATTATCATCATGGTTTTTATCATTGGTGCATTGTTTTCACTTGATTATTGGATCACGTGTCAATCCTTGTGCATATTTTGGCCACATACTCATGATGTTATATCATGTGGCCTACCATCACATGCTACATTAAACATCAGATCAGAGAGTCTATATGGCAATAAAGTAATGATATATCTCCTTGAAACCAAAAACATTCTTGATCTAATCTAAATCATATCTTAAATAAAGTAATTAAATAATGAAAGAATTTTCTTCCTCACTAGTTTGGATGAGCATCTCCCTATTAACAAGTTGCCCAAATTCATCTTTATCTTCTATTCAAATTTTCTTTCATCTTCCATATCATGTTTGCCATAATTAGGGTAGAATGATTATAACTACCTTTGGGCAAATCATTATATACCATCCCACTTGTATTATCAATGATTCTAACTACCTTTGGGCAAATCATTGTGTTTCCATCCATTTTAAGGTTGATGATTATAACTATTTTTGGGAAAATCATTCTCTTTATTCTACCCAACTGGGGCACATTTACACCATGAAAATGCTTATAACCACCTTTGGGCAAATAATTATCTCTATCTACCCAATTGGAGCATGTTTTTATCCTACCAATGATTCTAATTGCATGTGGGTAAATCATTATTTTAATTTTTTTAATTATAACCACCTTTGGGAAAATTAGTTTCTTGTTACCCTTATCCTTTTTCAATGATTATAACCACCTTTGGGCAAATCACACCTTTTTTGTCCCACCTATGTTGATGATTATAACTGTATGTGGAAAAATCACTACCTTTTTTGTCTGCCCTAACTGGGGTGGATCCATATGCCACCGATTATAATTGCCTATAAGTAAATTAGTCTCTTTCACACCTTTTCATTTTTTTAATCTAATTATTTCCTCCTTTTGAGGGATCGATTGCTGATCCCTTTATCAATCGCTCGCTCAAGGGGGCACCTATAGTTCATCTATTTTCATTAAATTTTTAAGCATATAGGACCTCTTCATTTATTTACAATATGTTACTATATTTATATCTTGAAATTCCTTTCCAAATAGGGGAAAACTATAAACACTTAAAATTGGCCAACAGTGCCCTTTGATTAGACTTCGAACTGATTCCTACCAACTTTTACAAATTAAACTTAGGAATCACTAAACATCCCAAATTTACTTGTGCATCATTTTTAAAAGATTATAATCTCATTGAGACATCCCTAATTGGGGTGATATACCATAAGAAACTAAAAACTCTCATAGATTCATCTCTAATCATCTTTTGGTATCACAACATTCAATTTGGCTTATAGATCTATTATGTGGGGCAAGTGCACACATAAAATAAAATATTGAAAATGATAAAAAGACTAATCAAAATTAATTAACAAGCTAAACCAAATTAAAATACTAGTTGAATTATCCATGTGCAATTAATGAATTACTAAAAAAATGAATTGTAAAAATATAAAATATCCTAGTTTTTCATGATTACCCTTTATGAGTTGTCAAGCCTTTGAAAATATCTCAAAATATCTCACCCATGTCTATTCATTACAAACCATTATTTATTGACACCTTTTAACTCTAATAGAGTCAATTGACTCACTTAGGTTAGGTTTGAATCCATTCCATGTTCAAACTACACTTTAACTCACCTTGAGTTGGGGTTAGTTCCTAAGCTTATAAATGCAAGCCATTGCCTATTGAAAAGAGAGCTTGGAAATTGTAGAGTTATAATGTAGATTTTTACATAAGACTCATAAAAATAATATTATAATGCTAAAATATTGAGCCAAGACACAAGCATAAACTACATAAAACAAGCCAAAATGGTGCCAAGGAGAGAAGGAACAAAGAAAACTCCATTTCTAAAGATTCTTTGAGCACAAACTGAGCAAGCAAAAAAAAAATCATTTAGAGTTCTCAAATAAGGTAAGGATTGTTATCCATTACATTTTAGTTGGGTTTTCAATTTTATTTTATCTATTATGATCCCCCTAAGATCTAGGCTTAGAGATGTTAGCATGTTAGTGTATTGATTTCATTATTTTGTGAAACTAACACTTGATTTAACCTCCTCTCTATCATCAAATTCCTATGATCACACTATCTATCTCACACTACCTATGCAAACACATGTGGCCCTGGTGGTACATTTTGATGTATCCAAAACTATTACAAAACTTTATTTATCTTATATCATTCAATGATGTACTCACATCTACCAATAATGTAATAATGTGTTAACATATAATGCATGTATCATGCATCTTGTGGCCACTATGGATATGTCTTAATATAATGTCTCCATGTGATATCTATAGGACCCAAATCATCTAAATCCCTCATGTATAAATTCAATAACCCATGTGCATCCTCCATGATCCTATAACAATGTACCATCCATAAGTAAATGGATCTCTAGCTTCCATTTGTCTTAGTTGTCTAATATTTCTCTCCACTAGAATGTGCTCCCATGCCCACACTTGTAGTAGTGTGAAGGACCCTATGTTTACATTTGTACATGATCAATGCAAGTCTCTGTACAAGTGTGCCAAAATGTAGGGTCCCCATGAAAACTTTGTATCACTCTCTAACATATATGTAATAATGTTTAATAAACCCATAGGAAGTAATCTCCCACTCTTGTTTGGTAGCAACACACCACCAATAAGAGCCATAAATACAAATGTCATCCCATTTGTCTCCTTTAATTCCATGTAGGCATCTAAATATATTCCATAGTTGATTATAAGGATAATTTGCTCTAAAAACACTCTAGCTAGTGATACTATATATGTATTATCCATCTAATAAACCTTCACATGCCTCAAGATGCGATGTATCCTCCATATATCCTCTAAAGTCATAGTCATCTCCCCAATTGGTAACTAGAACATGCTAGTCTATGAATGCCAATACTATGCCAAAGGTGTCAGTAGTGACCTATATTCACTAATATTAATCATGTATACAACATAACCTAATTTGACTAACTCTAAGACACCCATCTCATAATCCATGAACCTCTACATCAACTATAGCACACTAACCACCTCTCATGTGTGGTAAATATAGGTCATCTCTCCTACCACATCCAAAAATCATAATTTTAGTCTTTTCACATCATATATTCATATATCATAATCATTTTCACATTTGATGACACTTCTATCTCAAATTTCATCTTTCAATTCAACATTAATAATATCGCCAAATTATGATTGAATTCCTTATGCCTTTTGATGAATTCACTACAAATTTTGATGAATTCATCATTCTGACAAAGTCATTAAAGGTTTTAAAAAACTCACCAAAAGTTTTCATGAATTCACCACTACTTTTCACAATTTTTTTATTCTATCAAACTTGTTAAACAATTTCACAAACCCGCTATTTTGGCAAATGAAATTGCTGAAAATGACTCCAAAACTACCATTTTTAGAACAAGTTTGTTTCACCTAACTTTACCTATCATTAATGACCCTAAAACAAAAAATAAAATAAAAAAAAACTATACTTATAGGATATTTTATCCCCTCTAGCCTCTGGTAAACTTAGACTTATTTTTTATGATACCTATGAGTTGGTATCCACTCCATTTACTCACATTCAGAGCACAAATCAACACTAGGTGGCTGACCAAGTAATTAAACTAAATTAATTTAAAAAAATTAAATTTAAATTTCTCCTAACCTTATATATTAAACCACCTAATTAATATATTTTACCACAACCCTAATCTCCTTTTGTCATCTTTTCCACCCTATCACCTCATTTTCTGTTTCAATCATAGAGCCAATTAATTTTGGATTACATAGTATCTTGATTTTAGCTTGCAAATCAATCTAGTAAATTTTATCAATCATCATTGTAAAAATTATTTCACCTCTTAAAATCCAAAACTTATCGATGGGATATATCATTCCCACATTCGCTCCCATGTACCAATCATTCATGGGGCATGATCCAAATATGCAACTTACAAATAGGAAATCTTATTTCTCCAGTTGAATCCCTAGCACCAATCTACTTGGGGAAAATAATCTTGCATTTATTTAAACTCATGAAAGTATTTTATTGAGACTCATAATTCCATTTAAATTTTAGTATTACGTATATCATTTATCCATATATTGGTACATCCTTAATTTTGAGCATCCATTCTTACCCATTCTTCTTACACGAACACTTGAGGGGTTATCATTTAGTCATTGAAAGCCACCTAGGGCATCATATTTATATATACATTCACTCTAATTTTTATTAATTCTTTGAAAAAGGCATTGCTTCTTCTAGTTAAAACACCCTTCCAAAGAGGGGAAAATGTAGACACCAAAATTATGCCACATTTAGTGTCGTAATTAACTTTGTTTAAAATTGACACACTAACTCAATCACCATCCCAAATTTGAATTTCACCACTAACATCATTTCCCTCCATTTTTACATTAATTAATTAATATATATTAACTAATTAATCATGCACACATAATTATTAACAACTAATTAAAATCCATAATTTACACCTCATCCAAACATCTTCCACACTTCTCTCAACCAAGTGTTGAGTCATCCAACTGCTTCCTTAACTTACTCAACCATTTATTAAGTCACCATTGAACATTTCAAATACCATGGTGAGTCAATCATATAGCTTGACCCATTTATGATGAGTCATTCAACTACCAACTAACTCTCCCCCTCTCTTTCACACACATGAGAATTAATCATCATCCATTGAGATGAGGACTGAAATCCAATCACCCATACTTATCATTATCAAATAAATATAGATTATTCTCAACCATTCATCTTCCCATCCAAAAATTTATAAATTGAATTGTCATCCTATATTTTAATCATCCACATTCAAACTATTATATTTATATCATTTTTATCCTACACATCTATTGATAAATTAATATTATGCACCCATAAGCTACCTAATTTACTTTTATTTAAAGAATTAATTAAGCACCCACATTCTAAGAAGCAAGAGAAAATAAAAATTCACAATAGAGAAGGTGATGATATATTCTACATGGTTTTGTAAGTATTTCTATGTTTAGATTTATTTTACTGTAGTATCTCTATAGGAGGTTTAATTTGGATTTAGAATAAGATTTGTATGCATGTCATTTTCCTAATTTTTTTAGATTCTAAACTTTACCTATCATATAAATAACATTTGCCTTTGAATTTATAAATTGTATTGTATTTGTTATTTGCATGAACTAGTATCATGCCTTTTTATCTTTGAAAATGTATACATGTGCATGAACAAGTATCATGCCCCTTAAATATGTGCCAAATGATACACAATGCCATGCATATATATCCTCAATTTTAATTATATGTGAAACATGTAATTTTTGTTTTTGTAATTGTTTTACATATGACCATGCATAAGCATTCAAGTGTGTATGGATCTATTATTCAAGTTTTTTTAAAGTGAGTGCATATGAATGATATATGCCCCTATAATTTTTATTAATATGACAATAAATGTCATGAGTTTGATTTTAAATTACTCAAATATTTTAAACCTATACTTTGTCATAAGATCTTATTTTTAAATTACTTTATTCTTTGAATTTTATATTTGTCATAAAATCTGATTTTTGAATTTAATTTGAATATTTAAAACCTATATTTTGTCATAGAATCTATTTTTATTTGTTCATATAGGCATGGATATATAATACAATCCATTTTAATGCCCTATTTTAAGATGAGGGATGTAGCCTGCAAGTCACTCATCTCAAAATAAGACTTAATAGTTGTATTTAATAAAAATATAATAATGAGTAGTTATATCATCATAGTAATGTAATTACCATCTAAGAATTCATGCAAAATATTAAATTTGAGGCATATATGTGTCATTTATATATATATTAAAAAATGAGGCATGCAATAAAGTAACTATCTCTAAATTAGACTACACAGTAAAGGTGTATGATATAAATCATGACACCACTTATGAAACTCAAAAAATGTAACAAGCACAACACACAATGTCACACATAAGGTGAAGGGTTGCATATAATTGGCATGTTAAAATTTTTCACATATAAGTAAACATCACACACATAGGGTAAAATGGCCACAAATAATAGACATGTTCAAATGTTGCAGAATAAAATATTGCACATATAAGGATACATGTCATAAATAATGGACATGTTCAAATGTTGCATAAAAAAATATTTCAAACATAAGTCAAGGGACACAAACAATTAAAAAAAATGTTTATCTTATCATGTAATAAATTAAACATCATAGAAGGAACATAAAACAAGTGAAAACTAGTCTACACTATCCATATGTATTAATGTTACTTCATAGGAAAGTAACATGTTCATGTAACATAATATAAGATATAAGTAATTACTTGTAAGATATGTAGTTTGACATTGTAGAGAGGTCATAAATAGATATAACCTATTATAATGTAACATGTAGAGTAAGATGCCCCCAACATAAGCATGGCAACTGGGTAGAAGGGAATCCAATATCTAAAAATCCATGTATGATACATATGTTCTACATCACACTCACATACCTCATGAAATGTATGTGAATCTAAAAAAGAATATGTTGTCTATCAGAACATGTGATAAATAACATATGTAAATAAGTAAACTAGTAACTCATCTCATGTTCAAGTCCCGATTTTTTATTTTTGAGGATATTTTGTATGTTTTTGGTATTTTGTTGACATATTTGAATGTTTTTATAATTTTTGACATATTTTAATGTTTTTGATTTTTTTATATTTTAATAATTTGTAAAGCTTAGTAGAAAGGCTTTGAAAATATAAGAAAGGGAGGGATTAAAACATATACATGTGTCAATGCATAATGTGCCCTAGATGTGATAACATGGCAATGTGGAGAGAGTGAAAATAAACAATATTACCCCATTGTATAGATGTAGTTTGATATAAAATGTGGAGGTAATATTATGCATTCCCCCAATGGAAAAGAATCAATGGGTGCTCATATAATATGTAAAAGTAAGAAAATGTAATCATGCAAGTTCAAATGGAAGCCAAGTATGTGTAGATAGTAAATATCTAGTAATGATAAAGTAACATACCACAAAATATATGGATTATACTTGATACAAATGTTTAAATCAAGATAGACAAAAAGGCAAGGGAAAGCTATGGTAGAGCCAAGGTCTATAAGAATGGATTATGTGAGACCATATATACACAAGTGTGCCAATATATAAAAATAAATAGATTTTGTAGATACAAGAAAACTATGTACAATGGAAATTACTGTAGCTTAACCAATGAATTGGTCAACAAGACATTCCCATGGAGTTCCTATATAACATATGTAATCACATTTTGAATTATATGTTAAGCCACCAATTGAGATGGGATGTTGATGTGTGGATCTTGTGTCATTAGGAGTGTTGTACCAATATTCTACATAATCACAATCATCTTATTAGTCCTAAAATTTTGGTATGCCATTATTTTCATTATTTTTATATGTCTATGTAAGAAAAAATAAACCATACCATTGTATTGAATTTTCATATATTTTTTCCATATGTGTTGTATCTTGTGATTTTGTTGTGATTATATTAGTTGTATATGTTAGAATGTTAGTTGAGGAAGTATTTATTTTATTTGTTCTTTCTTAATAGATTCATTCTCTCTTGAAATTGTAACCATTGCAACTTCATACTCAAATGTAATCATTTTAACCTTTTAGGTTTTTTCTTAAAGCAAATCCTATGTTTTTAAAGGGCCAAGTATATTGTTAATCTATAATGAAAACCATAAATGATTGATTTAATTAAACTTTCCAAAAATATCAAGTGAGAAGAGAAAAGGTTACTTATCTGGAAATAAATAGACTTTTACATGGATTAGGAAATTGAAATAGGCTAGAAAGACATGTAGACACCTTTCATCTTCTGACTATTTATTGAAATCTAGCCTCAAACATTAATGCCCATATCAAGAAAGTAGCATCATGTGGTGATAATGTCTAATTTTTGTGATAATGTCCCTCTTGTAGATACCATCTAAAGCTTTTAGGGAAGTTATATGAGGTTTTAGAGGTCTTGTAGGTAAATCTATGTCATTCAGGATATTGACTATGACACTATTTTTACTAAATCTCTTCCAAAACCATAATGAATACCTGCACACATGAGACAATAAATGGATCAAATGCAAAAAATAAGGAAAAAAATTGGTTATGGGATGTTATGATCATGCAAAGTAGAACCCATATTGTCCTGGTCACTGCTTACAATAACCCTAATGCTAGGGGTCTCATATCACATGTGGTTCTCCTTTAGGGAATGTGCACCATCAACTTGCACAGTATACTAGAATGGATTTCACTTAGGCCCTTCTTTGATCAAGCATGTAATGTCTAAGTGTGATGACTAAGTAGGATGTAGAGTATCGAGCTGTACTATTGATTGATTTTATGTAATTTTGTGCCAAAATAGTAAGTGCTAGATGTAAAATGCCTTGTGAGGCACTTTATCTAGAAGAATCTTTGTTTTGAATATAATACCTTATTTGTTGGCTGAAAAGTTATAAAATAAGGATAAAAAAACATAAGAGAAGATTCATGGAGGGGTTAGGACTCAAAAACATGAGAAAATACTTGTCAAACACTATAATCATAATTGGACACTAACAACATGTGGTTCTACTATCTTGAAAGTGGTGCATATGTCTTAAGGCTTAAAGAAGAACTAAAATCAAGTAAGATAGGCTAGGGGAACCTATGACTGGGAAAAAGTGACTTATAACTACTAGGAGTATAACAAATAAGGAAAATAAGACATAAGAAAGATCAAAACAATTAAAATGACCATGCGAACAAGGACTGTAATCATCACTAAGACCTTTATGTGAAAGAGAAACAAAAGACATAGTACTTGTGGTTGCTTGACCAAATTACTGTGTTTACATTTTCCCCCCTTTTATTTTTGTAATGAAATAAAATGAATTACTAGAGTAAAAGAAAAAGAGGAACATGTACCTGTAGGAATGTGTTTTGGACTTTGCCCACTTCTTGGCTAGTGAAGTGGATAGGAGTTGAAGTGTAATATGTGAAGAGGAAACCCATGGTGTGGATTCTCCCTATACTAAATTTGATTGGTGCACTAAATTATGAGGAATAAAACCCCCATTTTTTCCCCAACCCTGATGTCTATACTGAATCTAAGTATGTAAATTGAATGTGTGGATAAACAAGGCTCATTTTCCCCCACTCTAATATCTAGACTGAATCTAAGTATGTGAACTGATTATGTGGAGAAACAAGGCTCACTTTACCCCACTTTAATATCTATAATAAATCTTAGTATGTGAATTGGATTTGGTGGAATGATAAAAATCAACTGATGTAAATGGTCTTGTGACTCAAACTGGTGAAAACCTAGTGACAATGCTAGTGATGATACTGGCAATGATACTGAGTGTAACCTAATAATCTAAAAATAAGGATCAAAGATGTGTGATCTACATAATACCCCCTAATCTTGATATCTAAACAATTTAGTCATGCATCTAAATATCTCAGTAAACTAGTATATCTAATTCAAAACTATATATCTACATATCTATATCTATGTAGAATATATATATGAATATTTTTGTAAACCCTAGGTATCTATATGTCTGAGAACCAATGCATCTAAATATATGTGTAGACCTATGTGTTTGTATATTTGAAAACCTATGTAGAACTATGTGTCTATATATTTGAATATTCTATATATACCTATGTTTCTATATATTTGAAAACCTATGTAGACTTATGTGTCTATATATAAAAACATCTATGTAGACTTGTGTGTTTATATATATGAAAACCTATGTAGACCTATATGTCTATATGTTTGGGAACCTATGAATATAAATATCTATGTAGTCCTATGTGTCTATATATCTGATAACTTGTGAATCTAAATATTTATGTAGAATTATGTGTTTGTATATCTGAGAATGTGTGAATCTAAATATATATGTAAACTTGTGTCTCTAAATCTATATGAACCTTTGTATGTTTGAAGTGATCTATATATATTTTCACCCCATTTTGGTGAGAGAACTAAGACTATGGTGAGGGTATGTAACCAAAAGTGGTAATGATCAAATGTACTAGTGTTAATTAGCAAGTGTTATGTTGTTTTAAGTATGAATATTGTATTTATTGTGATAGAG
This sequence comes from Torreya grandis, assembly GCA_037957365.1. Taxonomy (NCBI): domain Eukaryota; kingdom Viridiplantae; phylum Streptophyta; class Pinopsida; order Cupressales; family Taxaceae; genus Torreya; species Torreya grandis. The sequence goes on from JARHVA010000467.1 coordinate 3,981,019, forward strand.
TTGATAATTGAATGTGTAATTGGATATATGTTGTCTATTGTGAGTTGAATTACTATAATATCAAATTAGTCATTTTTTATAGTTAAAAAGTGATTAGAAGATTGGTTTAACCAATATGGGGCATTAGACTTGATGTCAAGTCCCACATGGAATAAATGATTCACAAATTAGAGCTATGGTTATTAAGACATCATGCTGGCAAGGGATTGGTATTTATTAGAAAATTGGCATGCAAGGTTAACCTTAGTAAGGTGGCATTTGATAAGTGTGAATTAAATAAGACATTTATTAGTTTGACAATTTATTTGGAGCATTTGAGTTGAGAATAATTGTGTGTTTGAGTGAGAGAAATATGTTGAAGAGATGAGGAGCCAACATGACCCACTACAAAGAGGTTGAGGCACAAATTTAGGTTGAGGAGGTGGTTACTTTGGTAAGAAGCCCAACATATTTCCTATTTTTGTTGTTTATACTACATTTTTTTTATTTTTACTAAAAATCTACTAGTTTAGGAGTTGTTTTGAAAAAATGGCACTACAGTCCTTATTTTGGCACTACTATTTATGACCTAGTGCTAGTGTCTAGGATGTGGCACTACTATCTAATCCTACTATCGTGTATGCAATGCGAGTGTCTAATAGACCTAAGTTATGATGTTGATTATTGTTGACTAGTTTTTTATGCTTATTGGTTTTTATTTTGCATTACTGATGCCTAATTTGGTTGTACTTTTGTAGATTGATGCTTATATGAGGGAGTTTCAGACTAAATGGATGATGGAGACTCTATGAGGTCTACCCCTAGTAGATGTTGAGATGGTTATGCTCAAGAGAGTATGTTTGAGACATGTTGCATTCTTGGAGTCAATGCCCTAGGATAAGCACATGATGACTACATTGTGTGAGAGATGGTATGTAAATACATGCACCTTCTGGTTACCAATTTGGGAGATGCCTATTAATCTAGAGGATGTGTACCATATTCTATGATTAACTATCTTTGGGTAGTGATCTATACTATATGAGGATATAAGTACTCAGGTCATATAATGAGCTTATAGATATTTATATGCTATATAAATTAGGAACCATCACATAGGGAGTCATAGTGACATACTATTGACATTGATTATTAATACCAAGTTTTTATGACTATGTAATTTCTTAGCCATTTTATTATCTTCATTCATGGTTATAGATGGGAGTGGGGTGTCAATCTCCTATAAGATTCATAAGATAGTGTTGGATATTGAGGAGCACAATCCTGTGTATTCTTGGGGTTAGGAAATGCTAGCCCACCTACACATAGACCTATACCATTTCACATAAGAGATGTATGGTGGAAGGATTGAAGCATAAAAATTATTATAGTATTGGGCATATGAATACATAATAGTGAGTAGGCCACTAATGAGTGTTCAGGATAGTTGGGATCATCCATAGCTATTTATAGAGAGGTGGATAGGGATGGGTCACATGCTTAGGAGGAACACTATGTAGTGCTAATAGTTGTTAGAAAGTTTGACAGTAGGGGATATTATTTAGAGGCCTTATAGGGGATATAAGCGATAGATTAAGGATAGTACTTATTTGAGACATATTTAAATGAGTTTATGGATACATGATCATTAGGTCAATGTGTATGATTAGTTTCAATATGAGTGGGTCACATGATAGTTTGGTGTACTTTAGGATGTGCCCTAAGACTAGTGATATGGTTGAGGAGTTATCAGGATCCTATAAGGCTAGGTAGTAGTCCAAGGATATATATTGCTAAGTTAGCTCCTATTCCATTGATAGAGTGGGATACTGATATTGATTTACCAAATGTAGATGATGTGGGAGTGAATGATGCCTACACATCTTGGTGGAGGGATCATAGATAGGCACCTCTATTTCTAAGAGGTGGGATTATTTTAGAGGATGTACTAGAGATAAATCCCCTTAGGTATGTCGATGGTAAGTTAATACAATGTGTTTGCATATTATATTTATAGTTGGTTATTCATTTATGTGATTAATAATTTGATGTAATTCATGAACATATATAGGTTCAAGTGATGATGAGTACTCGGAGAGCACCATTGAGTCATCTCTTTATGAATTGACATGACATATTCTTAATGATGTTGTGGAGGCTGGATCAATAGAGAGGGCCACCAATGTGTCTAATGTGCATGCCCATTTATTTGATAAAGATACAATAGTTACTAAAACATACATATGAGTGGATGCAAATAAATATGAGGCACACACAAAGTTACACAAGCTACCATGCCCACACCTAATGCTCTATGTGGGGCTAATAGTTGGATAATAGATTACTACATAAGTCTTTAGTGAGAGTATGTAAAGTATATGGTTGAGCTAGGTATGTACCATGAGAGAGAAAGTTGATGAAGTCATTGATCTAGGTCATGGAGAGAGAGAAAGTATAACCTCTAGTTCTAGTTTGGATATATCTGAGAGTGAGAGTGAGGGAGCTGGTCCTAGTATCCATGTCCACATCATTGAATGATGGACTATATTTGTATTAAAAATATATTTTGAGTTATATATATGGATGTTTATTGTTTAAACTAGTTTGATAGATATTTTTATATTATTTATGAATGTTTAGGTATATGTGTAGTGGATTAGGATTTTTTGTTTATTTATTAGTATAGGGTTTTCATGTATTTTATAAGATTTCTATATGTAGATCATGTGATTACCATATGCCCTATATGAACCTAGATGGCATGGAGAACCAATGACCATACTAATCATGATGTGTCTATTTATAAGGAGACTCTAAAACTAGAACTATGTGTGATACACTATTGGTGGGTAGATGTGTAGACTCTAGAGCAAAAAGCTTGATTGGTTGATGTGCTAAAACTATACTCTAAACTATATGATTTTTGGAAAATATTTTGATTGGTGTACAAACTAGAGATGCATTCTAGTTTTTGTATTTATTTCCATATATCTTTATTGGTGTTTCAATCAATGTTGTGACCTTAACTTTGTAGTTATTTCCATATATCTTTATTGGTGTACAAACTGGAGCTATGTTCTAATTTTTGTAGTTATTTCCATATAATTTTATTAGTTTTTAAACTATTATCATGCCATGAGATTTGTAGTTGTTTCCATATATATTTATTAGTGTTTGAAATATTGTCATGTCATGAGCTTTGTAGTTGTTTCCATATATTGATTATCATGCATACTTAAGTTATTTTCTTGATATCTATGAATTGGGTGCCATCTATACTAAAAATATGGAGCACGAGACTGCTCATAAATAGGTGTCCTAGAAAACACAAGGATCATATGATGAGTAACAAATGGATCCTTAAAGGAACATCCTAGGATAACTCTAACATAGAGGAGTGTGATCTAGGAGAGTGTGGAGAATGAGATCTTGATGCCCCTGTGTAAATGCTATAGTACCTCAATTGACATACTAGTCAATGTGAGTTTAGTGTACATAACAATGATCATATGAATATATGTTTATCTTGTGAAAATTAGAATATGGATTATATGGTAGCCTATGAAAATGGTGTTGTGGATGATGATTAGTAGGATGAAGTGTGTTCATACCCCTATATAATAGTGTAAGCAAAATGTGACAAGCCCTAACACTATCTAAAAATTGTATAACCCTTCTATGTGTATCTTATGTTCTACTAACCATAGGAGGTGCATTGTAAAGTGGATCTTTGACCTTATTGAGTATTTTTTTCATTTATTTTTGTTCCACTGAGTTCTTAATTGGAAGTGGAGTGGGATCTTGTATCATGTTAGATAACTATGGATATGAGGGGCCTACATCACAATCTATGTCTGAATGTGTAACTACTAGATTAATTACATAAATTCCATAATGATTTTGATGTCTAATATAGTAATTTATCCTTAAGAGGAAAAAATAAGCCTCTGGTAAAGATGCATTATACCTTTAAATTTGTTAGTTGATAAATTAGCTGATGTAAACAAAATTTGAATCCTAGAATGTATTCAAATGTTTCCTCTATCTCACCTTGATGTAATGAAGGTAACCTCTCATGTGTGAAATGAGGTCCCTTATTATATATGTAATGCCTAAGAAAGACTGTCTCTAACTCCGCATATGTGTGTAGTGACCCACTAGGGATTGTATGATGGAACCAATTTAGTGCTTCCCCATCTAAATAATTTGGAAATAATTATAGTAGAGTCACCTTATTAGTAACATGTGTCATGGATTTATCATAAGCCTAAAGGTGAAAGTATGGATCTCTATGCCCATAAAATATAGGTAACACTAGTATCTAAAAATTGTGTGGAAACCTTATAGTTTAGATTCTACATGGAATAGGGTTACCATTTATAACATTGGCATCAGCCTGAGATTGGTATGGTTTATTATCTAAAGTGAGATGGTGTACTTATTGTTTCAAATTACCTATGGCATGCATCAGGTAAGTTAACACATGTGAAGGTATATTATCATCAAGGGGTTCATTTAATGCTTTAATTTTGTTATTTATCTTATCCATTGGTACATTATATTGGAAATAATTTTTAGAGAGGGTTGGTTTACTCTCTGTAACCTTTGGAGGTGTGATAGATGAGACCTAGTTAGAGGGAAATGAGATACTGCCCTTATTTAGGTTAGTTTGAGAAATAGGTTCTATTTTAGTAAGGGGGTTGAGGGAGATTCATTGGTATCTATTATATTGTTAAGTTTCAAAGAAGTATCACATGCTAATTTAATATAAGGTACTTTATTTTCAAGTAAATGTAAATTATGAACATAAGGAATAAGTGTGTGTGTGTATTTTTACATGTGACCTAGTATTTGGTTGAAAAAATGTGAAGTAAGAGAAGAACTATAAGGTGTAGATTCTATATCCTTTTCATCATAATCACAATAATCATCATAATCCCATGGTTCATCAAAATCAGAATTTAATTCATTTTTGGAAGTAAGAGTAGAATAAATATCATCCACATGCTCATTAAGAGAGAGAGAAGGGGAATATTTTAATTTTTTAATACTATGAAATGTGTCATCATGTGTAGGTGTAATGCAATGCATTTTTTCACTAGCTACGTGTTGAATGCAATTATGATTATGAATTTTAATTTTGGTGTCAAGGGTAAAAGAAGTATCAATCATGTTTTCTTTTTTCATATTATGTTATATAGGATAAGAGTTAGAGACATTTGCATCATAAATTTGTTGTAAAGAATCATTGAATTGAGATTGGAATGTGAAGGAGGGTGATCAAATAATTTAATATACCTTAGTTTATGCATTTATAAAAGGTGTAATATCATTGGTAATTGATTTTTTGAATTTAAATGAGAAGGGCGAAGAATATGCATTGTTACTATCTACTTTGATTGAATCATGTAAAAGTGGATTTCATGTATTTAAACTTATATTAATTTAATTTGAATAATGAGGTAGCAAAAGTATTTGAAAAGCTAGGATCACATTGGAATAAAGCACTACCAACAACAAGTTCTTTTGGCATTATATTATTAGTTTGATTTTGAGGAGTAAGATAAGAGTGAGAGGAAAGAGACGATGATGTATCTAATATATCCTCATGTTCATTTTCATTATCATGTTCATAGTAATATTTATATCCATCATTATAAAAATCATCATCATCATCATCATTATAAATGAAGTCATTATTATGATCTAATGTAGAATCTTCAAAATTATTCCATCCATTGTTATAATCTTGAGAGAAATTCAAAAGTTCATCAATTAGGTGAGGGATAGATGACTTTTTAGATGCCGTTTTAAACTTTCTAAAGAAGATAATGTAAACAAGGAATAAAAAGCACACAAGAGGTAGAATGTAACTAACATAAGTATATGTGAAATTTGAGAAAATTTGAAAAAAGTGTGTAATATAAAATAGGATTGTAATTAAAACCCTAATTGCTAGTATATGTATGTATAAGGACCTATTATGTGGATCCAAGGTTTTGAATTAGGGTTATGTTGTAATAATTTAAATCACTTAAAAAATGAAACCTTAATGTAGGATTTATTAAATTAACTAAGTTATGCCAAAAAATTAGAAGAAAAAAGAATTTTGTAACACTATTTTAATGCACAAAAATTGGGAGAAGGTAAACCCTAAGGAAAATTAGAGTTTTAAGAAATATTCAAAGTAATGCAGGTTCACCAAATGTTTTCTTTTAGGGTTTTGCTTAATGTAAATTTTATGTTGTTAAAGGGTTGAGTATGTTGTTAATCTAGAATGAAAACTAGAAATGATTGATTTAATTGAAATTTCTCAAAATAACAAGTGAGAAGAGAAAAGGTACTTATTTATAAATAAATAGACTCTTACATGGGTCAAGGAATTGGAATGGCTGGAAAGATAGGTAGACACCTTTCATCTTTTGATTATTTATTGAAATATGGCCTCAAAAAATAGCACCCATAGTATGATAGTAGTTCCATGTGGTGTTAATGTAAAATTCTAGTGCTAATGTCCCTCTTCTAGATATTATCTAAGACTTTTAAGGAAGTTGTGAGAGGTTTTAGAGGCCATGTAGGCAATTTTGTGCCATTTTTGGGCTCACTTATGACAAAATTTTGATTGAATCTCTTCTGTAATGCTAATGAATACCTACACATATGAGATAATAAATAGATAAAATGCAAAAAGGAAGGGAAAAATTGGGTTATGGGATGTTAGGATCACACCTAGTAGAACCCTTATTATTCTATCTATTGCCTACATTAACCCTAATGCTATGGGTATCAGATCACATGTAGTTCTCCCTTAGGGAGTGTGCACCATCAAATTGCATGGTATACTATAATTACTTTTGCTTAGGCCCTTATTTTCTCAATCATTCAATGTCTAGATGTGATTATTGTGTAGTATGTATAGTATTGAGACATACTATTGATTGATTTTATGTAATCATGTGGCAAAATAGTAAGTGTTAGATGTAAAATGCCTTGTCAAGCTATTTATATATAAGTGACTTTATTTTGAATATAAGACCTTGTTTATTGGATAAAAAGTCATAAAAACATAGGAGAAAGCTCATGGAGGGGTTAGGACTCAAACACAAGAGAAAAGGCCCATCAGACACAAGAGAAAAGGCCCATAAGACATTAGAGCTAAGTGGGAAAACCATCAAATGGAGAAAAACCTCACAGTCTATTACAAGTTTTATGAATAATGAATCTCCAAATCCATAGAAATTATAATATAGAAGAGAAGGAGAAGAATGACCTTAAGCTAAGAGAGCATCATAATAATTCAAGAGCAAGATTGTGTAAGAAGATTGATTGTTTTGAATAATGAGAGATGAAATCTTAATAAATAGAGCTAGAAGAGAAAAATGAGTTACATGAGTAAGTTTCATGTGTGTGAAAAGTGTCATAATCCTATTACAAGTGAGGATAATGTGTGTGACATGTGGAATGAGAAATTACTTGCACAAGTAACTCCCAAATCCAACAAGTGGACAAGAGAGGTGAGTAACACCTCATAAAACTAGGATAAATTACATTTATAACTATAATAAATACTCACACAAATAAGATTTAGGATAAACTTAAACCATCCTAATGGACTCAAATAGTATTAATTCGATAACACTCCCCTTAAGTTTAATTTAGGGTTATAAAAGTGGAGAAAACCTTTTAAAAAAAGAAAGGGAGTTGAAATTACATGATACTCCCCCTTAATATAAACTTAATTTAAGAATAATTACAATAGTTGAGTAAGAAATAAGATGAGAAGGTATATCCAAAAGATGCAAGGATGAAGGTGTGATCATCAATAATCTCCAAGAATCCTCTTCGAAGAAGGTGGTTGATATATAATGGAACAAAGACCAATAAGATGAAGAAATGATATACTAAACCCTACAAAACAAACAAGCTAACACCAAAATTCATGTTAAGAACAATATGACATAAAAATATGATCTACATACATAATGTAATAAAAGTAGTTGTACAACAAGGCAAATGAAGTAAAATACAATTTCTATCACTAAGTGTGAAATACTACACCAAAAAAAGTTAGTCAAAATGAGCTCTATAAAAGCATATTTCCTTTACAACAAAATTCAAGGAATGCATAAAAGAGAGAGTTTATCAAAAAAGAGACAATGATGTGTCTCTAACAAAAGGTATTTGATATGAAGCAATAAAAAACTTATCACAAGAAGACATATCAAATTATCTAGAAGTTATAATATTTTTAGCTATCTAAATAGTTTTAACCTTAGAGGTAGGAGATTTAGTTATTTTAAAATAAATAAAGTGTCATGAGTGAATTTACCACAATATTTGTAAGTATGCAATTTATAATATTTAAAGATACGATGCTTGCATTTTTTATAATGTTCACAAGTTTTATCATTTTAAACCAAAACATGAGCATTAAAAGCATTATAATCAAAAGGAGTTGTAGTATAGTCATTCAGTAAGGAGGATAATAAGATTTCAAATTTTTATTAGAAGTAATTGAATAATTATAGCCAAGACTTTGATAATTTGTATTAGAATTAAGTAAAATAGGTTCAAGAATTCTAGTTTCACACTTATCAAGACGAATACTAAAATAGCCCATGACATGCATAATTTTTAAGTTAAGATTGGTAGAAAGAGTGTTTAAAGGCATGCAAGTTAATTTAGGAACACATTAAAGTTTATTATGAGAGATATTATCACATGCAAAAGATACAAACTTTTCATTTAGAGCGTCAATAAAAGTTGGCATATTAGTCATTGCTTGATAAAAGAGACATAAATTATTTAAAATATCATTTTGACATACAATTTAATGCTTAAGAGAAATAATTTTATCATTTTTGAACTAAAAAATTTGCATAGTTTTCTTAAATGTTAAAAAAATGCTAATTTAAAAACCATTCAAAACATGATAAAAAACAAATTTGAAAAAAATATTAATTTTTAACACCAAAAATATATAATAAAATGTAATTACATAAGTTCTAAAAAGTCAATAATGCTTAAAAAAATTAACTTGCTTGTCACAAATCTTAAATCAATTTGTAAATTTATGTTTACAACAAAACACCAAGAAACTAAGGATATAAATATTTATAAAATCAAAACTAGTCTTCTTTGAATTTTTTTGAAATGTTGCTTTAAATTTTTTTTAATGGAATAATAATTAAATATTAATACCAAAAAAACCTTAATACATTTGTGATCTCACATAAAAAAGAGCTAATTCCATGTGAGAACCAAATAAAATGTGAAAAACTTAAAAAAAAAAAAAATCCACATGGAGGGTTTAAGTGAAGATAAACTAGTGTTAAAGGCTTAATAAAGAATAAAGGATAATGAAAAGGAATCAATTGTAAAACCAAAAAAAAAACTTGTTTACATGAGAATAAAATTCATTTTTGAAAAATCCTTTAAGAGTTTATAATTTTTTTATATGAATTAAAAATAAAGTTTTGTAATTTTATGTTTAAAGATTTAAGGATAAGTGAATTAAAATTAAAGATAATGAGTGAAAACTAAAATGAATGTTTCTATTAAAGTAAATTAGATGAAGCATATCCCAATATACAACTTAAAAGAGTTAAATTTTTTTATGAAAGTTATACAATGTAAGAATAAAGGAAAGCTTATAGTTAAAAAGAGAAGACCATAATAATATGTTAAAAAGTTTTTTTTATAATATAAAAAAAATAAAAAATTTAAGAATTATAAAGAAAATAAAAAACATGAAAGAAAGAAGGCGTAACAATTTTAAAAGGCTATTCTTAGCATACCACCAGATGTTATAGGGTTTCTTGATATAGCTGAACAAATAAAAAATAAACTGATACTAAAAGAATGACATGAAAAACAAAGGTCAGACTAACTCATGGCTAGAAGAGGAACATAGACACCAGGGATGCAATGTTGATAGGTACACAATGCTAATAAAAGGATTGACATTGCAAAAAAGGCTTAGAGGATTAAACATCTTGCCTAATAAAAAGCCACAATAGAAGGGGGAAAAATGCTTAACAAGGTAAAACACAATAAACCAAACAAAGAACATTAATAAAGAAATAAATCTGAATACAAATAAGATGTTACAGTTTAGACAAGAATAATCTAGGTAAATAAAGTATTACAATATAAGGACTTATTGTTGATCATAAACCAATAGGAAAAAAGTAGCACAATAACATAAGAAACAATATTAATAGAGCGATGATTAATGGATAAAAAGCTAAAAAAAGTAAAGAAAAATTATTTTCCACTTTAAAATTGTAAAACAAAGGTGAGAAAAAGGCAAAAAAACTTTTTTTTGGACCAAAGCTTAAGTTCACAAGCTCAACAAGATTAAAACTGCTTAGATAAATGCAAATGGTAGAAAATAAAAAAATAGAAAGAGTAGAGGAAAAATGCTCTTTCTTTTTTCTTCAAATCTACACATGCTCAAAATATTCAAATGTTAAAATAAGTTATGGCTTTGAAACCATAATAGACTATTTCCAAAGACTGAAATATTAATGTTGAAAACAAGAAATGAATATGCTTAAAACAATACTATTACCTTGAAAACTAAACAAACCCAAATGCGAGACAAGAGATTTGACAAGTGGGGAAACCGTCAAACTAAGAAAAAACCCATAATATATTCTAAGTATTGTGAACAATGAATCACCAAATACATATCAAGTAGAAGTTAATAGATATAGAGAAGAATGACCTTAATCCAAGAGAGCATCACAAGAATAAAAGAGTATGATTATGTAAGAAGATTTATTGTCTTGAAGAATGAGAGAGATCTCAATAAATAGAGCAAGGAGAGAAAAATGAGTTACATGAGTAATATTCATGTGTGTTCCAAGTGTCTTAATTATCTTACAAGTGAGGAGGATGTGTGTGACATGTGGAGAGAGGATTTACTTGCACAAGTAACTCCTAAATACAATAAGTGGATAAGAGAGGTGAGTGGCACCTCATAAAACTAGGATAAAGTGCATTTATAAATATAATAAATGCACATATAAAAAAGACTTAGGATAAACCTAAAATATCCTAAAGGACCCAAATACTACTAATTCTCCAACATTTTTTTTTCTATTTTTAATCATTCCTTTTTGATTTCTAATTGTGCCTTTTGTAACCTTTACTTTTTGAGTTGCTCTATGTGTTTTTATTGCACTTTTTCCTTTAAAGATACAAATTTATCTATATAATGATGAGGGTTATAAGTATGTGCAATATTATCTTAAAGTGATGTAACCCTTAAAAATATATCTTCATTTTTTAGTTATTATCAATTAATATTGTGACAAATGCTTGTACTCAGATTATGTTGAATATCTTACATTATAGCCTTTCTTTTATCCTTGGAGGATTATGTTTCCATGATAATTTATAGTTATTCCCTCTTTATTGTACATGAATCATCTCAATATGTTATGACTCCCATAAGTGTGAATATATTATGAGATAAGTATTCCTATGAATAGATAGGATTGAAATTTTATTTACGTAACTTGTCATGTATTGGATCTTGCATATCATCATCATTAATATCATACCAATCTATAGTTGTGAAATTAGAATCTTAAAAATTGGCCAAGGGAAGGAGATATATTATTTTATCCTCTTGTTGTATAGTAATTAGTAATGATTTGTGTATCTTATTAAATTCTCATGATTGGTGTTTTGTGATGTCCTGTACTTGACTCACCTACCTCATAGACATGCACTCGATCAAGTGTGATTGGTTATGTAGGTCATATAATAGAATGATCCTCATATTGTGATTGAGTAACTTTACAATAGCTAAAACATGTATCATCTATTGGAATTGTATATTTATATATGTCATGTATAAATTTTATACATCTATGGAATTTAGAAGTATAACTTCCATGGCATGAATCTAAGGTCACCCCAAAAGTAATTTTTAATATAGTTGGTTAGGCATAACTTGAAAAATAATAGGTACCATCTTTGGACCTACTAGTAGATATAATGTGATAGTTACAAGTTTTTAATGAGGGTTATTATCAAACACCTTAATATTATATTCTAATTTTTAGATGATGTTCATTTTAGTACCTAATTATTATAAAATTTAAAGTTGAAAATATTCATCCCTAAACCATTGTTAATCAACATACACTTGATACCTTTCCATGCACCTATGCATTAAGTAATAGTGGAATATATTAATCATCTAAGGTGATGATCTTTTCAATATCCTTGATTGTATTCATGATAGAAGAAAATGATGTTAGTTGTGTATCAATGGGAAGAGTTGTATTACACAATGCATCATATGAGATATTTTTGTAGATTGTTGATATTTTTAATAAATCCAAAATATAAATTTTATCAAGGATATTATTTAGTTGATAAATGATATCATAACCCTTAGATTGACTTATTTTCCTTGTGAGAGGTAGAGGGGGTTGAGGAAGAACATGTTGGTCAAATTTATTATGTTATGGTAGATGAGGTATTTGCCTTTGTCTAGTGTTGACAACATGAACATTGGAATCTAATATAAGCCCTGGGTGAATAGTAAGAGCATGATGGTGATTGAGATAACCTTTATATCTAGGGGAAGGATGAATAAATTAAGTCATGCATTCCCTTTAGCATATGGTGGTGACAGTTAATAACTCAGATTAGATATTAAAACAATATGAATTGAAGAAGGCTTGAGATTGTACATTATGAATTTTATCTTTTTTATGATATTTAAATTTGATTAATATAAATATATATTGAATCCAAATAACACCTCAAAAATTAACATAAAATATAATTATGAACTTTAAAATATGTAATAATATTCATTCATAATTACAATGATTTTAATCTAAAATTGAAACTTTGAATTTGTAAAGGGAATTAGATTTATAACTGCACATTATGTGTTTGATTTTTAGGCTCTCAAATATACTAATCCTAGTGTTAAATAGTGAACAAGGCCTAAAGGGATATAACTATAGAGGATTACACCATCTCATAGCTATAATATCTCATCTCTAGGGTATGTTGAGAGTAACTTCGTATGGTTAACTATTTATCGATGCACTACAAAATTAAATAGTCAAAATGATTCTCATGGATGAAACAAAAAAACTAGGAATTTCAAATATATTATGAGGTATGTGGAAACTAAAATCCATCTATAGTGCCTTCTAATGGCTTGAGTATTAGATTAATACCATTCACATCATGACTCAGGTAAAACTGAAGACTGCTTTACCCAACATGATATCTCGTATGAGTTTTAAAACTATCAGAATATATTTTCTAAAAAAGTAAGAAAATAATGAAAATCAAATTGAAATTGAAATAAAAAGAAACATTTTTTTTGTAAATAAATTGAAATAATAATTTGAAACCCTGGGATAAATACCATAAAAGTAATGCTAAAAAATATATGGGTTCACATATATGTTTTAACCTATTTTTTATTTAACAATTAAAATTTTGTAAAATAGACATAAAACTTGAGAAAATGTGAATGAAATTTGAATATGTCCTTTGTATGTGGCCCCTTTTCCTTCCATTTGTGTGCTAAAGATATGCAATTATTAAAAATTATGATTGAAACTTGCTAAACATGGAAATATACTATTTTTGAAAAATACTAATAAGAAATGTACTTAGCTTTAGATCTAGATTTATGGCTGACTATTTTTGATGTCTGAAAATGAGAATCAATAAAAGGTAGGACTGTGATTATACATGATCAAAGGTTGAATCTAAAAATAATTTTGGATAGGACCATGGTACATAGATAGTAACACAAGCTAGATATGTCTATTGACTTTGGACTTGTCTATATTAATTGTGACATGTAACTACCATTGAAAATTTAAGTAAGACAAAACCATGACAACTTATAATCATAAATATAATACAAAGATATTTCTAGATAATTCTTCACTCCCTAGATAGAAACATAGGACATTCACATTTGTTGACTATGTATTTGTCTGCATTAACTCTAAAAAAATTATAACTACTCAACCTTAGGATATTAGGATTTTGTTTGGGTCATACTTAAATTTTTATTTTCTTTCTCTTTACCTTGAAAACCCTATGGGTACTTATGAGATATAGAAACCTAAAAAAAGAGAGGAGGAGTGTAATGGGATAAATAACCTAAATTACCCTCTTGATGATTGACCAATGTCAATGTATTCATATATCTCAAAATGAAACCAAGCCACATAATTTTCACACCTATAGTGGTTATGTAATTGTGCTCCCTGATTATATGTATGCATCTAGAAATTTGACCTTGATAATTGATAATGTTAGCTCTTGACTTGATTTTAGAAGCTTTAGACTTTATTTGACACTACTCCTAGTGCTTGATATTAAATTTGGGAAGAATAGGGTATCTTTACTCAATGTGTAATGGTGTAAAATATAGATTGTAGATTAGAAGTCAAGTCCTTTTGAAATGAGTTTTTTATTTTCTTATATATTGAAACCTTTTAATAATTCCTTTCTCCAACCATATGAAACATATGATAAGACCCAAATAAATATTTTGAAATTTGTAAACTAGCCATTAATTGGCATGGGATGAGGTTGTCCTAAGCAGACATGTCTATGCAGTGGACCTATCTACCTAGCATAGACATATCCTAAAGAATTATGGATATTTGTCCTAATTTTGAGTTAGTATGAGCATGGTGTAGTATAGGTTTGACCATAAAATTTTAAAGTTATGTGTAGTATTGATGGTGAATAGAGGGTTGATTTTGCATATAGATAAATGTCTTAGAGGAATGGAGAATAAGAGTCATGTATTTTGGAACAAGTAGACTGGTTTAAAATGTGTCAAAAATTAACATTATCAAGTATCTATTACCATATTCATGTATCTATAGGTAGCATGAGGGTACAAAATGAGTGCATTCATGTCAACTAGCTTGTAGAGTTGAGATTTGCATAAAGAGAGGTAAAAAAAATGTTGGGAATTATTTTCATCCTGCCATAACTCAGTCTTAATATAATATATGGTAAAGGCTCATGTTATTTTGGATGTATATAACATATCTTTGAGAGGAATATATTATTTTCATATACAATCACTCAACTGAGATTTTATATAGCTGTCAAGGCAAAAACCAAAAAATTAAAAATGATAATAAACTATTCATTAACACCTAAAAATCAACTATAAATGTGGTAAATATAATAAACCAAAAAAAAGATCTTGTATTCATGCCTAAAAGTGGTGTGATGGTTTTATTAGCCACTAGATGGTTGGCCATGAGCAATACATCGAAGATAAAAAGAACTCCATAATAAGGAATGCCTTCAGTGTAATTAATAGCTTCCGTCAAGTTTAATAAATAAAATTGTTTTTGGTATTGTGATATCACTATATGGCGAGAGCCTTAATTTTATGGTCTTGTCATTGTATATTTACAATTATTTGTCGTAAATTATAACTCATATATATTTTATATTGCATCACATAGAAGGCAATTTTTTGGGCAAACATATACATGTATGTATGTATGCATGCATGCATGTGTGTATCTGTATGTATGCATGTACATAAAAACATAAATAATATACATACATATATAGATATATAGATATATGTATGTATGCATGCATACATACATACATACATGTATATGTCTGCCCAAATTTTTTCCTTATATGTGATGCAATATAAAAAATATACGAGTTGTATTTTATGTACATAATCATAATGTTTCCTTATAATATGAAATAAATATGTGATGCAATATAAAAAAATATATGAGTGATAATTTACATAAATAATCATAATGTTTCCTTATACTATGAAATAAATTAACAATAAATTAACATTTGAAGGTAGAGGTTGAATAAATGACCATCATAAAAAAACATTCAAGATGTGTAGGTTCAAGCATCAAATTTAGTCCCTAATGGTGAAATTATGAAGAGTTATTTTTTATTTGGAAGCCATCATTATATTAACTACCAATTGTTAAAAAGGTGGAAATTACACCATAAAGGAATTTATTTTTTTCATAGAAATGAAATTAATTTTTATATAGTTGGTATAGGAAGAGTATTTATGTCCACTATATTTGAAGACGAAACATAAATAGTTTTTTTGTTTTGTTTTGAGGATGGAATTATAGTATTTTTTTCATTATGTGAATGTAATGTAAATATTTATTTATTTGTTCATCACTATTTCACGCTATTTTTCAAATTAAAATGTGCACTAGTATGTTGTAATTTAAATAAGTCATTTTTTAAAACACTACAAAGAGACATTTGTGTGAAAATAAAATTTGAATATTTCATTAGAAGATAATAAACATAATATAATTATTAATGATTTTAATTTATGATAACTAAGAATATATGTAGCCATACAGTCAACAAATTTATTCTATGGAAGCATGTATATTAAGCAAATCAAGTTCATGGTAGTGAAAGCTAAATTAGCCCATTCCAATATGTATAATAAGAAATTTAAGTTCATATTAGTGGAAAATACACACATTATATATCATTATGATATAAAAAGGTTTATACCCTTATGAAAAGGAAGCACACAATCCTAGAGCATAAACATTATTATATCCATTTAATGAACAATAACATACATTGAGGCTAAATTTTGAAAAGTGGATGAAGAGAAAATAGTTTTTCAAAGATACACAAAATCCATATCTAAAAAAGGTTGAAAATCAATCCGAAAATACATATACGAATTTTTATTCAGTGTGATTGTAGTGGAATAGGTTATGAATAAGGTATGGCTTCCTCTTCTTCTCTGTTATGTATATATTTAATTTTATTCATTATTTCATACCGATCAATGAAATATGTAGGGGAAATATCAAGGTCATAAAATGATCACACTCTTGATATTATAATGAATGGCAAGCCTTAGTGATTAATGTTTCCAATATCTGTTATTGCCTTATTTGATGTCATGCCTTATGATTTATGTATTTTTAATGCCCACACTATTTTGAGTTGCATTTTTTGATGATTCCCTATGTAATAGGTGGAATTATAAAATGTGTGAATTTGATTATATCCCATGGGGGGTGGAAATACTTGTTAAATTTTATAACTACATATTGTTTGTAATTTTCAACTTTACATGAATCTACACATTGAGTAAGATATGATTTTATATGGGGTTATGCATGTGAATTACACATGTAGGTATGGTTTTGGAGTGTTTCACATAAATTTTTTATGAGATTTATGCAAGGTTGTTAGTGTGTGTAGTGGTGTTACATATTGGTAGAGTCATAGCAAGGTGTTGCGAGGAGTCATGAAATATGTTGAGTTATGAAATTTAATGTGAATAATAGATTTCACTTGTCTAACTAAAGCTATTAGACTATAGATATGTTAGTAACTATTTGATGGTGCTCTAATGTAGACTTGTTGATGAGTGTTACATGTTCATCACTTGATACACTAGTGATTTCATGTAAGATTCCTTTGCATGCAAAAATTTACAAGTGAATTAAATTGTTGGTTTTAATCATGAGTCTTTTCATGAGGACCATGGATCTACTTGTAAAATATTAAAGTATATTTTCACTATATATGTGTAACAAAGATTGTTACATGTTAAATACACATGATTAAGTGTGTGTATATATAGTATATAGTAAAGCACTATATGAAGGTGGTAAAACATTGTAACTTGCATTTTAATTGTAAGATGATTTAATTTGTGTGAATAACAAGTAGGTTTATTTTTTAACTTATATTCTAATTGTAAGATGATTTAATTTGTGCAAATAATGTTGTGTGAAAACAATGATTGGAAGTAATAAGATATAAATTGAGAATTTTAATGGTCAGAACTTTAAACTATGGAAACTTAATATGGAGGATATCTTGATTGATATAGATCAATGGATTTCCATGTTAGAGATTCTACCTACTACTATGAAAAATAAGAGTGGGAAAATATTGATAAGAAAATGAGAAACTCTATCATACTATGTCTATCCTTTTTAGTTCTATTGAATTTATTGGAGGAAAAGACTTTGAAGCTTTTGTGGGATAAGTTGGGTAATTTATACCAAGAAAAGTCACTAATGAAGAGGTTTTTATTGTGAAGGAAGCTATATTCATTACAAATTAATTAGGGCGAGTCACTTGCATAACACCTAAATTCCTTTAACATAGTGACTAGCCAATTGACATCCATCGATGTCAAGATGGATGCATAAGGTAGATGTATCACTTTTTTGTGCTATTTTGTAGACTCATGGGATGGATTGGTGATGGATATCAATATTCTTATATTGGTTCTAAAATAAGACAAATTAATTATGGATATAATATCAGAGGAATTGTGGGTAAATTTTGTTGATATTTATCAAACTAATGACTCAGGGAGGTACGAGGTCACTCACACAATCAAATAAAGTGGAAGAGTAGATGAAAATTATTGAATTCAAAGGAGGCATTGAAGAATTAAAATAACTCTAAGAAGAAGTGTTAGAACTATGACAAGATAAGGCACTTAAACAAGGACTATAAATCAATAAGGTGGATAAGGCCAAACCACCAGATTTTATGAAATCCTAAAAGAGTTTCAATGATGAAGATGGATATGTGTATTTAGTAGCCTCAAGATCAAAAACATAATGATGCATGATGTATTGCCTTTGGCACTTTATTTCATATGAATCTTGATGAGTGGTTCTATGAATATGAAGAGTATGATGATGGTGATGTCTTTTTAGGAGATAAATCAACTTACTGAGTTGTGAAAGAGGAAAATTAAAGTTGAGATTTATAGATGTTAGGATCAATACTTTCCTAGGTGTATTTCACATTCCTAGACTTGCTAGGAATCAAATTTATATGAGAAAAATGAATAATGTTGGTGTCCAAGTGTTGTTTAGTAGAGGCATAATATGGTGCACAAAGTAATGTTGTTTGAAATGTTTGTGCACTCTATTTAATTATTCTATCTTGATCCCACTATGGTTAGTAGTTGTATACACCCTAAATTGGTCAAGCAATCACACATATAATTTATTTTCATAGTCCTCTTCATAAGAGACTCCAACTGGAGAATACAAGCCTTGTTCACACTAGCTGTGTCTTTTTTTTTCTTGTCTTCATCTTATTTCTCACTTTTTTCACCTTTTTGTTATCTCAATCAACTAATCTATACCCCTAAAGACCCCTAGACTTGGCCTATGTCAGTCCTAACCTTTTTTTTGAGTCTCAAACAATATAATTCTAGTGGACTATAACACTCGATGTTATTGTCCAACAGTCATTTTTTCTTGCTTAATAGGTCCCAAACCCTTCTTATCCCATTATTTAAGTTTTATTTATCTTTTTGATGTCAGCTAGCATGAATAAATATATCAAATTCAAAATAAAGAGTCTCCTATATAAAGGAATTCATAAGGCATTTTATATCTAGCACTTACTACTTTAGCACACTAAATAATTAAAAATCAGTCAATAACATGCTTAGAATTTTGCATCATACATAGATTTGAATGCTTGATCAAGGAAGGGCCTAGGTAAAAGTTCATTCTTACATCTACCATGTGCATTGATTATACATGTTACCTAAGGGAGAACTACATTTAATCTAAGACCCTAACTTGAGGGTTAATGTAAGCAGTGATCAGGACAACAAGGGTTATAGATCATGTGATCATACTTCTTCTAATCTAGTTTTTTCCCTTTTGGATTTTGATATGTTTGATGTTTTGTGATTGTAGATAGACCTAGGGTTTGAAAACAAAATTATCTCCATAATGAGTTTTTTTGATAACCAACACTTGATTTTTCATAGGTACACTCACACAAGCATAACACAACTACCTAGGAAGTTTTAGGTCTTTGTGATTAGTTTGGACAAGAGCAACAAGAATGGACAACAATGCCAGACACCAAAGCATCCACTTTTTAGCACTCCTATACTTTCATAAAAAAAATATAGATTTAGGTTTACAACACTTTTCCAGTCCTACACAACCATTTTCAACATCTGTATCAACCATCTCAATTTATTTTCTAGATAAGTTATATTTCTTCTTATTTATTGCTATTTTTAGAAAGGTGAAAAAGACAAACAATTACACAAAACATGACTATATTTATTGCTATAGTTTTTCATAATTTATTAATCCAAACCCTTAAGTAAAATAGAAATAAAACTCCATTATTCCCAAATAAGTTAAATCATTTGGTGAACTCGACTTACTTTGAAAAAATCTTAAACCCTAGCTAACCTTAGGGTTTTCCTTCACATTTTTGTGCAAAATTCAATTTCAAAAATTTGATTTTTGTATAATTTTTTATACATTTGTTTTATTTAAATTTATTTTAGAATTCAAATTATTTCAATAATTTCAAAATTCTAAAACTCTAACCTAAAACCCTAGATTTCCAAACTAGGTCCTCAAACCCCAAGCCTTCCTCCCTTATACTTTTTAGATAAAATTTTTGGAATTTTTGTAAATTTTTTGAAGTGTCAAAAATATTTTAAAAATATCTATGTTAGTAGTCATTCTTGTATTTATTTTCTTAATATTACTTTTACATACTCTTTTTGGTGAAAACAATAAAATGGCCACTAAGGCACTTCTTCCCTTTCATCCTATAGATAAATTTCTATTTTTTTCTCATAATTATGACAATAAATGGAAAAATTTACAAAATTTCACATTAGCCAAAAATGAGGAAAATTATTTTATTTACAATAAAGATAATTACTATTGTTGTAATAAGGAATACAATGTTGCATATGAAAGTGATAGTGAAGAAAAAGTAGATGCATCTTCTTCTCTCAAACCTATCTATTTTCTTCCCTCTTCCAAAGAAAATAAATTTGATGAATGGGAGAGTTAGTTTTCACCTCATTTTCCTATGTACAATACATCAAATGTATAAATTATTCATGTAATTCCAATTGAACCTATCATTGGTGATAATTTGCTTGCATTTGAACCTAGTCCATCCTTCTATTTTGCTACTTCTATGTTCAAATTATAACAATATAAATGAAATAGAATCAAATTTCCAATGAATAGTTCAAAATATCCATCTCATGTTCTTAACTCTACTTTTTCATCTCAAAAAACTACAAAAGAATGTTTAAATGATAATTCTCTCACTCTTACTTCTCATATTACAAATGAAAATAATGCATTCACTCCATTCAAGGATAACATAGATGCACATATTATTCCAATTTCACATGACAATTTATTGTATATTAGAAAAGAATTAACATCTTCTCTTACCCCTCTCCCTAGTGATAATAGAAGTGATAATGGGTATGATAGTGAACATGCAAATGAATATGACAATGAGAGTGAATATGAAAGTGATACTTCTAATTCTATTTCAAATGATTTTTTTTGATTGTGATAATGTATGGAATAATGATGACTATTATGCATATAGTGAAGAAGAAAATGCATCTCATGCTTCTAACTCTTCACTCACTCTTTCTCTCAAACATAATGCATTATAAAATATTGCTTCTACTTCTATGCATGATTATATTTAAAATGATACACATGTCAATGATAACATCACATCTTCTATTCAATTAGAATCTAATTCACTAAATACTAAAGATACCAATGAATCTCCCAAGCCACCCCCTATGACGCTATCACCTATTTCTCACTCTTCACCCAAAGAGAATGGTAGCCCACATCCCTCTACTAAGGTCCAAGTTACCATTCCTGTAAAGGTTCAAGTGAGCACGCCCCCTCTCTATGATCCAATTACTAAATCTAGCATTCATGTGGCTAAAATGAATGATCAAATTCAACATTTAAATGAACCACTTCAAGATACTAATATACCATCCCAAGAGATTATTTTTTTAATCAAGTAGTTGGTGAATTACAACACCAAGTACATCTCCTTACTTTAGAAAACAAGGCTTGTAAGTCTTGGATGGATGCTAATTACTTGCATGGTAACCCTCTTCTGAAGACATTTTTCAAAGCTTCATTGCCTAAGCATTTCAAGAACCACCATTGCCTCAATTTTATAAGGCTTTAACATTTGAAACTCCTTTGATTTTACTTAAGTTGTTCCAAAAAACATTAGTGGGTAATGCATATAATTGGTTATTTCATCTACTCCTTGTTGGATCTTTGCATACATATGATGAGTGAGAGGAGGCATTTCTCAAATATTACATAGAAAACAAGGGCCCTCATGTTACATATGAGAAACTTGCCACATTGCATCATAATTCTTTAGAGCCAAATAGTGATTATATCTTATGATTCAATACTCACATGTTACACTTGATCTATAAACTAACAGATTTAGAGGTTCAAAATATATTTATTAATTAGCTTCACCAACCCCTCCCAGAGTGTATATTATATTATAAAAAGTCCTCTTTTATAAACTTATGTTATCCAATTTTATCCTTGAATAATATATTGGGATTGATTGAGTTAGATTTATTTGATTGGCTTATTCTGAATTTCATAGCATTACTTGCATCTAAAAATCCTAGCACAAAATATACACCATATCCCAAACAAGGTAGGAGACCATAACCAAAAAATCAACTAGTTAAGAACATAAAACTAGTTTCTAGAGCACCACCTATAGTATGCACTATAAAGAACATTAGTAAGGCATCACTACAATTTGATTTAGAGTAGGATAGCCCATATGTCATATCATTATAACTACTAGATATGAGGTCAATCATATTGCCTTCTACTCATCATCAAGATTCACATCTCTTACATAGACAACCACATCATCCCTTTTGTAACTATTATAATGATTGTTATGGACTCAGGGCCTATATTAATAGATGTGTTGATAATGACATCATATCATTCACATTGGGGGGCATCAAGATCTCCTCCATCATGGATCCATAGACCCCATTCCTCCATGATTAAGTCATCCCATGACATTCCTTCACAAGAATAATCAGTTATTCATTATGAGAGTAATGTGGTTTCTAAGATAGAACCTCATAATAGATATCCTACCCCACCTACTTAGAGGGTTTGGAGACCAGTGTAATGAGAAAATCTTACATATAGCAGTTTAGTCCATGGAGTACATAGTGTAGTTCCATATACATATCTAACATAGTCACAGGCACTAAAATAGAGTTTTTAAGGTCCTTTCTCATGTAGCAACTTGCTATGGTTAGGATTAGGTGAACCCACATCACAAAGTACTACTCCAAATAGATATTCACTACAACCAAGTTTTTAGGTACCTATTTCACATAGAAAATTGCTATTATTGAGATTAAATGAGCTCTTGTTATATGTTATAGTTTGGTCTCAATTTATTGCTCAATCATACACATCACAATAAAGGCCATAGGGTGTTATTTCAAATAGTAATCCACTACAATTATAGATGGATGAGCCTCCTTCATAACACACAATTTCATTTGTGCATCCATTGAGATTGCATTTTACAAAGTCTCCAAGTACAACTAAAGTTAGTGCATTGTAGAAAACATTAGATATAGGGCATATTCCTACACAACATGAGTAGTATGGTCACTTGTTCAGTTGGCCATCAGGATTCAGATAGTGATACATCATCCATGGGGATGATATGCATAAAGTGATATCTTACATCCCCTTTTACTAACAACTAACATTCCTAGTTTCAAGTAACCATCCCTACCCAAACCAAATTATCTAAATCTTGATCTTACCAATATCTTGTTTGACCAATATTAAACCAATTCACTTTATCAAATCAATTTACCAATTACAAAACAACAACGTTTTTTACTCACATATGATTCAAAATAAAAATTAGCATCATAATTGAACCTATAAACAACAATCAAATCACATCCCAAATACCATTTTACTAAACATATGCAACCTCAACATTAATTCCAAATCAGCTATTTTTAATCAACCATTTGTAACAAATATACCATTATACTCCATATTCCATAACATAATATGCATGGGTCAAAATCAAACAAGTATCCATATATATGTAATGAATTTTCAATACATATATACTAATATCAAGTATAATCAATCATGAATGATCATCAGGCCCTCACTCTCAATCTCACTCTCTCCACCAGTGTTAGTCCCATAATACACCTTAGCACTTGATGACCCCACTCCTCAAGCTATCACATGTCTCTTGTGACCACTCTTTCAATCCAATAGCTAACCATGATCCTCACACAAGTTTTCACATCATCTATGAAGATATATATACTAATCTATGATCCTTTTACTAATAGATCCAAAATCATGTGGGGGCATCCTATGCCTATCTAGCTCAACTCTCATCTCATCTCTCTCCTACTACCCTAACATATGTAGATATCACTATAACAACCTTATCAAATAGATGGGCATGGATACTAATTATGACCATCAATCACTCTATCAATCCCTCCTCCACTACATCATTAGGTGCATGTTGTGTGAGTTCTCAGAGTGTCAGCTTGATTATTGTCTCCCAATAATCATCATCTCCACCTCCTACCATAGCCTGTGCTCCATCTTGAGCACCTCCCACTTTGCTTGTGCATAAATTATGACACTATGTTAGCTATATAATTTAAAATCAAAATAAAATCAAAAATTTATACATATTTCAAATGTAATCACTACTTACCTTCCATCATTTGGATCAGCTTAGGATCCTCATACTCTTAGAGAATCCCTTATATCTATAAGGTAAAATAGAGCCCACCAATGCCTATCTCACCATATGGTATACAAATTTGTACATCCAAATCTAGAATATCTATGACCACATCCCTCACATCCAAAGGCAATGGTGTGAGCTTAGCCTCAATAGGCCTCACATGAGCTCCTTCCCTCATAGATGTTCATGCACTCCTCACCTACACCCATGCTACCAGGGGCACATATTGTGGTACCCCAAACTATCTAGTAATGAGATCATACTAAAATCACTCATATACTCCACCCTAGTGGTCATATATCCAACAACTGACCCTCATATATAGTAGATGTACTCCATCCTATACCTACCCAAGAAATCCTTTGTAAATCCTCCATATGATGTCACCAACCACCAATCCATCTCAAACTTGCCTATAATGGTCCATCCCATAAGATCAGATAGCCATTATGTTTGTCCACCACTCCCTAAATGACTATGGAGGTGCTCACTCTACCCTTGATAATCCAATTGGTCACATAACTACTATGTGCTCATAGGCCTAATAATGCAATAAGGTCATCACACACCATACCACTGAATGACTCTTGTGTAAACATGTAAATGTCCCTATATAGGTGGGCTAACATAGTCCTCCCCTATGAGAATATAATACCATATACCTCCACAATATGCATAATCCTATGCATCTTATATGCAATAAATACTCTACTCCCATTCATAGTAACAAAATATGCCAATAAAATAACCAACCACTTCCATAAGCATAGAACATTAGACTACATAATGATCGATAGTAGTATATCACTATTACTACCTCTTTGATGTATACTTGAGGACACACTAGTAAAGTATAAATATGCATGATCAATCACATTAGAACCCATGTCATCTTGTATCATTACTCATCACCTACTAACCAGTAAATATAGTATATGATACACATCCTCTAGAGTCACGGTCATCTCCCCTATAGATAGCCAAAAAGTACATATATCCACATTTTAACTCTTAGATAAGGTAATCATCAGATATTGATCCCACTACACTATACCTAGGTCACACATATGACCCAACCCTACCCTATCCATAACTACTCTCTCATCATTAGATAGTGATAATAGCCTCAATGTCTCCATTACCCAAGCTTTATAGAACTCTCTCATCTGTACCTCACCTTGCATCACCAGAAATAACACATCTATCAATCAATAATACCAAATCAAAATCCAAGCTAAACTAATAGTAAACAACAAAGCAACATCCTAGAAAAATTATGCCTCTTGGAAAACAACACTTTAGTAAGGACAACAATGATGGACAAGAGTGTCAAACCCTAGACAAGAGCAATGAACCCTAAACAAGAGCATTGGGCTACAAGACAAGATCACTAAAAATAGAGAAAAACTTCCTAAAGTACTTTTAAACCCGCAAAAACATTAAAATAGGCCTAAAAACTAAAAAAAACCAAGTGTTTGAGCTACTTACTAAGGTCACACCACCAGCAGCCTAAACCTGGGTTGCTAGTTGCTTAAATTAGGTTGTAATAGGTGCTCATCTACTTGGCATTTTTATCGCTTCAAGAGCTCAAAATCTCAACCTAGTCAATGCATAAATGAATCAAGAATCAATCCAATTTCCTATGTTAACAAAAATTTTCATTCAAAACACAATACCATTTTCCCCATAACTCAAAACTTGTAACTCTATTTTTCAAACCATTTCCTTCCACAAAATCATGAAAATGATACCTTCAACATCACCCAAGATTTTCTCTCTTACTACCTTATCTACCTACTACGACATGAAAATTTATATATTTATCTTATACCTAGACACATGCCTTGGTCATCACCAATCAAAACATGTTTCACTCTCAACAACACAATCCAATAAATCAAACACCATTTCAATCTATTCACAACATACCAACCTTGTTTCTATTACTATGCCACTATTCATCACTTTTGGATCGACCTCCTCTATCTCAGATTTTGTCCCTCTCCCCAAAAGGGGATTATCATTCATACTATTCCTATTTCTACACTTACCTAGCATACCAATCCACTCTCATAAGTGGATACACCATGGTTCTTAGACAACAAACATTTAGATTATCAGATTTAGTTCAAATTAGTCGAGGTATATAGTGACTCAGATTATGTGGGTCACTCAACATTACTATGGAATTTAGAGGGATATACCTTTAGTTTAAAGATACATAGACTATTTAGATTTAGTGGTTTAGATTATACAGATTCATAGTGATTTTTATATAGATACATAGACTATTCAGATACAATGGTTTATATTATATGGATTCATAGTGAATGTGATACATAAATATACTTAGATGCAATATTTGGGGGTATGTACATGCTACACATCTCACACATACAACTTCATACAATATGACATAGTTATAATATCAGATAGTAGAGTATAGGCATAGTGTTTTGATCTCTAATTTTGTAAATGTTGTAGGGTAAGATATGTCATATCACATGTGGTTAAGATGCATCAATCACATATTGGATTTAGGGGTATGGCATAGATCTTCATGTTATTCATCACTTAGGGTTATAAATATGGAATGGTAAGACATGTCATTCTCTTCTTTCAAATTAACCATATTTTTATATTACACCTAGCTATACCTAGGTTATCACCAGGTTGGACCACATGGCCATCTGCAGTGGTTGGTCTATTATATTACTTAGATCTAGATTATATGAGTTTGTGTGAGATAGAGGACATAAATTATTTTTGAGCTTCGAGGCACTTCTTAGTTTTATTTTATATATTTAGAGTGGGGGCATGATATATTTTGCTCTTCACATCATAAATTTTTTATACATACATCTAGATTACATGAGTTTATGTGGGATAGAGGATAGATATTGGTTTTGGACCTCCGAGCATTCCTCATCTTCAATTAGATTCAACATAAGGGGTAAGAATTTCCCTCCTTCTCCATGATACATGGATTCTACATTAAGATTCAGTACAAGGGGCATATACTCCATGGATTCCTTCTCTCTCCAAGCACTATTCATCTTTCTATCCACTTCCCTAGCTAGGAAGTAAGTTGGACCCTTGGAACACATTCACCTCCATAGAGGTAGGTTAAGGTCTGCATTTTATTACTCTTTATTTTACTCTAGTATTTCATTTCATTTCATCACTAGAATAAAAGGGGGGAAAATTTATACACCCTAAATTTGTCAAACAACCACACATATTATGTCTTTTCACAATACTCTTCATAGGAGACTCTAATAAGATAATATGAGCCTTGTTCACACTAGCCATGTATTTTTTTTACTTGTCTTGGTCTTGTTTCTCACTTTTGTCACATTTTTTTTTTAATCTTAGTCAACTGATATATACCCTGAAAGACCCCCAAACTTAGCTTATGTCAATCTTAGCCTATTTTAATGAGTCCCAAACAACAAAATTTTTGGTGGACTATAGTGCCCAATGTTCCTTTCCTAGTCAACACTATTGTTCAATGGTTATTTTTTCTTTCTTAACAAGTCCCAAACCCTTCTTAGCCCTTCCCTTAAGTTTTATTTATCTTTTTAATGTTTGTTAGTGTGAATAAAGATCCCAAATTCAAAATAAAGAGTTCCTATATAAAGGACTTCACAAGGAATTTTATATCTATCACTTACTACTTTGGAACACTAAATAATTATAAATCAATCAATAGTAAAGCTCAAAATTCTTCTACATCACACATAGATTTTCATGCATTGATTATGTACGTTCCTTAATGGAGAACTACATTTGATCTAAGACCCTAGCTTGAGGGTTAATGTAGGTAGTGATTAGGAAAATAGGGGTTATAGATCACACAATAATACTTCTTCTAACCTAGTTTTTTCCCTTTTGGATTTTGATATGTTTGATGTTTCATGTGTATATATAGACCTAGGGTTTGAAGACAAAATCAGCTCCATAATGAGTTTCATTGACAACCAATGCTTGATTTTTCATAGGCACACTCACACAAGCACAACACAACTACTCAAAAAGTTTCAAGTCTCTATGATCATTTTGGACAAGATTAGCATGAACAGACAATGCTGCCAAACATTAAAGTGTCCACTTTTTGGTGCTCCTATCCTTTCACCAAACAAAATCTAGATTCAAGTTTATGACACCTTTCCAATCTTAAAAACCCATTTTCAACATCTGTATCATCCATCTCAATATTTTTTCTAGCTAAGTTATATTTCATCTTATTTATTGCTATTTTTAGAAAGGTGAAAAAGATAAATAATTACACAAATCAATACTATATTTATTTCTATATTTTGTACTAATTTATTAATCCAGACCCTTAACTAAAATAGGAATAAAACTCCATTATTAACAAATAATTTAAATCAGTAGTGCAAGTAAAATATCTCTCATGTTCCTCAGACCAAAGTTGAATCAGAAATGTGCACATTAGCTCTAATAGAAATGAGAATGCTCTAGCATCAAAGACTATGTCATGTTAGAGTGAAGGGTGTGTGCATGTTACTGATCAAATATATGGTAAAAGGGATAAATAATTATCTCTTAGACTTCAAACTCTATGAACACTATGTTTATGATAAACATAGTCAGGTGAAGTTTCCTAAAAGTAGTACACATGCAAGTGAAATATTACAAGTGATTCATAATGATGTGTTCAGATTGGTTGAGGTTCCATCACCAAACATGTCTATCTAATATGTGAATTTCATAAATGACTATACCGTTAATACTCATGTATAGTTCATTATGAATAAATATAAATATCTCAAGAAAGTCATGGAGTTCATATCCCTTGTGGATAGCCAGATGAAGAAGAAGATCAACCTACTACACATAGACAATGTGGGTGATTTATACTAAAAGGATTTTATTGAGTTTTAAAAATAGAGTGGCATTGAAATACATAAGATGACTCCATATAATTTACAACATAATAGAGTCGTAGATATGATGCACACTACACTGATGGACAAGGACCAAAGCATGTTGAGTGGTGCACATTTGGAGAATTGTTTTGGGTTAAAGCAATGGTTACTATTTATTACTTAGTCAACTAATTCCCAACATTAATGTTTATTAAGAATAATATATATGACACTTAGACTGATAAAATCCATGCTTGAACATCTATGCATTTTTATTTGTGATGCATAATCTCATATCCCAAAGGAAAATAGATTGAAGTTTGACATTTAAGGATGTAAAGTGTATCTTCATTTGGTATGGGGGTGGTGTAAATAGGTATAAGTTGTGGAATTCCTAAATGAAAAAATGTGGTATATATCCATAATTTTGTCTTAAGGGAGGTACACAAGGTGAACATTAAGAACCAAATAAATAACCAAAGCAAGAGACAAAATAGGTATAGGATGATGTATATACTAAAAATTATGTATCTGAGTATGTCACAATAGATGATGAGCTATAAGAGTATAAGAAGAGTAAGTATTTATTATAAATATAAGAGATCAAAATGGGTGAACACGATACCATTAGGTATAGCCAACCATAATTTCATTCTACATATATGTTATCAATGACTAATAGTGATGAACCCAAGACAATGAAGGAAGTTATGGGTTATACATGATTTTTTTTTAGAAGAAGACTATGAATAAGAAATGGAGTGTCTAGTTAGGAATTCAACTAATGAATTAGTCAAGTTACCTCTTAATAAATAACATATAGGTTGTAAATGGGTTTTAAAAAAAAGCAAGATGCACAAATAAATGGATAGGTATAAGGGTTGTCTTGTAGTAAGAGGGTTCTCACAAGTAGAGGACATTGACCTTAGTGAGACCTTTTCTCTTGATATAAAACTAAATTAAATCATATTTATTTTATCTATTTATGTTTCATTTTATCTAAATATTTAGAAGATGGACATGAAGACAATGTTCCTCCATGATGAGCTTGAAGAATAAATTTACATGTCACAACTTGGTAAATTCAAGATAAAGTTGAAAAAAGACTTGGTTGGTAGACTGAATAATTTCTTGTATGGCTTTAAATAATCACTCAAAATATGGAATGATAAGTTTGACATCATGTGCTTGGACTCATGCATGTGCACAACAATGTTAATCCTTATGTTTATAATAAGGAAGAGGGTGATATTTTGTCATCATAGTCATCTATTTGGATGATATGACACCGATATGAAATGATAAGGAAATGATCAAGCATGTAAAGTCCCAAATATCTATAAAGATTTAAATGAAGGATCTTGATGCTATGAGATTTATCTTAGGTATATAAATCAAACAATATCATGCAAACATGAAGCTATGGCTTGGACAAAGGAAGTACATTAAGATAGTTTTGGAAAGGTTTCAAATGTAGGATAAAAATATGGTGTGCACCCTTTTCCTAATTGGTTAGAAAATATCAAATATATAATGTCCAAAAACTCATGAGGAGTTGAAGGACATGTCTTAAGTTCCATATGTCAGTGTAGTGGGAAGCCTGCTATATGTAATGGTCTACACAAGACCTGATATTGCACAATCAATGGGAGTAATCAGTAAATACATGTTGAATCTAGGAATGAAAATTAGATAAAGTGAAGATGATATTCAAGTATTTTTGAGGAAAATATGATCATTTGATCTACTATCATAGTGTACTTGATGAAGGAAAATATTTTAGTCTATAAGGATATGTAGATTATGAATGAGATAAATATCTTGATTATCATAATTCTACTAGTGGCTATGTCTTCAACATATTTGGTGAAGTGATAAGTTGGATGAGAAAATGAAAGGATAGTGTTATAATATCTACCACCATAGTTTAATTTATCTCAATGACTCATGAAAGCAAAGAAGTGGTTTGGGTTCAAAGGTTATGTTCTAGTGTTGGGTTCTCTTAAAAATATAGAATCCTAGAATGCGATAGCCCAAGACCAATCTATCTAGCAAAGAACTTTAAATTTCATTATAAAACAAAACACATTGACATGTGATATCATTTTATTAGGGAATTTTTGGAGGAGATAAAGATAAATCTAGAGAAATTGGACACAAAGGAAACCATTTTGGATTCATTGATGAAGGCAATGAGTGCTAATAATTTATTTTGGTGTTGAAAACAAATGGTCATAGCTACCCAAATATACTGAAGGATGATCTCATGATTCCTTATGCAAAGTTTTTAACAAGTGGAAAATTATTTGGAATGTTTCAACTTTACATGAATATGTGTATTTCATAAACTATGATTGTGTAGCATGTTACACAGGTGAATTATGCAAGTTGGTATAATTGAAAAGTGTCATGTGATGTTTATCATAGTTTCATAAGGTTTTAAACATGTGAATTGGTGTTGTGTATTGGTAAAGTTATATATAAGTTTTGTGAGGAGCTATGCAACATGCTAAGATGTGAAAGGTTATCTGAAGGATAAATTACACTTATCTAATTGAATCATTAGACTAAAGATGTGTTAGAAATTACATAATGGTGCTTTGATTGGACTTGTTGAGGACAATTACATGTTGATAATTTAATACAATAGTGGTTACATGTAGGATTATATACACACATAAAGAAACATACTAAATGTAATCATATAAAATGCTAAATTGGATGACTTAGGCATGGTTAATAGCACCCAACCTATAGGTCCTCTTTCTTGGTAACTTAACCCTTTTTGGCTAGAATTTTAATGATTCCCAGTCACCCATAACTTTATAAAATTATATTTTTTAGACCCATGTATCCCTCTTAGACCTAGATCTATCACCCCAGGTCTCATCTTCCTAGGAAAATAACACCCAACTTGGATAATTGTGCCAGAACTCAGGGGTGTCCTATTTTTAGTATTGTTGTCTGAGTTCACTTTAGCCTCAAGCAGTCATTTTTTCTTAATTACTTATCTTTTCCTTTTTTTTCCTAATATAATCTCATATAACCAAAAATCACCAGTTTCCATATAAAAGGCCATTCAATGTCCATTTGGAAGGGTTGACACTCATTCACAGGTAAAAAATCAAGAATACAAACAAGTATACTCAAGAACTCTTCCCTATTCTCTACATACAACCTTCCAAGACAAATTCAAGCCTATTCAAGAACTCATACCAATACCTAATCATATAAAGTACATTCTAGTTTCACATCTAGTTACATACATCACATAATTACACCAAGCACTTTAATTGGGAGAACTACATTAGCTTGATCCCTCTTCAAACTATTGGTATGTAGGCAGTGTGCCTACACATAGGGTGTGAAGTGCATCCGTCATATCCTTTACACACTAACACCTCCTCTCTTTTCCAAGTTCACTACTCAAGTTTAGGCACCAAGAGCTCTTAAGGGTTTTAAAGATTGAATCAAACACATAGTGAGCTCTGCACAAACCCAAGCTTCAATATTTCACTACTAGGGTGTCATAGGCTTGCCAAATAGAACCCAAAAAGTCCAAACCACTAGGAGAACAATTCCAAAAGTGGACAATAATGCCAAGTAGTAGGATGCACTGAGTTTTGAACTCCTGTCCAATCTAGAAATAGAGTTTTAGGTCATGTTTATGATAGTGTACCATCCCTACACAATAATTTCTAGACCTTGCATCATCTATTTCAGTGGACATCAATGGTATCGAAGTGCACCCCTTAACGAGGGGGGAAGTGCAACGGAATGTACTCTGCAATATGGCCATCTAGCTTACTGAAGGGGGAGAATCTCCCATTCTCTGACGTCGAGAGACTCAAGGGACCGTAACATGCCAGAAAGGGGATTGAGTTAGACCCACCCGAAAGGAAATAAGGCTAAGGACTTCCCTCACGTCGACGGAACTACCTATAATTATCTAAGTTTAATTTCTTCACACTTACTAATTCTAGAAAAGGTAAAATATATATCTATTTACACAAATTAGTAGGTTAATTGAGACACATTAATTACTGATTTACATTTACTTAGACCTTTATTTTATTAGGAATTAAACACTTAATTCCCAAAAAATAATAAAACACTAACCATGTACACTCAACCTCTTAAGGTTGGGTTGAGGTGGTCGAATATGAATGATATGATAGTCAAAATACTAGTCTATTAGTCTGGTTGGGGTGATTAAATAGGATGAGTTGAAAGGGTTGGTTGATTTGGAAAAGCTACTTGCATATGGTTTTGTCTTATGTGTTGTGGTAGATGCTTGTGTCTATACCAAAATAACTTGAATGTGTTAAAGTGATCATTGAGGTCATAAAACTATGGTGTAATAATATTCTAATAATATACCAATTATAAAAGAAGTAGGTAGTGTAACTCTTGATCTATACTACTCTCCTTAAATGGGTTAAAGTTAGGTTAGATTAGTTTAGGTATTTGGTCAGCTCTATAAGGCTATCTTAGATAATGTCATCTATAAATAAAATGAAATTAAAAGAGGTTAAACCTGAGAATGTAGAGGTCAAATTTGAAGGGTTCAAGCTTAATGGGCCAAGAGGTGATTTTATGTAGCTAATTGGGAATTAGGAAACCTAGTTTATTTATATATAGTATTTAACTAGATAATGATAAAATTGGGTAAATGTGTGGATTAAAACATTTGTAGATAAAGCTCAGAGTCTATATCACTCTATATATTCCATGTCAGGATGGGAGCAGGTATTTTAAGAAATGTTCATGTTCTATGTAGATGCACTTTTTCAGGAAGCATCATCCAAGGGTGAGGAAAATGTTTGCTTGAGGTTTTAATGTGTTGTTTTGATTTTTGTTGAGGTCTTCTAAATAATTCATGGTTGTTTTATAAAGTATGTGTTTTGATTATTTTATTATTTAGGTGACTAAATGTTTGGAAAATTTTAATTTATCATTTTTTGGAAACAAATATGAAAATAATTAAATAAACTAAAACTACTATAAAAGGAAAATTGTAGAAAATAAAGAAATACAAAAATCTTTTTGTTCTTTTTTTAATATATAATATGATAATTCTAATGAATTTAAAAATGAAACTAGACTATGAGTGTTGATTTTTTTCTTTTGATTTTCTATTTTTATAAAGATGTAGAAATTTAATTGTACTTGCTCAAAATGCACATTTCAATTTTTTTTTAGATGGATGCAACTATAAATGAAGGATTATTCTATGCTTCACAATACATAGATGAAAATCTATATATGGTTATAATATATGTGTCCATGAAACTAGAGCCCTACATTTTGAAAACTAAAAGTGAATGCAAGTTTTTTGTTTTTTTGTTTGGTATGTTTTTAACCAATCCTAACATGCAAATAGAAAATTCTGATCTATCTATGAATATGATTTGAAATTTTAGAGGTGTGCAACATTGAGAGATGGTTTTGTACATGAAACTATTTTATTTTGAATTTATTGGATGTGTATGTAAGAGGATGTAAAGATTACACACACACACACACACACACACACACACACACACACACACACACACACACATTTGTGTGTGTGTATGTTGAAAAATATAGATTATAAAGATGTGGGTTATTGTAAATGAAATGATTTTTATTTATTCAACTCTAAAAACTAACATACAAGACTATATTCTTTCTAATTTCTATATGCAACTAAAACTTTAAAATCCTAAATAATTTATAATGCAAAGGAGTATAGAAAATGATTTATTTTTGAATTTTAAGTGTTATTTTCTATCATGAAACTAAAAATAATTAACAAGATCTAATAAAATTAAAAATGTTAATAAAACAAGAAATAAAACAAAATATTCTAATCTAATGAAATTATAGGATAGGTGGAGAAGAATATTTTTTTGGAATTGGAATTTTTCTAATCCTTAGGCTAGTATCTCCTTAGTTTTTACTCAGTGATGACTTGAGTATTATCCAACAAGGGAAATTTAAAAATCAATGATAACACAAGGGAAAAATTAAAATAAGAGGTAGTTGGACTATGGCTATGTAGACACTAAAATTAACATTTATTTCTAAAACAATGCACTTGTGACCACTCCTTATGCACACTTAACCTATGCTTAATTCCATAGTTTCAAATAATTATTTTTGTACTTATATACAAATAACCCTCTATATTAAGTAAAATATAATAATAAATTTTCTTATTCCTCATTCCAATTATCCTAAACATATTACTTGATTGATTCATACATATATTTTAACTATCTCTTCTCCTTAGATGAAACCACTCTTTTAGGATAATCTCATACATTGGTTGTGTCTAAATCTACTGCTTTCATCCTCCCACCAATTAATGACTAGTTTCCCAAATTAAGATTCATCCCAATAGGTCATTCCACATGTTTCACATGTCTAACTAGAGGAAATCCCAAAAGGTCCACTTATAATAAAAATTTCTATCCATTTGTGAGGGAGGCTTCCATGATTGCAAACACCATATATTATCTAATTGTACATTGAGATGAAATTACCTATTCTTCCAAATTCTAAGTCCACAAATCTAAATAATCCTTGAGCTAGGTGTAAATACAACAATAAAGTCACAAGCCATTTGTTTAAACACATAATCACACCATGATTGCATTGGAAAATAACATTTCATTAGTATTATACACACACCACCAGAGCATGGGATAATTACATAAAGTTTGATCCCTCTTTAGAGTATTGGTATGTAGGAAATGCTCAACACATAGGGTGTTGAGGTCAATAAAAAACTTAAACCCTTGATCATTTCACCCATTTTAAGGTATTTAATCCCTCTTATCATTAAACTAGATTTATAGTGAAGATGAAGACACACAACGGCTCCCACAATGAAGTGAAGGCATATGGATAGACACACAAGACCTATAGGTGAAGGTGCATCTCTTAGAATATACACAAAGTTAAAAACCCTAAAGGACAAAACCTCACCCTACATATAGTAATGCATGCCAGCTAAGTCCAAGCAACTTGACCTTGTCTTAAGATAATGTGGAGCCCATTTATTTTTTCACAACTTCATATAACTTCATAGTCAATTTCATAATCACTATTGTAGTCTTACAGAGCCATGTTTTTGCTAAGTAATTTATATTTTTATACTTGTATCTCTTATGTATTATAATTTATCAATAGTTTATCTTAATTAGATTAAACCTATTTAAACCAAATTTTAATAGAAAAATATTAGTGAACCTGCTAGAGCATTGCAAGCTCTAGATTTACCTAGGGTTTTCTCCTTTGTTAACATTTTTGTTAGGGTTTCATATTTCATATTTTATAATTTTATACTAATCATGATTATAATGATTGAATCTATCTATTATTTATTGGTTCAAATTTTACTAGTATTGTTTACATGTTATTTGCCTTCAACATGTAAAGTATTTTGGTTGCATGTAAGTCCATGGCTTCACAACTTAATGGAAAAGATAAAATTCAAGATAAATAAAAAAATCATAATGAACATTTTGGATCTCTCATGGATTATTATTATTGCATTGCTAATTTTGAGATGCCACTTGTTATTACTAGACATTAGAGGGACCAGATGGTTATTTTTTCCCCTATCCCGATAGCTCCCAAATTTATTTTCTCATATACTACCTCTACTATTTTACCTAGGATATAATAAATCCTATGGCTCAAGTTATTCTCACTAGATGAGGTCAAGTGGTCTATCTGACAAGGTAGGAGGAACAAACTCAATAAGTCCCTCCTCATCCCTAAACAAATACAATGAGCCTAATTAATCAAGCTAATAGGTATGATATTTTTTATTAGTTAAAGAATACACCATCTAATATTTATATGTTATAATTATTTTAAAAAGATACCATTTTTAAGGATATCTTGTATCAAGCATTGAATCATACATTTAGACCATGTGACATAGAACCTTCTTAATTTATGTCTATTATAAATAATTTGAAAGATATTGAGGATGTTATATATTTTGGAAATGATGATTTTCTTACACAGTCTACTATTGATCAAAATCTTCATTTATTTATATAAGTTTAAATAAAAAATATGATACTTCAAAGAGTTTTGATAGATAATGGTTCAGGACTACATAATTAAAATTTAAAATTTGTATAGACAATGGGGTTTAATATGTATTTTATCTAAAATACATATAATAATATCCATGGATTTGATGGATACAAAATTAATCCTTAACACTTTAAATATAATCAACATGGCTTCTTATGATTTTTGTTGAAACACATTTGAAAGTTTAAGGGTAACATGTAATCTTGATGGGATAATATGTTGATAAGAACATGATGTGAATGCAGATGAAGGCAATGATTGTGATGGATGGAGATGTGTAGATAACGATGATAAAGTATAGTAATGGGTAGGTGTTGGTGGTATTATTTTGGGAGAAAAAAAGTGTAGGGTTCCAAGAAAAGGTTGGAAAAAATGATAGAGGGGGTCATAGCAAGGGTCAAAGTGGCATATGAGAAGGATCAATGCAATGGCTAGGAGGGTGTATATTAGATAGGAGTTATTCTAGGTGTGGGGTTGGGAGTGAGAGATGCTATGGCTAGGTAGGGAATGTGTAAGGGATAAAGTAAGAATTATAAAGATCAAATCAGAATTTATTTCTCCATACCACAATATTTTTTAGGGCAAGTTCCATTTGAATAGTTTGATCAATGTTAGGTTTAGAGCATTCAAATGAAGATCAAGGTTGGTCTAATGGAAGCACCTCTTTAGGGAAGTTGGTGTATAAAATAATAGGACTAGATAGGGTTTATTCTAAGGATTTGGTGTTTTCTAGTTGCATTAATATATTTAACTCTTTTCATTCATGTGGAGAATTTTACAAAGAATTTATTCTCAAGACTCATCCTGATTCAAATCCTATCCTTAAACCCAAAAGTCAGATCTACCTAGAAGAGCTAGATGGGGAAGAAAAAATAAGTGGAGGGTGGTTCAAAGGGGAATACAGAAGTTGAACTGTCTTTAAAAGGTGCTTAGGAAATGACTTGTCTAGGTGATGTTCCCTTGATTTTTTTGAAATGCCCCCTATTTTGAAATTTTTGATTCAGAGCTCATAATTATTGGTTTAGATAGGAAGTATTTGATTGGCATATGTTTAGGGAAGAAAAAATCTTAGGAAGTGATGATACAATGGTTGAAAGGTACTTGGGCTTCATTAAAAACTCCTTTATCAATGTTGTCTATTGGATTCTTTTAGCTTCTATTTCATTCTTTGGAAGATAAATATTTTGTGTCATTAAATGGGCCATGGTTTATTGGTAAGCAGGGGGTGTTTTTGTGTCCTTGTGCCCCTTTTATTGATTCATATACTATGGTTATCTCACAAGATTTGGTATGGGTAAGATTTTATAATATTCCTTTAGTCTTATGAAATCTTGGTCTTTTTCAACAATTGTTTATTAAACTAGGTATTTAAAAAAAAATGATGAATCTATTAAGGAAAATCTGAGCTTTGTCAAGGTGTGTTTATTTGTTGATATATCCAAACCTTTTACATCATTACATTTATATTTATTCTTCCTTTGGAATTTGGGCTCAGTTTATTAATTTTGAAGGACTTCCTTTTAGATATTTTAAATGTAATCAAGTTGATCATAAGATTAATCCTTGCTTCAAAAAAGGTTTTAAAGGATCTCATGCAATTATTCTAAAAAAATGGATCAAAAAGGTTGGTTTCTAATTCAAGACTTAGTTCATCATTTGTTGGTCCCAAAAAAAAACATTACTATTATGAAGCCTTCTTCACTAGTTCATAAAGTTTAGATTAGTCCTCAGGAGGGTGAGGTTTCAGTGGTAGTGGAAGCTCTATTTGAAATGGAGATAGGGAAATCTTCTATTCCAAATTTAGAAGAGTATGAGGTTAAAATTTTTGGGACATAAGGTAAAGAGAAATATTCTCTATTTATAGAATGTTCCCAACAAAAGGAAGCTTCAAAAGAGGAAGATGAAGGTTGGGAGGAAGAAAGAGATGAGCTAGTCAATAGGGAATTTCTATCTATAGCTTAGTGTCCTAGTGAATTGAAGTCTCCTAAATAAATAAAGAAAGGGAAAAGAGGTAGGAAAATAGAAGAAGAAATATTAAAAATTGATTCAAATAATTCTATCAATGGCAACACTTAATAGATGATAAAATCCTTACTCTCTAGTAGGGGTAGGCGTATGTTAGAAGCAAAAGGTTGAGTTGAAGTCTAGATCTACCATGTTTATAGAAATATGATGAATGGTTTCTCATCTAATCTTGTATTTGGTATAGATGTTAATTTTAGGTTTATATTATAATATAATAGCTTTGGATTTTTGCCAAGTTGTTAGGGCTCTCGAGCTTATAGTATTTTCTTATTGAATTTTGGGTTTATCTTTTTGAGAGACTGGGCCTCTTGTTGTATCCCAAAATTGGTTTTTAATTCAATAAAAATATAATATCAATCTAAAAATATCCATGGATTTGATAATGTGCATTTACAAGATTTGGGTTCTATCACTTTAGATATCAAGGTAGGGCTCAAAATATTATCTACTCAATTTCAAGTAATTCTCAGCCATTTGCACTATAATTTTCTATTAGGTAGGCCATGGATACATGAAATGGAAGATGTACCTTCTAATTTACATTATTATTTTAAATTTTTATATGAAAAATATTTTTATAAATGACCTGGTGATAATCAACCATCCAAATATTATAAAATTATAGAATTTACTATTGAGGATACATCAAAATTAGAAACACCTCAATCTACTATAGTTTCACCAATAGATATCATACCTATAGACCAAGTACACACATATGAGGTTGGGGAATCTAGTCAAAATAAGTCAAAATAATTAAAAAATGCAGCCTATAAATGTTTTAGAACCACAACATTCACCTAAAAAAGTAAAATAAGAAGATGTAAATAAATTACCTTTATTAGTAGATTCAGAGGATTAAAAATTTATATTTTTAAAAGATATTGATGTTATTTTTTATGATGATACAAATTTCATACAAATTATCCTTTATGATTATTTATGTGGTTTGAGTTTTACACTAGTTGGCCCAAGTGAATATAGAAATGATTCCAAAGCAATAATTCATAAGAGCAAAAATAAAGGAAAAATAGTTATTCCATATATTGATTAGGGTAAGAATACTTGTTGCAATATAGATATTCTACACAATGTTACTTTATTAGGTGTACCATGGACTAATATATTTATCATTTTTTAGCATAAGTAGAGAGTAATAGGCACAATACATAGATCAATGCATTATAGGGATAAATCAGTTACCTTTGGTAGATTCAGTAAATAATGTTGAGTTCATTTATATTGAACCAATTATTAGAATATAAGATAGCAGTGCAAAAGATAAACCACTTTTTATGTGACAATTGTTACTTGATAGGGAATTAATGGTGTTTACTATAGTGAGGAATGGATCTATTAATAGATTATCTAATCAAGACAAAAAACCCTTTTGTAATTTTCAAAAAATAAAACATGTTAATGATACTTCAAAATTACAATAGATAATTTAGAAATATAAGGATAAAGGCATTATTCATATTATACAACTTATACCCCCATCTACTAGGGCTTAAAATAAGGGTCAAATATGTAAAAATTGTAATAATTCAATAAGGAACCCTTTTACTATTCAATTTTTTATTGAGAATGAATAAAGGCAACATGTGTAAATAAATGAGGATACATAGCCAAATGTATGCACACTTCCATTTATTCAACACATAGGTCATGGGAAAGATGAATTATAAAAAGCTATATATTTCCAAGATTTAATAGGGCATATTGTAGTACTAGTTGCATATGGTCCTAAAGTTTTAGACAAAAAAATTTTGCTCTATAAACAAGAAATTAGTTAAGTGCTAGATTTGTTCAATAATGGATGTAAGAAATGGAAGCTACAATTGATAATTTACAACATTATATTACATTAAAATTTGAGTATAGTACAATTTGTATTCTCCATGATGGTATTGATGATAACCATAGATTCAAATATAATAAAGAAAAATTAATGTTGATTTTTTTCTAAAATAACATGTGAGGCTTCCTAAACAATGGAAAAACATGCTATAAACATGCATAAGATTCATAATAGTGTAAAAGGAAAATCTAAAGTTGTATTGCATGTGTGATAGGATGATCAAAATAAAAATGATATGTGGGAATTTGATAATATTCAGTATCCATAAATGAATAATCTTTCATTAGATTCACTATCCAATTATCCACATCCTTTGGATGTGCTGTTAGTATTTTAGAGATTCACATGGATGTAAAAATACACACACACACACACACATATGTTCTCTCTCACACACACACATGTACACATGTGTGTGTACACTTGCACACACACATATACATACAAAAACCAAGACCTATGCATGATATGTGTAGTTTTTTTACATTAGTTGATTTTTGCTTTAGTATATACAATACTTATCTATATCTAGCTGTATATAAAATTTGCTTCAAAAGTGTACTTGAGTGAGTTATAAAACACATAGGCTATTAATTTCAGATTTAGTTTCAAGTGGTGATAATGTCTTAGGTCTATAAAATTTACATAGATAAAACTACACTATTCTAGATAGTCATGCATTGTGCTCTTGTTCGATTCTAGCGAACTTGCTCTAGTGAACACAAGCTCCAATTTTTTAGATTCAATATAGTCACAGGGATCCTAAAACTTGTTTGCATCACAAAAATTTCATTGGGGGAATATTTTACATAATTTTTATTATTATATGACTATCCCTAATATTCCTACTATAGTACACTACATTGCACAAATCATTTTTTATTTGCTCACTTAATTTAGCATTGCTATCTCATTGGATACTGAAGTTGTTGTACATTATGAAGTTACAAATTTATTATGTAGATTAATTTTAGTTTTTCTTGCATGCTTATAAATTTTTATTCTTTTATTCATGCTTTGTGTGTATTATATTTCTCTAAATTAAGGACATTTGAACATGTCCTTGATTTCAGCTCTAAGCCTTACTATGTGTTTTTATGAATGTGAGTGACATTTTAAAATTTACCTTATATGTGACCCTTTGTCATTATCATGTTCTATTTCATGCATTATTGTATGTGTGTCATCGCCAAGACTCTTAATTTATATGTTTTTCTCAATCTTTTGATGCAATGATAGATATCATGCATTTCCTAATTTTCGAATGGCATGTTGGATATCATGCATCTTTCCCAAGTAGTTATATATAAGTTTTAAGTATTAAATATATGATCATCATTCACTACATTCCTAATTACTAACATATATATATATATACATGACACTATGTATGTTTCATTTTACATGTATCATACATTACTATATTTGCTCATATTATCAATTTGATGCCATGATTTCCAATGTTATGATTATTAATCCATATTTT
Source organism: Torreya grandis (assembly GCA_037957365.1). Taxonomy (NCBI): domain Eukaryota; kingdom Viridiplantae; phylum Streptophyta; class Pinopsida; order Cupressales; family Taxaceae; genus Torreya; species Torreya grandis. Next base: position 4,024,031 of record JARHVA010000467.1, read on the forward strand.
TATTTAATTATAAATTAATATGGATCAATATAGTATAATATTAATAATATATAAATAAATAAGCATAAGGGTGATAAAAAAATCTATAACATGCTAATTAATTACAAGCTTAGATAAACAATATTCTGAATTTAAATGTTGAGATATGCTAAAAATAAAAAGTAAAACTATTGATTGATATTTAAATAAATGAAAAATAATAGTAATTAGTTGGTTTATTGTTCATGTCAAAATTTTATATGGAATAGGATGGAAGTAGACTGGATCTAGAATCTAGATCAATCATCAGATTTTGGAAATTTGCACTCTATGGCCTCAAATTTCTGCATAAGATCTAGATGGTTATGTTGACACACCTATCTAACCTTAATGTATATGTCTAATATAAATTATTGATTAGATATATATGCAACCACATATAACCTTCTAGGTTTTATATCACTTTTATTTTGGTTTGTTTATATCTTGCACATAGGTTGTCACTCCTTATCAAATGGTCAAGCCCTAGTTTTTCATCTTCACAGTGATTGTGGGAAAAATGGGTTAGTGGGATCATGGTGTTGAGCTAAACCTAAATAACTCAATGTTAATGGGTGTTACTTACATATCCACTACTCTAAAAAGGGCCTCATATTGATGTAGTTCTCCCCTAATGTGATGGCTTATGTGTGTACAAGGGTGCAATATGTAGAAATCAAGCATATAGTGACCTAACTTTTAAATTGGAAAACATGATTCATGGACTACTCCTTCAGTACTTCAGACCTATAGATTGGATATACCTATGATTGATATTGAAATAGGAAATAATAGGGAATATTTACTTACTTTAATGTTTGATTAGATGTTTTTGGTAAGTTGCCTTGTGAGAGGTATGGATTTTATAGGTGGTTTATGAATGAGGATTGATCATGTATATATACTAATCCTTTCAAGAAATATCTAAATTAAATCACTTAGGATGACCATAAGGACATGTTACAATTATAATTTTGTTGATTTTAGGGTACTGGACACTTATTTTATCACAAGATACTTGCATTGATGTAGGCATTTGGTTGGATCACAAGTGTTCAGTAAGATGGAAAATAGGTATATTTCCAAAAATTGTAGAGGATGATATAAACATGTTTATATCATTTCAAGAAGCATAGAAGGTCTAGTGAATAGAATAATATATGGTTAGAATAAGAGATAAAAAATAAGCATAAGAGATATCATATGCAAGTTTTTTGATAATGATAAGGTCTAGGAATTAAAGGGTACAACCATGAGAAGAAATTTCCCAGTATAGAAGACCGAGGTGCTATATAATTTAGATATAGTATCTACATTCCCCCCCTTTAATATAGTAATGAAAATATTAATTTAAAGGAAAATAATGCATACCTAGGTGTGTATAACACACCTTACCTTTACATGATCCCAATTTAAGTGATTTTCTAGTGATTGACTTGCAACCAAGAACATGTTATAATATATAATTAGGATTTAATCTAAAATCAAAAGCATTTGAAATTTTTGAAAGTAAAGAGATCAAGGTTAGGAGTACACCAATGTATTTATGCAAATACCTTGCCTTTTTTACAATTTGATTTGAAAAAATGTTTCATTATGAATCTTTGAAATTGATATTAGGAAAAATGTAAAACTTGCAAGTGAATATACATATACATATACATATACATATACATATACATATACATGTATATGTATAAATATACATATACATATACATATACATATTGGATGACAACGATCCCCCAAATTTAGTGAAAATGTGAGTTGCCATAGGAAAATTGAGATTAACTCAACCATTTAACACAATCATACTTATAACTTGGTGATCATGAGTGATCAGAGTCAACTCACACTATAAATTTGGTGAAAGCAGATGATTTAATCACTCCATCCTATAAAATTGGTAAGATTGGTTGATTTAATCACCTTAACATTTTCAAAATTGAACCAAATACTATAGTAAATTGACTCAATAATAGTCCATAAAATTTTATCTTGGTGTATGCTAAATTCCGTAGAAATATTTGAAATCTGAAATTGATTTTGATTTTGTAATTTAAGGTCTCCTTTGCTTGAAAAATGCAACTCATATATGTATCAATATAAAACATGGGTATAAAAATGGTACCAATGTATAAAATATTACCAAAAATACACACCTAAATCATATAATTATGAAAAATTTCCAATTTGAAATTTGTACAAGTGTGGAAAACATGTTTCTATAACATGCCCCCATTATAATTTGAAAATGCTAAGTACCAAATAAGTGTGGAAGTCATGCCTTTTTGCATGCCCCCATTGAAATATGAAATTGTGAAGTTGTGAAATCCATGTCTCTATGACATGCCCCCACTTTTGAGGTGAGGGGAAGTAGAAACTAGTAGTTACCCTACCTTAAAAGGATAAGATAATTATATAATCTATGTATGGATCATGTAGCATATAAGAGTAACATGTCTAGGTAGATATAAAAATGAGGTACATAATATGTGATCACATGAAATCCTAAGATACATGATGTAGATCATGGAAATGTTTAGATAGTAATAATGCAAGCTCAACAAGCAATCCAACACATACATAAGAACACTTAAAATAAAGTCAAAATACAATGGTTCAAGAAGACCTCAAAAAAGGGGCGTGCTAAAATTACACATAATCAAAGGGACATGAAATAGTCAAATTTCCATAAGGCATATAAATATATGTTTAAATGTCCACATATAACAAACTAGGACATATTCAAATGTCATAATAGGAAAACATAGGCATGTGAGCCAAAATCAATGGAACATATTTAAATTCTTGAACAAGTAATACAATGAAATATAATATAAATAAAGGAACATACTCAAATAAGTGCAAAAAGGAAAGCATGGAATCTTAAGAAATAGACATAAACATATCATACTAGTCCCTAGATATATGTGTTAATGTAAAGTATATAGCATATCAAGTACACTATGAAAGGTATAAACATAAATAAAGGTATGTTTAAGTACATAATATAAAAACATGATAATGATATGATCATATAATAATGGAACCTAGATCTGTATCATGATTAAGGAAAAAGGATGCCCTTAACATATTGATGATGTGAGCAGAGGGAAGGCTAAACATCTGTATGTGCATATATCATGTGATTGGGTATGCCTATATCACACTCAAAATATGTGTGTAAAAAGAGAGTATATATATAAATCAATGATATGATATATACCCACATGAAACCAACAACATAGATGCCAAGGAACTAATAAGATATGGAAATGCTGAATATTTTTGAATTTGTGAGTTTTTTATTTTAATTTTTATTTTTTGGATATTTTTGGAATGTCTAAAAATACAAAACTATATTATGATATCATCCAAGTGATTTTCATATGTATATGCCCACTAAAACATCATGCAATAAAATAGGATCATGTACATGTGTAATATCTAGCACTGTAGGATTTATGATGCTCTACAAATGTATAGTGGGACTCTTTAGTCACGAGGAAACAATATAAATAATGGGGGTTCATAAAACCCATTTTTTAGTGATTTATGTTTTCTTTGGTGTATATGTAATTAAAACATATTTAATCATGGAGGATTTGAAAATTCACAAACTATCTAATGATCTTAAGATGAGGGTGAGAATCTATAAGGAATGGTAAATGTGTAACCTTTCTTAAATAATATGTGCCATATCTATGCATAGTAGAATTATGAATTGTATCATGGTCTTTCGGTATGTTTATATTTGGTATCTTTGCTTCAAAGATGTTTTACTTAATTTCTAGTAACCATGGTTTCACAAGTTTTACATTATATTTAGTAAAAAGTGGATTAATATGCAACATATTAGAATATGATTCTAATATATGTGTGACATTACATTTAATGGAACCAAAACAAAAATTAGATGCATTAGTTTTACTCACTTGTTCCATGCCATATCCCAGAGAAGTAAATAATTTCTAGGAACATATATTAAATTTAGAAGTTGGATCAACTATAATATTTAAACTTTTCTTTCAATCTATACAAGGTTTACTGATTTGATGCTTTAAGGAATTATTGGTAATTGATTCATATGAAGGCACCCTTTTTACATTATTATTTAGATGAATTTTTCACTCTTTTGGTAAATATTCCTTTTGTATCATGTTTGGTTCTTATTTGTGTTTATGCAAGAGATATTTTTTTATTTGTCCACTTTCTTTGGACTTGCTTACATTTTTAGGTTCATGCTATTTTGAATTAACAAAATGGATATGCATAATTGAATGATTTGCATTAGTATTTCCAATATATCCCAAGCCTTGATGGTCATTCTGATCAGATGAGGAAATAAGATGAGTGATGTCATATTTCCCAACCCTTGACCATTAAAACCAAAGTGTTTCAAATATTGATTTCCAAAACCATATTGTTTTGGAAGTTGAGTATCATTATTGAGAGTTAGATTTGTATTATTTTATTAGTTTGATTTTTATTTTTGAATATTTTTTCTCTAAGTTTGGCATTTGTAACTATTTTTTCTCTAAGTTTTCCTTTGGTAACCACATTTTTTATTTTGGTACTTGTGTTTTAGGAGAGGTACTCATAATGTGAGTGGTTTAATTGAGTGATGTATCAATGATAGGATATCCACTATCTTTGAGGCTTTGTATTTTTTTATTTAATGTAGAACAATGATCTATATGATGCCAATACATTCTATTATATGCTCAATAATATTTGGATCTCCTTATAAGAGTGGAGGAGGTAATTTGATCACATTTTTATGAAGCATTTATTTTAGGATTTCACTTGGTCTCTTAGTAAACTTTGGTATAATATTTGAATTACCTTGTTTTAGATGTATTTGGTTGTAGATTTTCATTTGGATATCAAACCTTGTTTGGCACAACATTGGTATATGAAGATGCAAACACATGATTAACACTAACATGTGTTGGATTCTATAGGTACATAATCTAATTATCTAATGATGTGACCTTGGAATTGAAATTATTTTTCAAGTCTTATATTAACTTATAAGAATGATTTGATCTTTGAGGGTTTCACAAGTACAAACCCTAGGTACTTCAGATTGAATATTCATACATAAAACATCTACCTTACCCATTGAATGAGTGATAACATAGACCTGGTTAGAGGGATATTAGTTATCACCCACCTTAGGATTAGAAGGAAGAGGCTCAATATTATTACAACAAGATTGGTAAAGATAAGTTTGAGTTTTGTCTTGATTAGGACAATTATTTGATTTGATTGTTTTAAAATGTCTAAAAATGTAGACAAGACAACAAACAATGACTCAAATGAGATTTTGGAAATAAAAGTACTCACTAGATGTATCCATATTTATCATAATTTTAGAAAAAAATATTTTTTAAATTTAAATATTTTGAAATTAGAAAATTAGAAAACCCTAAGAGGATAAAAGTTTAAGGAGACCCTAGGGAAAACAAGGGGTTACAGTCTTCAACATTAAGTGGATTAACCAAAATGTTTAACCCTAAATTGAGATGGATTAATATAGTACAAGGTTAATAATATATAAATGAATAAGCATAAGGGTGATAACTAAATCTAGAGTAGACCAATTAATTGAAAACTTAAATAAAAAATAGTATGAATTTAAATGCTAAGATATGATAAAAATGGAAAGTAAAACTATTGATTGATATTGAAATAGATTAAAAATAAAATTACTTAATTGGTTTATTGTGCACATGAAAATTTGATATGGGACAAGCGAGAAGTAGTCTATATCTAGATTATAGATCAATCATTATATTTTTGAAATTTATACTCTTTGGCCTTAGATGATTGTATCAGATTTAAATGGTTGCATCGACACAACTGTCTAACCTAGACAAATGTGTCTAGTACAGAGTATTGACTAGATCTTGATGCAACCACCTAATTTTTTTTGGTTTTCTATCACCCTTGCTCTGGTGTGTTTAGATATTGTGCACAATTAATTTCTCCTTATCAAATTATCAAACCTTAGTTCTTTATCTTCAAAATGACTATGGAAAAAATGGGTTAGTAAGATCACAACATCAAGATAACCATAAAGACCACTCTGTCAATGGGTGATACCTACATATCCACTACTATGAATAGGGCCTCAAAATGATGTATCTCTCCCCTAATGTGTTGGCTTATGTATGCATAAGGGTGAAATATGTGGAAAGTAAGTACATATAGTGAACTTGTTTATAACTTAAAAAATAGGACCCATGGGTTGCTCCTTCAATAATTCAAACATGTATATGGGTTATCCCAATGAATGATATTGAAATAGAAAGAATAGGGAAGATTTACTCACTTGAATGCTTGATTGAATGTGTTTAAAATGAATTAGGATGGATATATAATTTGTTCTAATTATTAGATTCTAAGCTTATAGAGGGTAATCTTACCAATAAATCATTACATAACTATTTATATTGGGACATGATCAATTCAGATCTATTAAACCTAATCAAGGGATCTCTTACTAAACAACACCAAAGGAGAGGGTTCCAAAGCCTTTAGGCAAATGATATTATGAAATAACCTTAGATAGGCCTATAATACTTAAAATAAATCTAATCTAGTTCTCACTAAAGCTTTTGGCACAAAGGTAGATAGTTAAACAAACAAAACAAAACATGTAAATAGAACTCTACTCAAGTCAATGTAGAGGTAAAATCATCAAGGAGTAAACCATTCATCTGATTAATTTATGTAATATCTATCTACCAAATGAAAGAGTAAAAGCTAGGAATACTTACCTTGAATGAAATTGTCATGTATTAATCTCTCCCTTGGCCAATGGTTCTTTACAAGAGGTTGTTGTGTCTTTATAAGGATCACACTATATAAATCAGATCTAGGTTAAAATACTCCTACTTTACATCGAAGAATTTCCTAAAAGATAAAATTATTTCCTTCTTAGGAAAGAACCTAAGAAATGACTCCTTAAATGTATAAATAATAAAATTATGAGATGTAATAATATGAAAATGAATGTTCATCTTTATTGGATTAAAATGAAGGTGGTATTTATAGCTAAGGATTGACCATAAACCCTCTCAGGAATTTAGGTGACAAGATTAACTAGCTCAATTGTGTTAGGAAATAAAGATAGAAGTTAGGTCTCAAACTAGGTCGGTCAGGATGACCTAGTCCTGTAATATGTGATCAATTCCTAATGAGATCAACCTAGCCAACATAGTAGGAAAATGAATAAGAAGGGTGTCTACTTAGTTAGGAGATATTTTGGAAGGTGAATTGATTATATGAGTGGATAAACGAGTTTTAATTTATTAAGGAGTTGCATAAAAGTGATTTATAGTGGTTTTAGGTAATGGTATGGGGACCAACAATATTTAAAAGCACCAAAGGTCTGCCCACCCCTTTCCTGGGGCACCCATTAGGGCATGCACTCAAAGAGATTGAAACTTGATAGGTTCCTTCAAGATATAAAGTGTTAGTATATGATAAATATTAAAAATATTGTGTGTATAAATATGCCTCACTTGAATTTCATCATGTGTCATACAGTTATAACATGGGATGGTGCTTCGATAAAAAACATAGAGATGTACAATGTTGAGCTAATGAATTTTAGTAAAAAGTTGAAAATAAATTAAAGGAAAGAATTAAAAAATACATACCTTCACTTACCTTGTTGCTATGAAATAAGGGATACATGAGAAGCAAGTGATAGAAGCATCCAAGGTAAAAAACATTAGGCAAACCTAAAAAATGAGATCAAATTTGAAAGTTTTACAAAATACAGTGTAAATATAGAAAAATTCTCTACATTGTTTAGATTCCAAAATTCCTTATAGTTTGTAAAAAGAGCTTATAGAAACATAGTTATGATAAAAATACATAATTATTTGATAAATATTTTTATGTAAATATTTTTTTAAATTTAAAATATATAATAGAATTTTAACTATTCATTTGAAAATTTACTATTTTGAGAAACCAGAGTTCTGTGTGACCTAGAGGAGTGATGAGAGAGATGATAACAAAGATGAGAGAAGCATAAGGGGGAGGATGTATTGTAACTATTAAGATCATGATCTAGGTATGGGATGTATTGAATTCAAAATTTTATCATTTTTAATTATAAATGGAATATATTTGGAAAATTAATTGCTGGGATAAATCTGTGTAACAAAATTTTCCCCAAATTTTTTGGAGTAGAGTATAAATTAGGATGAAAATGGGTAGGGGTCAAAGGAGAGAAATGAATTTATAATAAATTAATGATAAGTGCATTAAAAATCACCACAAAAATGAAATGAGATTGACCAGGTTGACATAGTTTTAAATTGATAGTTTAAGTTTATTCACTGATTATGTATTATCAAGTCAGATCTAGTTAGTTTTTAAATGTCTAAATACATATATGTTGGCTAATCTAGTATAATAGTGTATAGGTGGCTGACTGCATCTATGCTAGATGATTTACTAAGTTTGTTAAGTGATTGACTATGTATAAGAAATGGTCGACTATATTGGTTGAATGGCCGACTTCATATGAAGTGGCTAATGCAGTAGGGTTATGTGGATGACTCTATATTAAGTGATTGATGTATTTAAATTAAATGGTTGAATCTGTATAAAGTGGTTAATGTAATTACATTAAATGGTTGACTTCATATGGAGTGCCGATATAGTTACACTAGCTAGTTGATTTTGCATGAAGTGTCTGATGTTATTTGAAGTTGATAATGGTCGACATAGTTAGATATGTGGTCAATGTAGTATAATATATATTCTTGGCTAACATAGTTAGTTATATGGTTGAAATATTATAAAATTATGAGAAAGAGATATTATAGGTTGATGAAATAGTTAAGTTAGATGTAAACGTATGCATTATTGATTTTTGTAGTGTAATTTGGTGATGATTTGATATAAAGAACTAATACATGATTTATTTTTTGATATTTTTCTGAGATGATGAAGACTCTGATGATTAGTGGATGTAATTTGGTTATTATATTTTTTATATATATTGATAAAAATAGATCAAGCATAGTTAACAACACTAGGTTTTGGTGGGATTATACAAATGCAACATGTTCCATTAAATGTTGACTCAATTTCCATATTCTTAGGGACATGGGAGCAACTAACCAACACTTTTACATGGGTGGTGGATAGGGATACCATTGAAGTGGGTATCACCCTAGAGGATGTCCATGCTATATTAAGAATTTCTATTATAGGTACTTCTATTATTTGTTATACTCTTTAGTGGATGCTAAGAGATGAGCCTTAGCCTTATGAGAAATATGATCAATGAGATATTATAGTGGTTTTTGAGTTTATTTGTTTGATGTCTATGTGTCATCCATTTTGGATATTTAGAAGACCATTATTGGCCTTATGAAAAATTATGTGCTTTATCACAAGTTAGATGGGAAGGTTAAACTATTTGTGGTTGCCTTCTATCATTTTATATTGGACTAGGGTATGATGTATGACCTAGGGTTAGTGACCTAGGTGTAGTTAATGCATGATATGTAAAATATATTATCATGAGGGTAGATGACTCTAGGCCCTATGATTTATTTTATTAGTTAGATATATGAGAGGTTTCTAATGTATCATCCTATTGGATTACCCCATGTAATAGATGATACTTTGACTAGTGTTTTATAGTAGAGATATGACTATGTATTACATGTTATATCACATGCCCCAACATTATAGAAGGTTACCTAAGGTGGGATTGATTAGCATACTTATGTGGGTACTATAGATACCTCGCCTTATTGGTCAAGTTATTTTTAGGGACTTAAACTTGTGCATATTAAAGGTGATTACATGTGGTGGGTGGAGCCACATATTATTTCTTATTTACTAGGTCAATTGTGGTTGATCACATCCAATAGAACCTATAATAGTGCCTAGATATTAGAAAAAAAATGCAAGGGAACATCAAGGTATTGAAGGTTTAAGAGGGCCTATGGATGTGCCTATGATATGACCACACTAGCTAAGACCTTGGGGGTGATGATGCTGATGACAATAGGGAAAGTCAGGAGCAATCGAGGAGGAGGTAAAGGTGGATATTATTGAACTACATTAGGGTTTACATATAACATCTATTGGAAGTATAATAAATAAGGGGTGGTGGTGAATAAATGTCTTAAACAAATTGATTTCAATTCCTCCTTATACATGAACCATCACATCAATATATAAATTAAGCAATGCATAAGCACTCAACTATATAACCATGAAACAAGATTACATAAGACAAAACATCATATATGTGGGAAACCATTAAGGTGAAGAAAATCCATTAATATATTCAAATTGACTATATTCCTATAATAAATAAACCAAATTTAGTGTATCACCAACTCCACATTTAACACCAACCCCAACTAGCCAGGAACCAACTTGACTAAGATTTAGCAAGCACCCACTTGCAAGAAGACACCAACCCCCAAGATGAACCAACAAAAAATAATCCACCTAATTTATTTAATAAAATTAATACCACTATGGTTCTAAACCAATATATGATTACCACCTATTTAGTTCTTCAAACTCTTATCCCTCTCAAACTGCCTTCTAAACCTTTTCGCTCAACTAGGTCTCTTCAAGACTTGATGAGGTCATACGACCTTTATTTTCATACACATAACATATATAAAATATTAATTATAGTTTATATATACTCTTAATATGGTCCAAAATACCTATTTTTGCTTACCAATGTGCTATTTCATTTTTTAGCTCTCAACACACACTAATAAGCCTAAAACTGCCTTGTATATATACAAGCCTCTTTCTCATATACCTCTTGGTTAGACATATAAACTTGAAAAATTATATTATACTTAAAATATGTCTTATAAAAAATTTAATACATTAATAAATCATTACAATAGGTTATCCTCAACTCAAAATACCAAAACCTCTTTTAGGCCTTAAGGAGACCTAATTCAGTTGGGCCTTCATTAGAGCACATTACCCTTTGATCTCCTTGAAAAAATTTAAAAATCCATATAAAATAGGAATAATTCATATAAAAATGAAATATACCTCTAGAAATCTCATATTAGGTCCATGGCACTTTCTAGCTCTAGTCACTACTTGAAGCACACCATTAATACTGTTCACATTAGGCCTTCATATACACAAAAAGCTCTATCAAACAAAACTAAAGCATGTAAAATTTTTATTCAAACATAAACAATAATAAATCACATGAACATAAAAAAAATTAACTTAAAAACATCACCATGTGATTTATACTTCACAACTTAGGGTAGAAGGACTTAAACACTTCTCTGTAAATAACCCACTTAGAACTACTAAAACACTCCGAAACCCAGTCATGAACAAATTGATCTTCAAAAACTAAAATAAAAATTTAAATGACAAATAAAATTTTAAAAATATCATTTTAAATACATATACCATTATAAAATACAAAAATTATAATGTCTAATGTCAAATATTGGTCTTGTAGACCAATCGTTTATCCTCACTACACAGTCAAAACAAAACCAGACAATCCATTTTGGTTTCAAAATTTAAATCAATTTAATTTAATTAAAAGTTTTCCAAAAAAATTAAAATTAATTTAAATTCAAAAAAAACAAAACCATATACATTATATACTTCAACTCAGGGCATAGAGCCTCAAAAACACTCCTATAACTTTCTTACCCAGAACTGCCAGTTTACCTTAAAGCACAGTCTTGGTGACATTGACCTTCAACACTTGTATGACCACTTTAAAATAATAATTATTAAATTATATTATTCTATTTAATCTTTATAACATCTTAAAATCTAAGTATCACATGGTTTAGTGGCAACTATTGGTCTTACAGACTAATTTATTGACCTCACTACACACAATCCTCATTGAGCTAGACAAGCCATTTTGGATTCTTCATTTTCACATATATAATTAACTTAAAAGATTTATAAAAAACACCAATAGGGAATAAAAATCCCAAAAAACATATCCATTCACTTTATTTCATCACTCTATCATGATAACACATTCCTTATCATCTTCTCACTGCTATTTGGGTTTTCTCACTATTTTCACCTTTAGGCCTATTAGCAAATGACTAACTTGGATGACCAGTTTATCAAAATTGAGGGATTGAATATATTTTTCATGTAAATGAAGGTTTATATATATATATATATATATATATATATATATATATATATATATATATATATATATATATAAACCTTCATTTACATGAAAAATTAGTCTCAAAATTTATCCTCCATCCATTTTAATACTTTGACCAATGCAAATTTTGACTACTACAACAAATTCCTCATAAATAAGCCTATATCTATGTATTTTATCTCTCATTTGACTAACCACCACCATATTGAGGAACTTTAGAGAGTTGAATATATGATTAAATAGTTTTATAGTCATTTTAGACCATTATAAGCTATTTTTAATAATATCTTTCATATTGGGTCCTTTTAGGGTTTTAGAGAGGTTTAACATAGGTTTAGTGTGATGATTATTCATAAAGTATTGCCCATTAAATCCAAAATCAATGCCTATAGTTCTTATATAGGACCATTAACCATATCTCCTTAACATATCAAGTTCCCATGTAGATTTTACACATTCCAATAAACACCTAAAAGTCCTTTTCAGGTTTGCATGCCTTCATTCTCTATACTTAAGAGACCTTAAAACCACTTTCAATTCCTTTTACTGAAAAAAATGACCTCAAACTTTGTGAACATGAGTGAGAAAAAATATCATACCTTTTTACATGCTCATATATGCAAACTTGTCTTGAAAACTAATCTTCAAGCCTCATTATGCCAAGAAGGATCTAAGAGTAGTCTAGGTGCAGATTTGATCTAAAGGTCTTACCCCTATAAGATCACCCTATGAATCTCATGGATGATTATACACCTTACTCACATGCTCAAGAAACCTCATAAAAAATTTCATGCCTCTATTCATTCATCTTACCAAGTCACCATACTCATACCTTCTCATAAGGATTTTACATGCCATGACTAATGCCTTGTCTAGGATTCTCAAGCATTTTAAACTTGAAAATTGAACTTGAAACACTTAAAAAAGTATCTATACTTTAATAAAATGATCACATAATTCCAAACAATGTCTCACAAGCTTGTGCTTACTTTCTTCACCAAACTTCACTATACACACCTTCTCATAGGGTCTAGACTAGGCTTCTCGAGATACCTTGTACTCAAGAACTAGTACTCAAACATGTTTACCTAAATGATATTAAAAAAAAATCTTCAGATAATACTCTCATACCAATGCAACAATATCTTTCTGATCAACATGCTCTCATGAACTCATGCAAACCTAGAGCCTCATAACCATGCTTCAATGCTCACTTTAACCATCATACCTCTTTGTGATAACATTGACAACTTACAACTGAATTGAACTATGACATTAACCTTGAAATTAACCAACAAAAGAGACATTAGGTTTCCCTCAAATTATCTCTTGCATTCAAACTCTCTCTTTTCACATGGTTTCCTTGTCACATCAAGCACACAAGCTCATACCTCAAAGACCACTCATCATGTATCTTCACCAGATGCTCCTTAACATTAATGACATCAATGACAACAATTCTAACAAAAATACCCCTTTGTCATTGATGGCAAAACATTCTTCAATTTGATCACTCTTATCTCTCCCAATCTGGTCAATCTCCCTTCTTGAACTTTCTCCCCCTTTGATATTAATGATAAAGGGTCATATACACTATAACTTCTAGAACCACTAATTCTACCTCTTTGGAAACTATTCTCAAAAACTATAAAATAACTTGGAGCTACCAAACTCCCCCTTAGACCAAGCATAGTCTTCAAATGAACTCTAAACCTCAAGATTACTTACCAAGCTATCAAAATCTTGATATAAATTGAATAAATAATAACTCCCCCTTTGTCTCTTCTATGCTTGTCAATAAATACACTTGGATCTTATGAATGACCTAAATAGATCCCCCTCAAACCAAACATACACTATGCTTATGCTAATGGAAGAGTGTCTCCATGAATCCTAATGGATTCACCCCTTTCATAGGACACTAAAACAACATAAACTTAGGATATTCCCAGATATCCATGTTTTCACAAGACTGAACATCTTTCAGCATCCTTTTAGGCTTGATTGGCACCTTAGGCTTGACCTCTTCATCAATTATTTGATTAGTTATATGAGCTAATATTAGACATTCCTAACTTGATTTCACATCTAAATTATGTTCTATCATAACAAATAGTCCACTTGGGCTTGTAGACTAATCATGATTCATATTTACTAACTTTGGTTTCCACCCATTCATTTTCCTTCTCTCTTGTACTATAGGGGCTTCAAATCTCTTGTTTTGACTTGATGGCCTCTTATAACTTTATTAAGACAAAATATTTCATTGTGACTAAAACTATGACAACTATAGTAAACAAACTCATTCATACCTCTTGACTGATGATTCCTTCAATAATCCCATGCATATTCATTTTTAGAGGATATTCCACACTCTCTTATTCTATAACCAAACTGATTACATGTAAAAAAATAAATTTTGAATGAATTAGCATACCTTATAGCATTAGGCTATCTAATTGGTCCCTTCATGTTGACCTTATCTTCATTATCCTTCTCTTCGATTTGAATTGCCTCATTTTGGTCTTATTTGAAACCCAAACCTGTATTATCACTTACAGACTTTTGATTATTTAGGATGTTATTTAGAGCATCAATACTCTTTTCAAACTTCATAAAGGTGTTCACCTTGATAGATTATTGATCCAAATTAGCTTTTAAGGATTCCATTTTAGTTCCATACCTGGTGCATTATTCCTCTTTAACTTTTAAGATAATAATGACTATCTCCATCTATGCTTCAATCTGATTGATGATCTCATCATACTTCTTAGATGTGTTACTTACTCTCTCACATAAACTAGTCTGATATTCATAGTCATTAACTAATGATCTTAGTTTGTGATTCTTCCTTCTTTAGATCTTAAACTCCTCTATAACACTCACCAATTCTTCCTCAAGGTTTACTTTAGCCTCTTCTTCATCTGATTCTTCATCATCCATAAGGCCTTCCATTTTGAACAAACCTCATTATTTGTTTCTATAGCCAAGAATAAGGTTTCATTATTGTAATGTTTGTGTTCATTACTATCATCATAACTATTATATGTGCTTGTGTCACTTACATTATATGAGTTATTATCTTCTTTGGTATATAAACTTCTCTTGTTCTTTTATGATCCTTTCCTACCTTCATAATTCTTGAAATCTTTCTTATTTTTGTCAAGATTATAAACCTTATTATCATCTCCATGATGTTCATTATGTTCTTCATCATGATTAGTCTTATCCTTGTTAGGACACTTGGATGCAAAGTAACCAATCTTACCATAGTTGAAATTTTTTAAAGGTAACTTACCCTTGTACTTACTAGATCCAAACCTTAATGTCTTAGCAAACATGGTTATTAGTTTATCATCATCAACATATGAAAATACCTCATCCTTAACCTTCTTGGATTTTTAATTCTTAGCTTTGAATGATGCTTCATTTTTGGGAGGTCTTCCTCAATTTGTTCTCATCTCATAGGCAATCAAGATGCCATGAATCCCATCTATCTCCATCTTGTCTAAATCTTGCATCTCTTCTACTACAAACACCTTAGAATAAAACTTAGGATTTAGTGATCTTAACACCTTTTGAAAAACTATAGACTCTTTCACTTATTATCTTAATCCTATAATGACATTGACCACTTTATCAACCCTTAACATGTAGTATGCAATTCTCTCTTCTTACTTCATACTCAAACTTTGAAATTACCTTATGTGAGTCTGCAATTTATCAATATTTACCTTGGTGTCTCCTTAATATATAATATTTAACTTTTTACATATTACCTTAGTTGACTCATAGTGCATCACCTTCACAAATTCTTCCTTTGATAGGCCACATAGAATGGCATTCATTTCATTGGAATTGCTCTCACTTTCTTTATTACCTACTGTATTAGTTGGTGGTGTAAGAGGTGGAGTGTATCCATCTATAACATACTTCCATATGTCATGTCCAATTGAAATTATATATTTCCTCATTTTAATCCTCCAAAAGGCATAATTAGTCCCATTAAATAATATATCCTTACTAGTAGAGAAACCATCTCGAGCTTACTAACTAGCCATCCTTGCTTCTAGGATCCCCTTTAGGTTATTAGGCCTAATTTAAAGGACATGATTTGATACAAAATCTTGAAATTAAAATCATTGAGGGGGGGGGGGGTGAATCAGTGTCTTAAAAAACTTTCTTTCAATTCCTCTTTATATATGAACCATCACATCAACATATAGATCAAGCAATGCATAAACACTCAACTATACAAGCATGAAACAAGATTACATAAGAAAACACATCATATATGTGGAAAAACCTCAAAGGGATGAAAAACTAGTAATATATTAAAATGGAATATAGTCTTATAAGACAAAAACCAAATTTACTGAAGCACTAAATACACATAGAACACCAACCCCAACTAACCAAGCAACCACTTGTAAGGAGGCACCAATACCCTAGATGACTCAACACCAACACATCCACCTAATTACTTTGATAAAATTTATAACAATATGTTTCTCAACCAATATATGATGACCACCTATTCAACTCTTCACACTCATATCCCTCTCAAACTACCTTATAGGGCTCTTCGCTTAACTAGGTGTCTTCAAGACTTGATTAGATCATATGAACTTAATTTTCATACACATAAAATTTATAAAATATTAATAATAATTTATATATACTCTTAATATTGTCTAAAATTCCTCATTATACTTACCAATTCACTATTTCATTTGCTATCTCTCCACACACACCAATAGGCCTAAACCGACCTTGCATATATACAAGCCTCTTGGTCATATACCTCTTGTTAAGACATATACACTTAAAAACTTGTATTATAATTAAAATGTGTATTATAACACACTTAACACATTAATAAATCATTATAATATGTCATCCTCAACTCAAAATACCAAAACCTCTTTTAGGCCTTAAGGAGACCTAATTTAATTAGGCCTTCATTAGAGCACGTTACCCTTTAATTTTCTTGGAAAACTTTAAAAATACAAACATAACAATAAAAATTAATATAAAACTAAAATATACCCCTAATAATCTCATCTTATGTCCATGACACTTTATATCTCTAGTCACCACTTGAAGCACACCATTAAGACTATTCACATTAGGCCTTCATATACACAGAAAGGTCTATCAAACAAAACTGAAGCATGTACACAATTTAGTCACAAAACCATGAAAATAAATCACATAAAAAGAAAATACATGAAATTAAAAACTTTACCATTTTCTTTATACTTCAAATATCAAGGTAAAAGGACTCAAACACTTCTTTACAAATAGCCCACTCAGAACTGCCAAAACACTTCAAAACCCAATCATGAATAACTTGATCTTAAATACCTAAAATAATAATTTACATGAAAATTAACACTTAAAATTATAGTTTTATATCTACATGCCATTCTCAAATACAAAAATCATAAGTTCTAATGTCAAATATTGGTCTTGTAGACCAATCTTTTGTCCTCACTACACACAGTCAAACCAAAACCAGACAAGCTATTTTGGTTTCAACATTTCAACCACTTTCAATAACTTACAAGATTTAATTTTAAAAAAAAAGTAATTTAATGTCACAAAAATAACCCCATATGATTTATATAATTCAACTTAGGGCATAGAGCCTAAAAAACACTCCTACAACTTGCTTACCCATAACTGCTAGTTTAACTTAAAGCACAATCATAGTGACATTGACCTTCAAAACTTTTATGAAAACTTTAAATGAATTATTATGTAATTATATGATCCTATATCATATTTATACCATCTTAAAAATTAAAAATCATATGGTCTAGTGGTAACGATTAGTCTTATAGACTAATTTGTTGACCTAACTACATACAATCTTCACTGATTTAGATAAACCATTTTGGCTTCTTCATTTTCACCACTATACATAAATTATAAGATTTCAAAAAAAAAATGATTATGAAAAACCATTACCAAAAAAAATTTCCATTCACTTGGTTTAATCACTCGATCATGATAACACATTCCTAATCATCTTCTCACTACTGCTTAGGTTTTTTCACCATTTGCACCATTAAGCCTATGAGAAACTAGCTAACTTGGATGAACAATTTATCACACTTGAGGGTTTAACCTATCAATAAAACTTAATATACATTAAAAATGAGTCTCAATCTTCATACTCCATCCATTTTCATACTTTGACCAATGCAAATTTTAAATGTTATAGCAAATTCTTCACAAACAAGCCTATATCCATGCATTTTCTCTCTCATCTGACTAACCACCACCACTTGGAGGTAAATTGGAGAGTTTAATAAATTACTAAATAGTTTTTATAGTCATTTAATACCTTTCTTGGCTTTTTTTAATAATATATTTCATATTAGGTCCTTGTTAGGGTTTTAGAGAGGTTTAACACAAGTTTTGGTGTTAACAATTGTTCATAAAGGATTGCCACTTAAATACAAAATAAATTAATATATTTCCTATCTAGGACCCTTCAAAATCTATACTTAACATATCAAGTTTCCATGCAGAAGTTACACATGCCAACGAACACTAGAAAGTCCTTTTTGAGTTTCCATGCATTCATTCTGTGTACTTGAGAGACCTCAAACCATTTTTATGCCTTTTATTGATAACCATAACCTAAATTTTTTTGAACATGATTGTAAAAAAATATAATACCTCTTTACATTCTCACATATGAAAAATTGTCTTAAAAACTAATCTTCATGCCTCATTAGGCCAAGCAAGGTCTAGGAGTAGTCTAAGTGTAGACTTGATTTGAAGGTCTTACTCATGTAGGCTCACCTATGAATATTATTGATGATTATACACCTTAATAACATGATCAAGAAACCTCATACAGCTTTTCATGCCTCTATGCATTCATCTTACAAAGTCACCATAATCATACCTTCTCACAAGGATTTTACATGCCATGATTAGTGACATGTCTAGGCTTATCAAACACTTTAAACTTGACAACTAACCTTGAAACACTTCTAAAAGTATCTATATTTTACTTACATGATCACACAATTCCAAACAACCTCTCAAAATATTGTGCTTACTTACTTCACCAAACTTCACTATACACACCTTCTCACAGGGTCTATACTGGGCTTCTTAAAACACCTTGTACTCAAGAACTAATACTAAAAAATGCTTATCTCAATGATAAAAAAAAAAACACTCTTAAAATAGTACTCTCATACCACTATAATAATATCCTTCTGATCAACATGCCTTCTTGACCTCATGCAGACCTAGAGCCTCATAACCATGCTTCATTGCTCACTTTGACCATCATACCTCTTTGTAACAACACTAACAACTTCAAGTTGACCTGAACAATGACATCAAACTTGAAATCAACCAGCAAAATAGATATTATTTTGAGTTCAAATTCTCTCTTACTTTCAAATTTTCTCTTTTCACATGGTTTCCTTATCACATCAAACACACATGCTCATACCTCAAAGACCACTCATCATGTATATTCACTAGATGCTCTTTGAAATTAATGAAATCAAGCTTGACATCAATGATAACACTTATCAACACCACCACAACAACCACCATGATGACATAGATAGATGCAGGTGTATGTAGATTTGGAGCCACATGTAGAGGCACCAGAATAGGGATATCCCATAGCATAACCTATAAAGATTTTTTTTATAGAGTGAGGGATTTGTAGTGGACCATGACATGATCATGTTCTCCACACTAGTTTTATGACACCACAGAGGCATGACTTAATGGAGTTACTCAACATGTGAGCTAATAAAAGATATTATATTGGTGAGTGATATATGTTTTGATATGTAGTTGATGTTTATCGTGTTGTGAATATATATATATATTATATATATATATATATATATATATATATATATATAATGTACATTTGGTTTGTGTTTTGAAGATGCTACTATAAAGGAGGTTAGATGGTCAGTGATGTTGAAATCATTAGATCATGATATATTAGATGATGTTTTACCAGATCATGATACTTCATAAATGATTGATCTTTTTGTACCTTCTACTCCTGATCATGTGAGTTAGTTTAGATTGGTTGTTGTAGCAACATAAGAGATACAAAGATAGGGATATGTAACACATGGAATTTCCACTAGGAGTGGGTGATGGGGAGATAAAGGCATGAAAAACATTAACTAAGGAAGGCCCACTCATTTGGCTACATCTATAGAGATGGAACATGTATAGGGCTAGGTGGGCAATTTATAAGGATAGATTGATGGCCTGCATACATAAACAAAGTCATTATAGTGCACTTTTTATATGGGGTTGTTATATAGATCTACAAGTAGTGTATCTCATTCACCAAATAGGTAGAATGGACCACAACTATAGATTTGATATTGTATTATGCTTATAACATTTTTTTGTATTGTATCAAACATTGAAACCATTTAGATAAAGATTTATATATATTTTTATTACTCATGGATTTATGGATGTATGTATTTTATTTTTAACACGTGTTTAATATTTTATATATGCTATAATTAAATGTATGATGTATTTTTGATTCTTTATTAGCAATTGTGAACAAATGCATGGTAAAAAAAATGATAAAAAATGTAAAATGTAAAAATGTAATGTAAAATACAATAGATCATATGGAAGATATGAAAACATGAAATGAAAATTAAAACACACTAGATCATGTTGGGAAGGATGTAAGAGATAAATAAATGAATTTAAATTTAAAACACACTAAATCATGTTGGTAAGCATGTAAAACTTAAATAAATTAATTTGAAGTGAAATGAAGTGTACTACACACTAAATCATGTTGGGAAGCATGCAAAAAATAAATAAATAAAATGCAATAATAAAATGAAATGTAAAACACACTAAATCATGTTGGGAAGTGTGTAAAACATAAATAACTAATTTGTAAATGTGAGATACAAGCTAAGATATGTAAATTAAAAAAACAAGTGAAATGACAAGTAGAAAACGTAGGATTTGTGTTAATCACTCATTTAGAAAAAGTATAGTTATTTTGTGACTAAACATGATATGAAGATTGAGGATACTTTGTGAGGAAACCCTAGTCCTATCCAAGGTATTACACTACAACTCACAAAATTTATACTAATGATATGAATGATAATGATGATAAATTCTTATGAATGATAAGGGGATGTTTGTGAGGAAGGCCTAGTCCTATCTAAGGTCTTAAATTTCAACTCTCAAAAGGAGAACCAAAGGGATATGATCAGATAACAAATAATATTCATCAAAGAGGAATATTGGTAATGTTATAATGGAAAATGGAGTGGAAAAAGTGTGACATACATGTTTGTAATAATCCTTAGTAGGCATGATACATATTAAACAAATAGGTAAGTGCTAAGTATTTATTGGATGAAAAATTCATAAGATATCTATTTATAGTAGACAGAAAACTTCGTAGGTGAATACATGTACTTTTAATATCATCACATGATCAAGCAACCTCATACAAATTATCATGCCTTTGTGCATTCATCTTACCAAGTCACCATAACCATACCTTCTCACAAGGATTTTACATGTCATGATTAGTGCCATGTCTAGGCTTATCAAACACTTGAAACTTGAAAACTTACCTTGAAACACTTATGAAAGTATCTATACTTTAGTTACATGATCACATAATGCCAAAAAACCTCTCAAAATATTGTGCTTACTTACTTCACCAAACTTCACTATACACACCTTCTCATAGGGTCTAGACTAGGCTTCTCAAGACACCTTGTACTCAATAAATAATAAACAAAAATGCTTACCTCAATTATATAAAATAAAAACACTCTTAAAATAATAATCTCATACCACTACAAAAATCTCTTTATGATAAACATACTTTCTTGACCTCATGCAGACCTAGAGCCTCATAACCATGCTTCAATGTTCACTTTGACCATCATACCTCTTTGTGACAACACTAACAACTTTAAGCTGACCTGAACCATGACATCAACCTTGACATCAACTAGTAAAATATAAATTATTTTTAATTCAAATTCTCTCTTGCCTTCAAATTCTCTCTTGTCACATGGTTTCCTTATCACATCAAGCACACAAGCTCATACCTCAAAGACCACTCATCGTGCATCTTCACAAGATGATCCTTGAAATTAATGAAATAAAGCTTGAAATCAATGATAATGCTTCTCAAGACCACCATGGCCACCACCATGATGATATATATAGAGGTAGGTATATGTAGATCTGGTGCCACATGTAGAGGCACCAGAATAGGGATATCCTATAGCATAACCTATAAAGATTTTTTTTGATAGAGTGAGGGATTCGTAGTGGACCATGACATGATCATGTTCTCCACACTAGTTTTATGACACAAAATAGGCATGCCTTACTGGAGGTACTCAACATGTGAGTTAATAGAGGATATTCTATTGGTGAGTGATATATGTTTTGATATGTAGTTGATGTTTATCATGTTGTGAATAGGTAGATATTTTGTTAGATAGATGATTTATATACATTATATGTCATACACACACACACACACACACACACACACACACACACACATGAGATATAATGTACATTTGGTTTATGTTTTGAAGATGCTACTATAAAGGAGGCTAGATGGTTGGTGATGGTGAAATCATTAGATCATAATATATTAGATGATGTATATATATATATATATATATATATATATATATATATATATATATATATATATATATATATATATATATATATATATATATATATATATATAATGTACATTTAGTTTGTGGTTTGAATATGCTATTATAAAGGAGGCTAGATGGTTGGTGATGGTGAAATAATTAGATCATGATATATTAGATGATGTTTTACCAGATCATGATACTTCATAAATGATTGATCTTTTTATACCTTCTACCCCTGATCATGTGAGTTAGTTTAGATTGGTTGGTGTAACAACATAAGAGATACAAAGATAGGGATATGTAACACATATGGCATTTACACTAGAAGTGGGTGATGGGGAGCTAAGGGCATGACAAGCATTAGCTGAGGAAGGCCCACTCATTTGGCTACATCTATAGATATGGAATATGTATAGGGCTAGGTGGCCAATTTACAAGGATAGATTAATGGCCTGCATACATAAACAAAGTCATTATAGTGCACTATTTATATGGGGTAGTTATATAGATCTATAGGTAATGTATCTCATCCACCAAATAGTTAGAATGGACCAAACTATATATTTGATATTGTATTATGCTTATAACATTTTATTGTATTTTATCAAACATTAAAACCATTTATATAAAGATCTATATATATTTTTAAGACTCATAGATTTATGGATGTATGCATTTTATTTTTAACATGTGTTTAATATTTTATATATGCTATAATTAAATGTATGATGTATTTTTGGTTCTTTTCTATCAATTTTGAACAAATGCATGGTAAAAAAAAAGATAGAAAATGTAAAATGTAACGTAAAATACAATAGATCATATG
Source organism: Torreya grandis (assembly GCA_037957365.1). NCBI lineage: Eukaryota > Viridiplantae > Streptophyta > Pinopsida > Cupressales > Taxaceae > Torreya > Torreya grandis. The sequence continues at coordinate 4,047,762 of JARHVA010000467.1, forward strand.
GAAGATATGAAAACATGAAATAAAAATTAAAATACACCAGATCATGTTGGGAAGGATGTAAGAGATAAATAAATAAATTTAAATTTAAAACACACTAAATCATGTTGGGAAGCATGTAAAATTTAAATAAATGAATTTGAAGTGAAATTAAATGTACTATAAACTAAATCATGTTGGGAAGCATGTAAAAAATAAATAAATGAATTATAATAATAAAATGAAATGTAAAACACACTAAATCATGTTTGGAAGTGTGTAAAACATAAATAAATGATTTTTAAATGTGAGAGACAAGATAAGATATGTAAATTAAAAAAAAAAAGGTGAAATGATAAGTAGAAAATGTAGGATTTATGTTAATCACTCATTTAGAAAAAGTATAGTTATTTTGTGAGTAAACATGATATGAAGCTTGAGGATAATTTGTGAGGAAAGCCTAGTCCTATCCAAGGTATTACACTGCAAATCACAAAGGTTATACTAACAAGATGAATGATAATTATGATAAATGATTATGAATGATAAGTGGATGTTTGTGAGGAAGGCCTAGTCCTATCTAAGGTCTTAAATTTCAACTCTCAAAAGAACCAAAGGGATATGATCAGCTAACAAATAATATTCATCAAAGAGGAGTATTGGTAATGTTATAATGATAAATGGAGTGGAAAAGTCATGACATACATGTTTTTAATAATCATTAGTAGGCATGATACATATTAAGCAAATAGGTAAGTGCTAAGTATTTATTGGATGAAAAATTCATAAGATATCTATTTATAGTAGACATAAAACTTTGTAGGCGAATACGTGTAATTCTAATATCATCTCATGAAATTTATATATACAAGAAAATTAAAATGGGCCTACCTTCCCACAATGTATTCCCCATTCCTTAGGACCCCTTATAGAGTCGTCGGTATACTATGAAGATTGGATACTTATGTGAGAAATTATGTAGAATTATAGAGAATTTTGAGACCTCCTATCCTAGCCTACTAGCCCACTACACCCAAATGTACCTTAGATCTATTGTGAGGCCAACTATAGAGTTAGATATTTGACTAGAATATGAGATGTGCTAAGATATGAATCATGTCATTTGGTGTGGTTTTGACTTTTGAATGTTTATTTTATAATTTTTATCATTTCCTTTTATTTGAATGATTTGGATTTCAAAAAATTTTATGCCTTTTTATATTCCTCCTCCATATGGATTTATAATAACCAAACATTAGTGATATAAGTGACAAATATAGATAAGCTTATGCTTTGGTTACAAGACACAAAATACTTAGATATTTTGTTAGCTTGATAAATAATTAGGCTTGCCCATAAATAAGTATGCCATCTTAAGACTAACCATATGTGTGTTTAGTATGAAAGGAAAATAAAGGGAGAGTGGATATCATGTATATTTGTGCATGTAATGATATGATGAGAAATATTCTTGTCATCTGATCATAGGGTAAAGATAGTATATTATAGGGTGTGGGATAGAAACCATATCAAAATAATAACTATCTATTTCTAATAAATGATGTAAAAAATGTAAAAATAAATCATCCTAAAGAGAAATAGGGGAAAAAAAATTAAAATTAAATTAATTTATGGAATATTTTAAAGTGATAAATGAAACATAAGCTCAATATATACTCATACATCAAATATAAATCTTATGAAACTATAATAAATAATGTGATAAAACACCATAATGTGTTAAAAAATACTAATAAATTTTATGGAAATTACCATCCATAACATCTGATACATATTTGTGTAACTATACTCAAACTTTAATCAATGTCTTATCGATCTTTGTAGAGAGGCTTGAAAAAACTTCCTAATGCACTATCTTGATTAAAAAAGTGGGTATGCTAGAATAATAATGATGATCATGGGGTAGCTCCTACAAGGGACACTCAATTAAAATAATTAATGTTTATTTTTGATGAATATCCTCATATATATGAGTAAATGTGGGTTATGAAGAAGGTTGAATAAGTGGTGAAAGCATAGGCCATGGAAAATCATGAAAGTGTTGCCATAACACTTGATATATATTTTTATGATGTGTGGTGAAATGATACTAAAGACAATAAACTTCCCCATATTTAGGGATGTATTATGGAAGTGTTTTAGGAGGAGGTAGGATTTTGTATATAGACTATTCCTTTTTTGGATGAAGCATATTAATATATTACTAAAGATATTGGTAATGAGTGGAAGAATGCATGCATGTACCATGAAAATAACAAGTATGTTTAAGATTAAAATGTGAAGGTTGGATATTTATATTAGAAGTATATACTAAATCTTGATGTTGTTGATGTACACAATAATCCTTAGCTCAATGGCTGGAAATTCTATGGAAATTACAATATGGCTTATCTACCCATCACATCAATAGGGGATCAAGCTTAGTAAAAGGTAATATGCCATCACCAATAAGAAGAGAACTTGAAATAGGATTAGGACTAAGTTGGGATACTGCAAGAGATGATCTCAAATTAGGTCAATGTAGTCTATCTGACATCTTTGGAGGAAGTAAATTGGAAGGATATAAGAATATAGTGAAGTGGTAAGGTCCTATCATAGCATGGTTAAGAAGTATACTCTGAAGGGGAAGAATAATGATTGGATGAGAAGTAGTGTGTGTGTACCCCATCTTAGATCTATGAACGTCAATTAAAGAATAATAAATATTAGTATTTTATAAGGATAAGGAACTACATGATTAAAACTAAAATTATGTTGTAAAGAAGAATGATATCTAAGTATCTATACATTTTTATCTTGAGTAAAACCAATTAAGAAGTGATAATCTAAAGAATATCCATTCATCTTAATCAAGAGTGTGAAGATCAATAGTACATACATCAATTAATTTATTATTCAAAGAGGCATGATGGATGGAGTATTTAATTTTTGTTATAGTGACATGAATTTAATCTAATGGTTTTTGATGAGACCGAGGTCATAAAAGAGGTAATTGAGCAATTATGTGAGGAGAGATTATAAGTTTTGATTTTCAAACTGATCTCATTAGGTTCATCATCATCAAAATTTAATATATTAGGTGGTATGTTTCCTACTTTAGGGCAACAATAGACTTTAGGGAAACAATTTTAACCTCTAGTAGAGTTGATGGGATAATTAAAGTGTAATGACTCACAAAATGGAGTGTTAAGTAAAGGTTCGAGGGTAATTATTTTAAAAACACCCCATTCTTGGAATTGTTAAAATTTTTAAGGATTAATATCTTCTAGAATCTTGTATAGAACATAATTATAAGGAGATTTAACACATTGGAATGGTAAAGAGGCTATGAATCTCATGCGATGTGTCCAAGGTTCAATGACTAAAATGTTATATGATAGTGGGAATTAAATATCATGACTATGATATGCACTTTCATGGGGGGAACTATGATAGGAATCCACACACACCCTAAAGGAGTCATTTGTATTTTATCATATCCTTGACATGTAATCTGAGTATATTTAAGATTACATTTAGAATATCCAAGTATTTTAATAAAATTGAGGGAAGCCACACAAGTACTTGAACCTTCATCATTCAAAGCATAATTGACTTGGATATCTCCTATTTATATGCTAATGAATAATTGAGGATCATCTACACAACTAATATCTCATAGAGAATCATTTAATTGATAGGGAATTTGAGTGAATGACAATTATCTCCCATTTCATCAATGTGGATAGACATTTATTCACACTGCTAAAGAATGCTATCTTTAAACTTTGACAAAGTAGATTTTTACCCCACAGGTGGGGGATGAGGGATGTTCATTTAAAATAAAATTTACATTAGATGATTATAATGATGAGGGGAGGTTTTCATAAGTTATAAGAAAGAAATTTGAGATGGGATCTATGAAAGTTCAGTTATAAGATCCCATTCATCATATCCTGTTAGAATTTTATCAGTTAAAGGTGCATAGTGTTGAAGTAAATCATTTGAAGGTGTAGAAAAAGTGCATTTAAATTGATATTGGTGAGGTTTATTTGATTGGTATTTAGTTAATGTGGGTTGACCAAATTTTTTTATTGTGTTGGCTTAGATGATGTGGTTGAATAAGTGGTCATGTCTTATTGAATGAGAGGAAGTGGTACTAATCAATATAATATTTTGGGATTTTTAAGTGAGGTGTCTTAGTTAAATTAAGGGTAGAAATTATATTTATAGTATTTGAGTTATTTTATAACTATATCAATTGACTATCCACTTGTGAGTTTTTTAAATTTATTAGAATTGGTTTTGTGTGCCCTAATTCTATGAGAGGACATGGATAAGAATCTTGAACAATACAAAATGTTAGAAAATTTTTATAGTTAAAATTTGGATAGGGATCAATATAGGAAAATACTCTCCTCATATAATTCACATTAGAAAAATTCTCACCATGCATGTTAGCATTAGGATCCATAGAACTTTCAACATTATTGGTAGTGGGAGGTTGAATAATACTAGATTGATGATTAGGAAAGGGATAATTATAAATAGATAACTGTATGTTATATTAATCAAGGGATTCATATTTAGTTTTGGTTTCATGAACCTTATATTCCACTTCATAAGATTTTTGATGTGTATGTATGAGTGATTCATGGTTAAAATTAGGTCCAATAAGATATTCCAGATCAAATTTTCTAAATTGGCAATAAGTTTCATGAGAATGGCCAAAAATTTCATGATACCAACATAATTTATGTGGATCATACCAATGTTTGGCAGGTAGAATAGGATAAAGATATCATGGTGAAGGTTGAGGAAGATGCTTTTGAATCTCTACTAAGGAAAGTGGTTTATGAATTTTGACATTATTTATTTGAGAAAATGTAGAGCTAGGATGAGGATTGTTAGAAATTAATGATGAAAGAATAGGCTTCGTGGGACCACTAGGAAAACTGGATTGAATGTTGTATATGGATTCATAGGTATGGAGTAATAGCTCAAATTTTTGTATAAGAAATTATTGACATTTGGCTTGGTTGAGGGATGCTTCTAAAGATTTTAGAGAAAGAGTCCTCGCATGGTATTTAGAGTGAAGAGAGTTAGTGACTAAGTGAAAGAGATTGTCATCTGACATGTTATGTTTAAATATTTTTAGATAATGTTTTCCACTATTTGATGAATACTTGGGTTGTTTTAGACTCTAATTATTTATAATTGATAAAATGAACTAGGCTATTTTTAGGAAGATCATTAGTTTAGAATTATCAAACCAATAATATAGACTAAGTCTTCCAAGCTAGATATAGAATGAGTTTTGAGTTAATTATATCAATATTTATTATCACATAAAAAGGTTTTATCTAAGATTTTGGTGGTGGAAAAATTATTGATTTTAACTGAACTTTTTATAAGTTTCTAAATGCTTTCAAATGTAAGGCCAGATCCGTGGATCCATTGTAAGTGATAGTCAAAACTATGACACCTATGTCAATATTTGCAATTTGAAGAACTAGAGGTTCATTTTATAAATGCTTAATAGATTTGTTAATAAGTGGAGGTTATGGTAAAATATTACCATGTGCATATCTAAGGGTGGGTTGGTGGGCATAAATATTTTTCATCCCCCTTTGAGTAGGTTGGGGATGAGTTTAAATATACCTTAATTGGTTTTACAATTGCATCATTTAATTGTCATTATCAGTTTGAAAAGTAACCATTCGATTTAAAGTTTTTAATATAAGTTGATTAGTGTTAATGGTATTTTGACTATTTGAAAAAACATGGGATGCATTAGTGGTATGAGAGGCATTAATAGTTTGAGATACACTAGTAGTTTGAGATGCACTATATGAGATGCACTAAATACCACACCTACCATATTTATGGAAATGGTTGGCATGGAGGATGAATAAGGCATGGAAGATAATGACATGATATCATATGAAGGCATGGGAGAGGAGAAAGGTGTGATATATGTTGTATAATGACTTGCCTCAAATTCCTATAGAAAAACTAGGTGAAGGTGAGTGGGGTTATTTTATGTGAGTTCCCATTATGAGGTCATAGATAATAATGGGATCCTTACCCTAATGTTTAGGGTTTTCATTTATGAAAAGTGTCATTTAAACCATATACTCAAGATCGCTTTCATCCTTTATTGTAGGTATGAATAGAGGGTTAAGATAAGAAGAGTGGGTAGGAGTCCCATAATTAGTAGTTCTAGTAGTAACATGGATGTTGCTAAGATTGGGATTATCTACTAGATGATATAATCGATTCATCTTAGAGTCTTTATGAGGACTAGTGAGACTCATCATGTTAGTTTGATTTTGATATGCAACTTCATCAAACATATATTGCATGATGAAAAATAAACTTATCTGGACACTTACTAGAAAAATGAAAGTTTTTAATTGTTAAAAATCAACTAGATAAAGTTATTTAATATAGTTATACTGACAAAATAACATAATAAATAGGATAAAAGAGAAATTTATTAACTAATTATATTGAACTAGTCAATCTAGTTAGAAAGACATGATAACATAATAGTTTTTGAATTGACTAGATCAAGCTGGTCCATCTAGTTAAAAAAATTAGATGACATAAAATTCTAAAAACTAACAAAATTGAGTTGGTCAATATAGTTGGGAAAGTAAAATAAAAAAATAGTCCATAAATTAACTAAATCAAACTAGTCGATCTGGTGGAAAAAATAGGATAACATAATATTTTGTAAATAGACTAGATCGAGCTAGTTAAGAAATAAGATGAGATAACAAGCCACAAGATCAAGTTGGTCAATCTAGTTGCATAAAAAAGATAAAATATAAATCTATAAATTGACTAGATATATATTTAAAAATAGGATAATAGAATACGTTATAAATTGATTAGATCGAATTGGTTCATCTAGTTGGAAAAAGTGGATAATAGAAAAGTCTACTAGATCGAGCTAGTTGATCTAGTTATATAATTTGGAAAAAAATTAAATTGTATAAATTTAATTGATTTAGTTTAAAATAGTAGTAAATTAATCACATAGGAAACTAAATCAAGTTGGCTGATCTAGTTGAAACACACAATATAAACTTGTATCAACACTAGCTATTATAGTCTGTAATACAACATAGAATGACAAAAAACAAGTAGCAAAATTGTAATTTTTATGACTACAAATGCTAATTAATTATCCAAAAATAAGATAAAAATATTTTACTAAAGTTTATGTTTGACAAAGTAAGCTTCCAAATATACTAGCTTGTGCATTGGATAATGATAACTTAATATTTCAGAGTGCTCACTATGGAGGAAGTGTCATTCCCATAGGCCACTAAAATTAGTTTCAAGTGTAAGTTTGAAGTAACTTATCAATGATGACCACTAAATAATTTACCACATAATCAAATATATGGTTAAATACCTAAGGTTCAGTATAAAGGGGAGTCCCAGGTGTTTTTGAAATACTATGAGGTATGTGGAAACTAAAGACTATATTTAGCTCTACACTATGGCTATGAGTATTGGGTCAAACCCCTCATGCCAAAATATCTATCAATGATAGACAAGAACTATAAATAGAATATCAAGTATCCCTTAACAATGGTAGCTAAGCATTTTAAAAATTATTAGTACAAAGTTTCTAGGGAAAACCAAACAAGATGAAAATAAAAGCGAAAATCAATTTTGTTGAAAACAAAGCTATAATTTTTAAAGAAAATAAACAATCAACCAATGATTCTATTTTAAAAGTAAAAGTGATTTTGTAATTAATATGAAAATAGAGGTTAGTTTCCTTTTCTTATGCTAAAAACTAAAACACATTTAACAAGATTGAGTGGGTCAACCTATTTGAACAAACAATACAAAAAAATTATGTTGGTTAACTCAGTCTATTGCAAAATAGGCCCAAATAAATGAAATTGACTAGGCTGATTTAGTTTGATGTTAGAAAACAAACAAACAACTAGATTGAGCATGTAGATCTAGTTGACTATGTGGGTATAATTTTATATAACTTAAAAACTAAGGAAAGTAGTAATAAATTTGAATTTTAAATTGAAAATCATGAAATATAATTTGTTTAAGATTGACAAAATGGAAATACTAAGCTATTAAGAATGAACCTAGAGTATAGAACAAAATTTACCAAGTCAATTTAATCATTTTTTTAGAGTTCTTAATAGTTGTTTGACTGGGTCATCTAGGTGGGTTTTGATCTTGTAAAGGTAGAAAATATAATTGTTAGACAAAATTGAGTGGGTTGATCTAGTTTGAATAGAATTGATATAATAAAAATAGGAAATGAAACTGGATCAATCAGATCAATTTTGTTTAGTAAATCTAAAAAATTAAATATTATAAAATAAACAAAATTGAGCTGGTCAATTTAGTTAGCTGAAATTAAAATACATAAATGAATAAAATTGTGTAGATCGATTTAGTTAAGCATAAAATTTATGAAAAATGATTGGATCGACTGGTTTGATCTAGTTGGATAAAACTAAAAACCATACACATAAAAAACAAAATAGATCGACATGATTGATCTAATTGAAAACTTATGCACATAATATAAAACATGATCGATAAGCTTGATCTAATTACAAAAACTATGCATAGAAGATAAAACATGATCGATATGATTGATATAGTTAAAACCTATGCATAAAAGGTAAAAATGTATTGATAGACTTGATCTAGTTGACTGTAATTGAAAAAATTAAAAATTGCAAGGGTTATATTCATGTCGGGTTCACCAAAATGTATGCAATGATTAAAATAGATCTATAACTTGTCCTACTTAGTGGATTTTAATTTTAGAGAATGTAATCTTACCTACAACTCATTGCATATATATTTATATCAAAACATGACCAATTTTGATCCACTAAACCTAACCAAAGTATATCTTACTACACAACACCAAAAGAGAGGGTTTTAAAGCCTTTAGGAAAATTATACTATGCAATAACCCTAGCTAGGCCTATAATATGTAAAATAAATATAATTTAATGCTCACTAAATATTTTGGCATAAAGTGGGATAGTTAAATAAACAAAATAAAACATGAAAAGAGAACTCTACTCAAGTCAATTTAGAGGTAAAATAAGCAAGGAGTAAACCAATCATCCTTTTACTTTGTGAAATATCTATCAAACAAATAAAAGAGTAAAAGGTATGAATACTTATCTTGAATGAACCTATCATGTATTAATATCTCCCTTGGACAATGGTTCTTTGTAATAGGTTGTTGTGGCTCAATATAGAAATCAGCTCTAGGCTAAAAGGCTCCTTAGTTCCATAATGTGCAATCAATCCTTAACAAGATCAACCTGGCTGGCATAGTAGGAAAATGAAGAAGGGTGTTTACTTAGTTAGGAGATATTTTAGAAGGTGAATTACTTATAAGAGTGGATAAATGTGTTTTAATTATTTAGGAAGTTGGATAAAAGTGATTTGTAGTTATTTTAGGTAATGATATAGTGACCAATTATCTTGTAAAGCACCAAATGTTTGCCCACCACTTCTTGGTGTGTCCTTTAAGGCTTTCACTTAGAGAGATCAAAACTTGACATGTTAATACAAGAGAGAAATTATTAGTACACGATAAAGTTTAAAAATATCATGTGTATATAGAAAGCATTTGGTAAGTTATCTTGTGAGAGGTATGGATTTTCTTGGTGGTTTATGAATGAGTATTGATCATGCATATATACCAATAAGTTTGTGAAATATTTCACATTAAATCACTTAGGTTGACCATAAGGACATGTTACAATTTAAAATTTGATGACTTTAGGGCACTAGACACTTATTTTGGTACACAACACTTATGTTGATGTATGCATCTAGTTGGGATGTAATGGTCTAATAATTTTGAAAATATATACAAGTCCCATACTTGTATATGATGATAATAAGCTAGTTTGTAGCATTTTGAGAAACATATAAGGCTTGGTCATCATATTAGCATATGGTTGAACTAATAGATTATAAATAAGCACAATAGATAAAGGATGTGAGCCTTTCATAAGTAGGAAGGTATAAGAATTGAATGGTACAACCATGAGAAGTACTTGACAAGTATACAATATTGAGGTGTTATATAATTCAAATTTAGTAGGTTTAATTTCAATATTTTTATAACATCATTTTTATAACATTTATTTTCATTTAAGTTATTATATAGGCTTCACAAATCACCTTAAAAGAGGAGCCATACATAGTGGTTTATATTATAAATTAAGATGTAATAGTCCACTACATAGATAAAAATTAACAATATTTAATCAATTGATCACAATACATACTTAGTTTTTACTTAAAAAGTACATTCAAGAAATACCACACCCTAGGGACACTAGCACATGCCAAGATTATACAAAATAGTGCATTTTCATCCTAGAAATTAGAAACAATATTTTATAGAATGATAAAAATCATACTTAGTCTACATGACAATTTTTAGTGGTTACCCAAAAAAAGTTATTGATTTATACACAAGTAATTACAAAGTTTACTTGCCATGCATGACACATGTTACATAATTTAAATAGGTTTATGTTTATCCCTAAAATTGTTTATATATTGGAGTTATATAGGGTTAAATGGGTAGAGATAGCCTAGGGCATAAGGATGATAAACTATCTCTAAATCAGGCCAATTAGATGCTAAACCCAAATATAATATATAATGAATTTATTTAATTAAAATATGCTAAATATAATAAGTACATCTATGATATCTATAAATGATAAATAAATAATGTACTTAGCTAGTTCTGATGCTAATTCAGTTCTAGATCTAGAATAGGTAAGAAGTAGAGTGTAAGATGTTTTTAGAATAGTCATTAGATTCTAGATTGAGTGTTTATAAAGTTACAAATTGTAGCATCAACCTTTGGATGATTGCATCAATGTTAATGTTTGAACCTAATGCAAGTTTTTTATATGAAATACCTACTAAAAATTATGTGACTACTTGGATTTTTCTAGGTTTATCTTTGCCTTCACTCTGGTGCATTCAGATCTGGGTCATGGACTGTCACTCCTTATTAAATTATAAAACCCTAGTTCTTCATCTTCATGATGAATTTATATAAAAATGGGTTAGTGGTAACATGGTGTTGAGCTGACCCTAAATACCCCTTTGTCAATGAGTGTTGCCTAAATAACTAATAATCTAAAGAGGATCTATTGTCAATTAGATGTGTACCCTTGTGAAGGTAGTTTTAATCCTTCATAGTCTACTAAAACATGGAAATAATCCTAGGTTGTGGGTGACCTACTAAGTGGATTAAGTCTCTATATCTAAGGGCTACCTCCCTTTGGTGTATAAATTAGGACCTTGCTACTCTATGCTATGAACTACTTGGGAAAATAGAAAATGAAACTTGAAAGAAAATCCTACCTAATGATGATGCTACACTTGGATGATTAGTTGATCCACTCAATTAGAGCTTATAAAACATTAATTTAGACAAGAAGGCTAAACTTTCAACTCCAATTAAATAATATGCATAAGTATTTCATGAAAAGGTTTGATCTAGTAACTAAATCTTGAGGGATATGAAAGAGTAGGTCTGATTGAAGGAACTAATTAGTCACTTGCATCCACTAAAATTCTATCCAAAAGACACTTAAACATAGAGCATGACCTGCATAAATTGACCAGCTAGGAAGTATGTAAGAATCAAGACTTGGTGAGGAAGGAAACTCTATCACTTATGAAAATCAATGACAAGATACACTATACTAGCTTGTTATAAATTAAAAACAATAGTATTTATATTAATTTGAAAAAGGTTACAACTCAGTCTTTGGCAAAATTTTGTCCTACCAAAAGAGGGATGGAAATCAAGGCTGAAAAGCCAACTTATATAGAAAATAATACTTCAGCCAAGAGCTAACATTGAAAATAGAAGAGGAAGATCAACTTTTACATTAAACAAGTCCAACTTTTGTTATGCCAAGATAACAAAACCTTCTAAATTTGTCTTTTCTTGTCTTTGTCTTACATAAAAAATCCTTTGGCACTGAAAATAGATGGTGGGCTCATCTTGGACTATTCTTACAACATGCATGAAATCTATGCCCACCTCCAACTATGAAACTCCATCGAAGGTGATAGAACATTTGAAAGGATTCTCTTTGCATGAAATCAATACCAAACTCAAATTTAGAATTATGCTTGAACTACTAGAATGTTTCAAGCTTGAGACAAATGAGAGTGTATGCTTGGAATTTCTTCTTTATTCATCTCTGTGCATGTCCACTATCTGTATTTGTATTTTCCATGAACCTTCCCTTTGTTTTCCCTTTGCATGAAATCCATAGATTTATTCTTCTAGATCTTGACTTGGTCTTTGACTATTATTTCTTGAAGGAATTCCTTTAGACAATCCTGTAGACAAATTACCCATAGGAATTTTCTTTCCTTCATTGCTTGAGCCCTTCCTTTAGAAATTCCTCTTAGAAAAAAAATCCTACGGAAATGTCCATCATATTTTTTTTGAAATTGAACTTTCTTGAAGGGTACATACCCTTCGAGATTTTTTGTAATGTCCTTCGGCCTCCTAAAAATAGTCCTTCAGCTCTCAAAAACGGTACACTTACCCTTCAAATTTCTTGTAAAGGACTTTCCCAAAGGGCACATACCCTTAAATAATCTTGTAAAGGACTCCTGTTACTCCAAATGACCCTTCAAAAATCTTTGAATGCCCCTTGTATTTTTTTAAATTGACTTTCCTAAAGGGGAAAGTGCCCTTCGGGATTTTCAAAATGGTCCCTCAAATTTTATATTTGGAACCTTCTCAAAGGGCAGATATCCTTCAATATTTTTGTAAAGGACCATCCAAAAGGGCACATACCCTTTAGGATTTCATGTAAAGGACCTCTTCATGCTTGGAAAACCCTCCAAAGGAAATCCGTTAGACAAATTATCTGAAGGAAATCCTTCATACTTTTGTAAAATCTTTTTCCATTTTCCCACAAACAAAAAGTTTGTGGGAATTCTCTCAAAACTTTTGTGTCCACTCAACTTTGTGAAAATGACCCTTCACCTTCTTCCAAGTGCCCCTCAAAAATTTCCAAGTGGAATCTTCTTTTAAAAGTTCCCTTCAGGGTTCCTTAATGAACTTTCCCAAAGGGAACATACCCTTTAGGTTTTTATGAATGGTCTTTTCCCTTTTTGAAAACTCCCCTTTTGAAAAGTAGGTATCCTTTAGATTATCTCAAAATTACCCTTTGAAGAGTGAAATAGACCTTTGGAATTTGAAAATAGACTCCTCTTCTTTGCTTTTGGATAATTATTTCAGACAAAAAGTCCAAAGGAAATTGTTCCTTTCTGCCCTCTACTTGTGAAAGCCTAAAATTTTCTATTTGCCCTTTTTTGAACTACTCTATTATAATAAACCTTCATGTGGGGCAAACTTGTCAACATTATGATGACTCAACTAGGAAGCATGCCTGCTATTCTTGAGAAATTAGACCATAAACTTGATATTGAACTCACAAAACAATGGTAAATCTAGTCCATGACTACAAGTAACCTTCATGCTTTAAAAGGAAGGGAAACATATAAAAACAAGAAAACCTAACTAAGAAGCAAATGTGCACACAAGCACTTATTCAAATAAAATAGAATGAAAATACTGTGCATAAACAACACTTAGAGGAAAGCAAAAATAAATAACTATGTACAAGGATCTTTTCTCTTCAATAGTAATGTTTTAGATATATCCCATTGACTGGGATTAGAAGCTCCTGACCATCCAACTTTGCAAATTGGAAGGCATTGTGGGATTTGTAACTAGAAATTGTGTATGGGCCACTCCAAAGAGAATCAAACTTGGTGTGCCTTCTTGGTTTATCTCTATCCTCTCATCCCATTAAAGGACCAAATCTCCTTTGAAATTCCATGAAGAAGATCCTTTGTCAAAACATTCTCTTCACCTGTGCTTGATGAATTTCCATGGCTAGCATGGACTAATTTTTTGTCTCTTCTAGCTTCATAAGTTTAGCATACCTGATCTCCATAGGCTAATTCTCAAATAACTCTAGTTGATGCATTAGTTTTAAAGCTATAAATTCAAGAGAAATAAGTAACCTTGCTTCCTTACCATATACTAGCTTGTATGGAGAGTTGGCTATTTACCTCTTATAGGTGATCCTATCAACCCATAGAGCTGATTTACACTTGAGATGTCATGACCTCTAATTCTCTTCAATAGCCCTTATGATCCTCAAAAGGCTCTTGTTTGTATATTTATTAAGACTATTGCCTTATGGATAATAGTTTGATGATGTGTTGAGATAAACTCTGTGTTGGACAGCCCATTGGCTGATCCTAGATCCCATAAAATCCTTTGCATTATTAGAAATAATAGCTGAAGGAACTCCAAACCTAGTAAGCAAACCTTCATAGAAATCAAGAACATTAGTTTCATTTGCTTCTTTTCATGCCACTATTTTTATACACCATGTGAAGTAATATATAGTGAAGAGAATCTATTTATGTCCTAAACTCAAAGGATGATTAATGAGGCCAATAAATTCCAATCCCCATTGGACAAAGGGATAATCCACCACAATTGGTTGAAGAGGTAAGGTTGAAAGATTGACTTTTCCTATAAACATAGCACACTATTTGCACTTTCTAACCCATGCATGGAAATCACCAAATATACTAGGCCAATAGTACCCACATCTCATGATCTTAAGTGTTGTATTTCTTGAAAAAAAATGTCCACCACCATGTTCATCATGGAATTCTTCAATAAATCTCTGAGTTTGGTTTGGTTCTACACATCTTAGCAACATTCCATTGATATCTTTCTTGAACAAAACACCATCAATAAGCAAAAATAGAATTGATTGCAATCTAAAATATCTTATCTTTGAATCACTTAGATGGGAGGGGTAAACACCATGTTGGAGATAGCTTACCAAGTCATGAAACTAGCTAGAAGGTGAGGTATGAACAACTACAACCTCTTCATCATTTGACACCAAAACAAGCTCATTAGCCTCTTGCAAGTCTTGAGCTAGATGCTCACACAATACTTTGCCATAACTAACTTTTTGACCTTAATTTCCATGTCATATTATATTACTTTGGTTATCCAACCAAATCTCTTCTCATTTATATCTTTGTTCAAGAGAAACTCTTTGATGCTTAGATGGGCAACCATTAGATGTATTTTATTATTAGACAATAAGTGCCTAAACTTCTTAAGAGATACTATGACTACAAGTACATGTTTTTCAACAAAATAATACCTTGTTTAATATTCCTCCAAGCCTTGAATGTAGAAATCTATTGGCTGCTCCAAGGACTCATGATTTTGCTATATAAGAATGGACTCATGAGTCTACTATATAAGAATACTTGAAATGGTGTCCATGTTAGCATAAGTATACAAAATGAAATAATTCATGAAATATAGATTTAGAAGTGTAGGAGCACTAACTATGGCCTTCTTAATATCCTCAAAAACTTTTATTCCTTCTTTGGACCAGCTAAAGTTCTAATTTTTCTTTCACATGGTTGTAAGTGGCTTGGCTAAAATGGCAAAATCTGAAATATATCTCCTTATAAAATTGATTTTCCCAAAGAAACTTTACAAAGCCTTTTTGTGCTTAGGCAAGGAAAGTGTAAGAATGGATTGAATCCTTTCAACATCTATGCTTAAACCTTGATTTAAAACAACATGTCCAAGAATCAAACATTCATGAACCAAGAAAACACACTTTTTTGGATTTAGAGATACCCCAAATTGCCTACACCTTTTGAACACTTGATTGAGATGAACCATGTGATGTTATACATTATTTGAAAACACTATTATATCATCTAAATAAACAATTACAAACCTGTTAAAAAGTCCTTGGAATGCCATATCCATATCTCTCTGAGAGGTTACTCCAGCATTAGACAAACTGAATGGCATCTTTCTGTATGCAAATGTTCCCCACTTGGTTGTGAAGGCTGTCTTAAATTGGTCCTCTTCTTTGACCAAAATTTTATTATAGCCACTATATCCATTCAACAAAGAAAACCTCTCTAAACCTTCAACAAGCTATAAGATTTGTTCTAGTGATGGCAAAGGATAGTGATATTTAAGTGAAGACATATTCAAATCATGGAAGTCAACACACAAATGAATCTCACCATTCTTCTTTTTACTGAAACAAGATTTGCCACCCAAGTTGAGTGCTTGATTGAAAATATAATAGTTGATTCTATGAGCTTGTGAAGCTTAGATTTCATCAAAGGCTCAAGCTTTGAATTGATTGGCCTTTGTCTTTATCTCACTAGATTAGTTTCCTCCTCTAACTCAATGGTGTGCTAAGCCAAACTTGGATCAAAACCTTTGAGATCACTATACTACCATGTAAATATATCAACAAAACTTGTGCATAACTCAATGAAAGCTTCCTTTTGAGAAGGAGTGCATACCTTACCCAATTTCATAAACTTACCAGATGTAATCTCTACATTGGCATAGTGTTCTTCCTTTGTTGACAAGGATGACTTCTCTTTCTTTAGCTCATCATCTTCACTAAAAATATTCTCAAGAGTGACCAATCCTTTAGGCAAATTATTCATTTTTAGTCGCATAATCTGATCACCATAATATTGTAAGTGTTTTGATTGGTTTCTTGAAGAAAACTCAGCCTCTTCTTGTAAGAATATCACAATTTGATTGACATATTTGAACACCTACCAATTCTCATGATTATCTAGAATATAAGGCCTTACAACCACCTTTATATGTTACTAATTTTTTTCACTTTTTACATCATCTAGGATATAAAATGTGCCCCAACAGTAGCCAACCTATCAACATGTTTATTTTTATCTCTTGGTATTGCTTGGATGTTAAAATTTGAAAATCCTCAAGTAAATACCAAGTTCTATGATTGTAATATTTAATCAATTTTTTTTTACACACATTAAAACCTCTTACTTGGTGGAATACAAGCTCACTATCTCCAAACACTTACAAATAATTGACTTTCATCTTCCTAGCCCATTGCAAACTATGAACTAGTGCTTCATACTCTATAACATTATTTGAAAAACCAAATTGAAATGTAATAGAGGAGAAATTAATTTGTTTTATTAGATAAACCAACATCATTATAGCTGTGGTTCTATGCTTATTTATTGATCCATCAAAGTATAATTGCCATAAACCATCATTAGACTCACCTTCTTTGACCATGGCTGGAATTGGTGCATCATTCTCATGAAGGCAATACACGCCAAGTCTTTCTTATTCAATCAGCTTATAAGGATCACAATCATGCAAGGTGGAAGCCCAATCATCAAGAAATAAATATATAACTCCATCCAAAGCTGATTCCTTTTTTATACCACTAACTTCTAGCACATCATCTGAGATGATATAGTTAGTATTCACAATACTTGGTGTATAAGGCTCTATATGAAAATGTGAAATAGGATCAAAATGAATTATTAAATTGGTACCATACCTAGTTTTAAATATAAAATAGGTCCAATCAGCTGATAAATATCCCCTAATATTTGAGGTAAAATCCCTCGAAAGGCACATAACAATGTAGGGAGGCAAATCTACCACAATAATATCTTGCTAAATAGTAACATTAGGACATGCATGTAATTTCAATTTCAAATACTTGATGATAATTATCATCTTTTTTGGTGACCCATCCAATTTCAACACTCCTTTAGTGTTTGGCTCATAAACAAGGCCAAGCTTGTCAGTAATCTATTTAGGCATGACTATACTACTAGATCCACTATCCACCATATAGTTATGAACCAAAGTATCATCTACTATCAAAGAAAGGTAGAAAGGAGGAGTTTTATATTATTTTACCTCTATATTATCTACCTTTTCCATCTTTTCTACTTACTGTACCTATTGCTTAGTTGTCTGATCTAAATTAGTAAAGACAACACCTTCTTTTTCAACCAATTTTGGAGATAATTCAAGAGCTAAAAGATCTTGAATGAGCTTATACTTTTGTCTTGTAATTTAAAGAGAATACTAAATGATAATGTTGATATTATATTTTTTAATTTGATCCACTATACTAAAATGAGATGAACTAACATTTAGTTGTACTTTATACAACACTAGTAGTTCACAAACTAGAGGTAGTTGATGGACTCTACTAACTTTTATATTCTAATTTTTTTGAGTTTTAGGGGTAGTATCCTATTATTTTGTACTTTTAGAAACAACATGAGGATTACATGAAGAATTTTTCATCTATTGGGCCTCTTCAATTTCTCTTCTTTTAGCTCTAGTTACAACTATAATTTGACCACTTGAATTGTTAGTTTCAACACCTTGAGTAAAAGCAACATGATCATCTACTTGCCAATTTAAATTATTGGCATCAAGCTGCCCTTGAACTTGATGAGTCTCTGCTTATGATGCCAAAATTGTATCTTGATACTGAATTCCTTGAAAAGAAAACTCTTCTTGTGTCATCTGTGGCATGGTGATGTTCTATGAGACCAAGACTTGGTTTTGAGCATCATTAAGATTTGAGGGCTGCCAACCTGAATCTTACACCAAGTTATTTTTAGGTGGGGTTATAATAATGGATTTTGAAGTGGAAGGAGCATTAGGATCAAGGGAAACATATGGATTAGCTAGATTTATGTCTCCTTGTGCTGGATATGGTGGTCTATTATCTCTAAAACCTTGATAAAGAGGCCCTTGATCTTTAAAGGATTGATATGAGTTCTGATTTTGTTGTTGATAAGGCCTATTTGACTAAAATTTCCACCTTTTGAGTTGTAATATTTCATTCCTAAAGGACTATATCAAACTTTTTAACTCTCTTATCTCACTAGCTTGACTAGCAAGGGCTATAATTTGAGCCTGAGGTGCTAGAATAGGAGCCAAGGATGGAATTTGAAGAACTTGAGGGGCTGGTATATAACTTATTTCTAGAAATATAGGCATTATAGGTCTTGGAGAAATCTTACAAGCTTGTATCAAACTATTTTATACCCTTATTGTAACCTCATAAGCATATGACAAAGTAGTACCACCTATTGACTGTATCATCACACTAATGTCATAATTAAGAACTTTCAAATAGTATAGAAATGCATATTGAGAGGATGACCTAATCAAATCAAGTTTCCTAGTCCATGTTTTTTAGAATATGAGGTTAAAATCAGACATGAAATAATAAGAAGCCCTTGTTATGGAGGTCAATTATTCTACCAAAGAGAGATGATCAGATTTGTCCTCAAATTACTTGAACAAGGCTTCACCCAATTCATCCCAAGTGGAAATGGAATTAAGTGGTAGATTTATATACCATTGCAACACTTTTACTTTGAAGGAAGCATCCAATAATATAATAGAAACCTTATTTTCAATAACATTATGGATTGAATAGAAACTAGCAACATCTTGGATATGCTCAATAGGGGTTGTTTGATTTTCTGCTGAGAAGAATAGGATACTCTTTAGGGTAGACACTAGAATATCATCAAACTAGGCTAAATTCAATGGGCTACCTATATTAAATGGAGGAAACACCTAATTTTCAATGGCCATTTAGATAGTGGGGATTGTAGTGCTTAGAACAATAGGCTGACTAGGAGGCAGATATTGCTTTTGAGGATATGGTTTTGCCCTCTTAAACCTTTGTATCTTATATGATAAAAATTAAAAAGGAATACCTTTATTTTTTGACTTTTTCATAACCTTTGGCATGAAAGAGCTACCTAAATGATGCTATGAGCTCTTCAACTAGATGATATCTTCTTATGTTACAATATTTCTTTAGATATGCCAAGAATTTCTTCATGGTTCCACAAAGCATGCCAAAAATTGTTGTCAATTAGACATGTACCCTTGTGAAGGTAGTTTTAAGCCTTCATAGTCTACTAAAACATGGAGATAATCTTAGGTTGTGGGTGACCTAATTAGTGGATTGAGTCTCTAGATCTAAGGGCTAGCTCCCTTTGGTGTATCAATTAGGACCTTGATACTCTACACTATGAGCTACTTGAGAAAAGAGAAAAGGAAATTTGAAAGAAAATCCTACCTAATGATAGTGATACACCTAGATTATTAGTTGATCCACTCAATTAGAGCTTCTAAAACACTAAACTTTCAACTCTAATTGACCAATATGCATAAGTATTTCACAAAAAGGTTTTATCTAGTAACTAAAACTTAAGGGAAATGAAAGAGTAGGCCTGATTAAAGGAAATAATTAGTCAATTTCATCCACTAATATTTTAGCCAAAAGACACTTAAACATAGAGCATGACCTGCATAAATTGACCAGCTAGAAACTAGGTAAGAATCAAGACTTGGAAAGGAAGAAAACTCTATCACTTATGCAAATCAATGACAAGATACACTATACTAGCTTGCTAGAAATTGAAAACAACAGTCCTTATATTAATTAAAAAAGGTTACAACTCAGTCTTTGGTAGAATTTTATCTTACCAAAAGAGGGATGGAAATCAAGGCTAAAAATCCAACTTATATAGAAAAGAATACTTCAACCAAGAGGTGGTTTTGAAAATAGAAGAGGAAGATCAACTTTTACATTAAACAAGTCCAAATTTTGTTATGACAAGATAACAAAGTCTTCTAAATTTGTCTATTTATGTATCTTTCTTACATGAAAAATCTTTTGGTACTAAAAATAGATGGTGGGCTCATCTTGGACTATTCTTTCAACATTCATGAAATCTATGCCCACCTCCAACTATGGAACTCCACCTAAGGTGCTAGAATGTTTGAAAGGCCTCTCTTGTATGAAATAAACACCAAAATCAAATTTAGAATTACGCTTGAACTACTATAATGTTTTAAGATTGAGACAAATGAGAGTGCATGTATGAAATTTCTTGTTTATTCATCTTTGTACATGTCCAATATTTGTATTTGTCTTTTCCATGAACCTTTTCCTTTGTTTTCCCTTTGCATGAAATATATGGGTTTATTCATCCAAGCTTGACTTGGTCTTTGGATTTTCTTTCCTAAAGGAATTCCTTTGGAAATCTTGTGGACAAATTATCCATGGGAAATGTCTTTCCTTCATTGCTCGAGCCCTTCCTTTGGATCTTCCTCTTGAACATTCCCTCAGATAAAAAATATGAAGGAAATGTCCCCCAGATTTTTTTTGAAATTAATCTTTCTCAAAAGGAACATACCCTTAAATTTTTTTTTAATGTCCTTTAACCCCCCAAAAATAGTCTTTTGGCTCTCAAAAATAGTACACTTACCCTTAAAATTTCTTTTAAACGAATTTCTCGAAGGGCACATACCCTTCAAGAATCTTGTAAAGGACCCCTATTGCTCCAAATGACCCTTCATAAATATTTGACTACCCCTTGGATTTTTTTAAATTGACTTTCCCAAAGGGGAAAGTGCCCTTCAAGCTTTTCAAAATGGTCCCTCATATTTTCTATTTGGAACCTTCTGAAAAAGTAGATATCTTTCAAGATTTATGTAAAGGATTTTACCAAAGGGCACATACCCTTCAGGATTTTGTGTAAAGGCCCTCTTCATACTTGGAAAACCCTCTGAAGGAAATCCTTTAATTTTTTTTTAAAGGAAATCCTTCAGACTTTTGTAAAGTCCTTTTCTATTTTCTCATGGATAAAAAGTCTATGGGAATTCTCTCAGAACTTTTGTGTATCCACTCAGCTTTGTAAAAAGGACCCTTTGCCTTCTTCCAAGTTCCCCTAAAAATTTCCATGTGGACTCTTATTTTAAAAGTTCCCTTCAGGCTTCCTTAATAAACCTTCCTGAAGGGCACATACCCTTCATGTTTTTATGAATGGTCCTTTCCTTTTTAGAAAACTCCCCTTTTTGAAAAGTAGGTACCCTTTGGATTATCTCAAAACTTCCCTTTGAAGAGTGAAATAGACCTTCAAAATTTGAAAATAGATTCCTCTTATTTGCTTTTGGACAATTCCTTCAGACAAAAAGTCTAAAGGAAATTGTTCCTTTCTACCCTCTGCTTGTGAAAGCCCAAAATTTTCTATTTGTCCTTTTTTGAACTACTCTATTACAATAAACCTTCTTGTGGGAAAAAATTATCAATAGGACCTCAGACTAATTTAGTTCTCCCATATGTGTTGTCTTGTGTGTGAATCATGTAATATGTTAAAAGAAAGTATAATAGAGGCCTATCTTGTAAATTAGAAAGTATAGATCTTGGGATGCTCCTTCAATACTTCAAAATTATGTATATGCTATTCCTCTGACTGATATGAAAATAGGAGAAAATAAGAAAGCTTTGATTTATTGAGTTCTTGATTGAATGCTTTGATAATTTACCTTAGTTATTTTCTAGGTTTTCCTAGATGAGAAATAAAGAGGGTTGATATTGTATTTATATCAATCTATTTAGAGAAGTAAATTGATTTAAATTACTTAGGCTGACCATTAAGATATGTTTCATTTGAAAATTGGATAACTTTAAGGAACTACACACTTGCGTCAGAGAAGGACACCTACGTCGACATAGGTGTCTATCCTAGATGTAAGTGTATACGGAATAGGAAAATTTGTATAGGCTCAAAACTTGTAGAGACATAAGATAAGTACATTTCAAGCATTCTAAGAAAGATATAAGGTCTGGGTCATCAAAATAAGACTAGTCAAACCAACAAATAGGCTAAGAGGTACAAGATAAAGCAAATGCAAGACTTCTAGAAAGTGGGAAAGGTCCAAAATTGAGAGAAAAAAACAAGGTCTAAGTTTTCTAAGTGTACAAGATTGAGGTTCTATATAATCCATAAATATCATCTACATTTCTACCCCCTTAATATAGTAATGAAATTTATTATTTAAATGAATTAAATGCATATTTGGGTGTGTATACCATACCTTGCCTTTGTTTGAGTCCATCTTAAGTTCTTTTCTAGTGTCTGACCTAAAACCAAGATCATGTTACAATATATAATCAATGAATATAATATGGAATTGAAATTATTTTAAATTATTGAAATTGAAAGAGCAAGGTTTAAGAGTACACCTATGTATTGATGTAACTGCCTTACCTATTGGCAAGTTGATTTGAAATATGTATCATTGTAAGGCTCTAAAAATGAGATTAGGACAAATATATATAAATATTTAAAGTGCATAAATATCCTAGGGGATAAAGATAATGAGATATTAGAAGGCACATGTCTCCAACCTTAGAGAAAAGGTGAGTTTCTTCTTGATAGTTGAGATTGGCTTAACTATGCAACCCAATCATACTTATAACCTAGTTAACATGAGTGAAAAAACTCAACTCATAATATCAAATTGGTTAGGTTGGATGATACAATCAATTCCAACTTAAAAATTTGTCAAGATTGAGTGATTTAATCACCTCAACCATACTGAATGTAAACCAACTACTATAATAGATTGGCTCAATATAGTCTATAAAAGTCCATCTTGGTGGGTGATGATAGTCCTTGAGAGTGTTTTGAAATATGAAAGTGATTTGTATTTTACAATATTAGGTGCACATTTCATAACATATGCACCTTAGATATGTCTCATGTTGAAATTATGTATAACAATGGTTCTAATGTATATAATTCTACCATAACTATGAATATAAACTAGATAACTATGTGATTTGGATAATTTATAAACTATATAAGTGTGGAAATCATGATTCCAAGGTATATCCCACTATATATGGAGAGATCTAAAAACTAATATAAGTACCAACTTGGAGGACATGTTTCTAAAACATGCCCCCACTGAATTTGGGTGTGCCAAATACTAAATAAGTGTGGAGATCATGCTTCTAAAGCATGCCCCCCTTGAATTTATAAATTGTACCAAATACTGAATAAATTTGGAGAACATGCTTCTAAAGAATACTTCCACCAAATTTGAAAACTGTGTCAAATATGAAGAACATACCTCTATGACATTCCCCCACTGATATGTCCCCCCTTTGAGGTGAGGTAAGAATACAAAGTGGTAGTTACTCACCTCAAAAGGATAAGACAACTATATTATATGTGAATGTATACAAAGTGGTAGTTACTCACCTCAAAAGGATAAGATAACTATATTATATGTGAATGTAACCATATATATATATATATATATATATATATATATATATGGTTACATTCACATATGATATAGTTGTCTTATCTTTTGAGGTGAGTAACTACCACTTTGTATTATTACCTCACACACACACACAAACACACATAAAAGATTATGTCTAAGTAAATGTAGCATTAAAACACATGGATCAATGTGATCTCATGAAGGCCTAAAGTGAGTGATAAAAATCATGGAAACATATAGATAATAAAAATATGAGATCACCAAAAAATAAGTACACACACAAGAGCATTCAAAATCAAGTCAAAATATAATGGTTCAAGGAGACCGTAAATAAAGGGCATGTTCAATTGCTACATAATCAAAGGGACATGACTTAATTAAATGCCCACAAAATCAAGGATGACATATTTAAATGTCAAAGAAAACATACATATGTAGGGGGGATATAAAAAAATGAGCATATTAAAATGCTTGAATAAGAAAGACAATATCAAGGTAAGGAATTCAAGTGCATAAAAGAAAACATAAGCAACTAGAATAAACATATCATAGTAGCCTACAGATCAAATGTGTTATAAAAAATGTCAAGTGTATGGCATATAAAGTACCAATTGTAAGATATAATCATGGATAAAGGCATGTGTAATTACATATATGATCTATAAACATGATAATGTATAGTTACCATAGAATGATATAGCCTGTGAGTATCATGATCATAGAGGTGGATGCCCCCATTATCCATATGATGAGTAGAGGAAAGACCCAACATCTAAAATAATAATAAATCATGTATCTATATATGTATGTATCACACTAAATTATAATCAATAAAAACATGTGTATGTAGGAGTAACTGATATGTCATCCATTAACATGAAACTAACACATATGCCAAGGAGCCAATAGAACAAGTTTTATGCTAAAAATATTTTTGGAGTTGTAAATGATTTTTTTAATTTTTTTTGGTGTTTTTGGAATGTTTTTAAATGTGAAAGGGAAAGATTATCCTATGATCCCATCCAAAGGGTGTTCATTGATATCTCCCTAATGTGAACCTAGTGATGCTACTGAGTAACATGTGTAAGTACAATATTTATAACTATAGTATTTATGATGCTCTTTGTATGTAAAATTAGACTCTATGGTCTTGGAGAAATATTAGGAGTAATATGATTAGGGGTTCATGGAACCCATCATTTATTACTTAGTAGTTTATTTGGAATAGAAATAATAGGAACATGTGTAGGTGCTCTAGGTATCTAAACATGGTTTGTAATAGATGAGGATTCCATAGAATCCACTATATATCTCTTATGTAATGGTCTCATAATTATTGGTTTTATAGTAAAAGTTATTTCTTGTTACTTTCCCTTTTATAGTTGATTATCCTTATTAGTTTTGATAGTTAACTACATGGGAATAAGTTTTTCTTATTCAAGAGGATGCTCATATGGGATTCTAGAAACTATAATTACTTTATTGGCATGGATGTATTTAACACACCCATTCACTATGGAAGGTATTGCTTAAATTATATGGATCCAAGATATTCCAAATAACATATAAAAGATGCCCATAAAAGGTATAAATGAAAATTTAGTAACCACATGTGTAGGATGGCATGTAAAGGTAGGTCAATCTTGCCAAAAACCTTCTAGGAGGTCCCATCGAATGATCTAACTGATATAGTATAAAGATGAAAATCATGAGGAGTATGTCCAAAGTGTGTATGTAATGTCATGGTGTAAACATTATTGATTTCACTATTATTAATTATAACACTACATATAGGGTGTTTATCAAGGTATACTCGAATGAATAAATAATGAAGATCAAATTCATTATCCTTAACTTCACTATCATCAAAATTAATAAAAAGTATTTAAACCATAGGAGGTATATGTCATGTGTAAGTACCAATAATATAATCTAATGGGTTCCCATAATGTGATGGAGGAGAATGTGTATTATGTGCCATTTACACTTTCAGTTCCTTCTTAGAATGATCTTGAAAAAGATTTTTAAATATTTTTTGTTTATGCTGATCACATGGTTGCAAACCTAATTCATTGGGAGGATAATCAAATATTATATTGTGGTCATAAATAAGGTATTGTATCTTATTATTCAAGGCAAAAAATTTATTCATAGAATGTCCTGGTCCTTGGTGATAATCATAATAAGCATTCACATCACATCCTTTGGGTAGAGGTTTATTTATATCAATCTTTATAGAATGACGGAGAGACATAATATGACACTCTAGTAGCTATGGAAGTAATGGATTTGGAGACTCAAGTAAGTGTGTAAATTATCTCTTTAGTGCATTAGATAAGACAAGTTGATTAGGCTACTATGAAACTATATTAACTATGGCAGTTGTTTCCTTTTTAGGCTTAGAAGGTTTTACCTTATAACTTGGTTTGATTGTAAACTTGGTACTAGATGTATATTTAACTAGTATGTTTTATACATACTTGATATTATTCAATGAAATAAGATTCTTTTCATGGTCCTATACAACATGGCATAGGTCATCAAAAGATTTGAACTTCTTGAAAACACTGGACTCATATAAAGGTGCAAGAAAAATTTGATTGAATATGTATTGTAACTCTTTAATTTCCATAGGATTGGTCATTTTAGCTATCATTGTCTTGTACCTCAAACATATTCATTGATATGTTCATTTTTTCCTGGTTTGATTTTGGTAATTGAGCATATGAAACATTTTTATAAATATTAATGGATAAGTGTGCTAAAAATTGATCTGCAAGAGGTTTGAATGATTTTATATATTAGAGAGGTAAATCATAGAACCATCTCAAAGCATAGTATTTGAGGCTTCTTGGGAATAATTTGGTCAAAATTTTATCATTGGAGGCATAATAAAGACATGCCACATAAAATTTTCTAAGATACCATTTAATATCACCTTTACCATCATAAAATGTGAACTTAGGTGCAACAAAAATAGTTGGCAATGAGTGCAATGATATATTGAGGGAAAGAGGGTTATGTAACACATTTTGAGAGTCAATAACATGAGGAGACTTTAAATCATTTTGTTTAATGTTTGTAATCTTTTCCTCCAAGGTCTTTATAACTTCAAGGAGTGTTTGAAGTGTAGACCCATTGGGAGTTAGATTAACAAGTTGAGTATTCATCAAAGAGGGTGTAATCATGGTTTACGTAGGCATAGAATTTGGTATTTGAGATGAAACATTCGTTATCCCCATACTAGATGTAGTAATAGTAGTTTCAAGAACAAAGTTTATAATACATAATCTATGCCTCCACTACATGTAGGTGGATTGATAGGTATGGAATTAATTGTAGTACCTTATAAGGATTCACCATCACTAGGTGAAGAAGTATTAGTTTTATCATGTTTACTTATTTCATCTCTTGTAACATACAAAAATGCATCAAGCTCTTTTTATTATTGAAATGAGTAATCAATGCTTATTTATCTTCCATTTAGAATTATGATTTTGCATTAACATTTTTCATTGCTTCATAAATTAAAATTTTAGAATTTTCAACAAAGTACAACAACCAAAAAAAAGAGGAAACACAAATAAAAAAATCCTAATTTACCTAAGGTTTGATGTTCAAATATTAGGTTCACTAAATGTTTGAACCTAAAATAGTGTCTAAATTAGTGTCTACATTAGAGTTATCTAGGGTCAAAGGGTTATATATATCCTAGGGCATAAGGATGATAAACAATATCTAAAATATTCCAATTAGATGCTAAACTTAGATATAACATATGCTGAATTTATTAAACTAGGATAGGATAAAAATATTAAGTACAACCATGATAGATATGGAAATGACAAAGAAATAATGTACTTAGCTAGTTATGATGCTAATTTAGTTCTATATCTAGAACATTCAAAAAGGATATGGGAAGATGATTATAGAATAATAACTAGATTCTAGATTGAGTGCCTCTGAAACTATACAAACTAGCATCGGCATTGGATGATTACATTAATGCTACTATCTAAAATTGATGTAGGTGTCCTATAAATAATACCTAATGGAAAAGGATGTGACCATCTAGATGCTTCTAGGTTTGTATTTATCTTCACTTTGTGCATTTAGTTCTGGGTCATGGATGTTGTTCCTTATGAAATTTTAAAACCCTAGTTCTTCATCTTCATGGTGGCATTGGGAAAAAATGGGTTAGTGGGTACATGGTGTTGAGCTGACCCAAAATACCCCTCTATCAATGGGAATTACATACATATCTAATACTCTGAAGAGGGCCTCAAGCTATTTTTTTTCTATACATGTTGGCTTGTGTGTAAATCATGCAATATGTACAAAGCAAGTGCAATAATGACCTAGCTTGTAACTTGGCAAATATAGCTCTTGGGATACTCCTTTAGTAATTTATACCTATGTATGTGATATCCCTATGATCACTATGAAAATATGAGAAAATAGGAAATTATTACTTTATTAAGTGTTTGGTTGAATTCTTTTATAAGTTGCCTTAGGTATTTTCTAGGTTTTCCCAAGTGAAGCATGAATGAGGGTTGATATTGTATTTATATCAATCCATTTGGATAAGTAACTCACATTAAATCACTTAGATTGACCATTAAAATATGTTTCATTTTTAAATTATATGACTTTAGGGTAATGGACACTTGTGTCAGAGCATGCCGACTATATCGATGTAGGTGTCTATCCTAGATGCACATGTATAAGGAGTAGGAAAATAGGTACAAGATCAAAACTTTTAGGGTCATAAGATATATACATTTTAATAATTATAGGCAAAATAAAAGGTCTAGGTCATCAATATAAGATTGGTTGAACCAAGAGATAGGCCAAGGGCACAAGATAGAGCAGATGCAAGACTTCTAAAAATTGAGAAAGGTCTAGAACTAAGAGAAACAACTAAGATTTGAGTATGATAAATGTATAGTAATAAGGTGTTATAAAATCCATAAATATCATCTAAAGTTTACTTAGAGTTTTAATTGATATTATTCAAGTTATTAGAATCAATATACTCAGATATTTGATTGGGTGTATATGCATGACACATGATCACTTTATTATTCAATTTTACACCAGTTTATATAAAAGGAATGATAATTCATGTAATTATCTATGTTTTATACATTAGATTTTAATATTATTATTTTTGCACTAGTTTTACACTAGGTATTTCACTAATTTTGCACTAGAATAAATCTTATTCTGTATGTAGTGGCCAATTCAAATTTTTGCACCAATTTTGCACTATAATGATATATTGGGATTCACACAAGGATCCTAGGATATTTTCTACCTTGATTTTTGAAATCATGAAGTTAAGTGCATCTTAATGTTTTACGCACATTCTCCTACCATGAGCATTGGGGCATGTAGAATCTAATCCAAGTGTTTTAATGAAAAACAAAATCTCTATCCTCTGTAGTCACCAATTTTTACACTAGAGAAACATAATAGTTCATATTCATGAAAAGGTGTATTCATTCCTTGTTATTTAAAATATAATTTTATCATATTTAATTTCATATTTATATCATAAGGATTCATGTATACATGTTTCATTATATGTCTGCATGAATCACAACTCAACATGTGATCTACATTGAAGTCAATTATGCATAGGTAAGCTCAAGTACAACACTCTTCCTTTTATTCTATAACTTCCACTTTTTACATTTATATAATTAAATGTGGGGGGATTTAGACACTAAAATTAAAATTAAATAAAAAAATAATGCACTATTTACCACTCCTTATGCACACTTAACCTATGTTTAATTCCATGGTTTCAATTTGTTATTCTTCTACTTCTATGCAGATGAAACTTTATCTTAAGGAAAATTTGATACTAAATTTTATTATTCCTCATTTTAGGTATCCTAGACTCATTACTTAACTGATTCATACTTACAATTTGATTATCTCTACTCCTTATACAAAACTACTCTTTTTGAATAATCCTGTAGGCTTATCATGTATGAATCCATCAATTTTGTCCTCCCACCAATTAACAACTAGTTTCCCAAATTAAAATTCATCCAAATAGGTCATTCCATACATTTATAAATCCCAATTCAAGGAAATCCAAAAATTTCTACTATATAAGCACATTTTGTATCCATTTATGAGTGAGGATTATATGATTGTAAACACTAGATATTATCTAATTGCATATTCAGAAGAAAGTAGATGTTCTTTAAAATTTTGAGTCCACACAACCCAAGAAACCCTTAGCTAGGTTTGAAAATAACAATAATGTCACATGTAATTTTTTTAAACACATAATGACACTACTATTACACCACCATATAACATTCCACCAATATTATACACATACCACCATAACTAGGATAACTACATGGAATTTGATCCCTCTTTAGAATATTGGTATGTAGGAAACTCTCAACACTTAAGGTGTTGAGGTAAAT
Source organism: Torreya grandis (assembly GCA_037957365.1). Classification (NCBI taxonomy): domain Eukaryota; kingdom Viridiplantae; phylum Streptophyta; class Pinopsida; order Cupressales; family Taxaceae; genus Torreya; species Torreya grandis. The sequence continues at coordinate 4,078,266 of JARHVA010000467.1, forward strand.
CACACCCTAAACCCCTTCTTGTTGCCTCTATTTTATAATATTTGTTCCCTCTTATAATTAACATAGGGTTATAGTGAATAATAAGGCATAAATGAGCTCCCGTAATGAATCAAAGGCATATGGATAGACACATATGACCTACATGTGAAGGAATATTTCTCAATTTACATAGAGGTTAAAACCCCTAAAGCATGTAGCTAAACCCTACATATAGTAACACAGGATAGCCATGTCTAAATAATTTGGCCATGTCCTAAGATAACGTAGAGCCCTATTCCTAATTCAAAATGATCTCATATAGCTTCACAGTCATAATTATAGTCTTGAAGACTTGTGTTCTAGCTAAGTTAGTTATATGTTAGTACTTCCCCTTTTAGCACATTTCTAAAAATAATAAGTTGAAATCAATTTTATGTGTGAGTATTATATATTTTATGTATTTTAAATTACTCAATAGTTTGTCTTGATTAGATTAACCCCATTTAAACCAAATTTTGATAAAAGTATTTGGTTCTCATGAGCATCAAATGTTGTGCTATAAAATTCATGAGCTTATTCCTCCAATTTTCTATGGTGACCAAAAGGATGTTGTAATATTTGGGTTACTTTTTCAAAGAAGATATAAAAGGAAAAGTATAGATATCTCAAACCCTATATAATTAATTATTTATGTAAAATTTGGATCTAAATTTCATTTTAAAAGATTTTATTTGTAGGAAAAAATGGTCGTTAGATGTGGGAGTTGACAAGAGTTGGTTGTGTGCTTGTTAAAGTTGGATTATAGTTATCTAAAATGGACTTGGGCATGAATTTGAGTGAAATAAAATATCAAAGAGGAAATTATAGAAAAAAATGAAATAAAATGAAGGGTTGAGCATATAATACACATCAAAATGCATATCTTAAGAATATAATTAAAAGTGCATTCATCAATGGTAGTGGAGAAATTACCACTATATATTGAAACCTCCATGTGGTTGTGTGAACCACCATAGTGGTTCTAATATGCATTTTTAAAACATATAATGTGAGAGATTTAAGCTTATAATTTTCAAGTTTTACACTTGGATGAGGCATAAAGAGAGGAAAAATAGGATAATACAAGGTATGAGCATATTATTTTTTAAGAAGGTCCTTGCATCATCATCAAATTTTGTGAAATGTTGCACTGAGTAAAATGTGGGTACATAGATATTGACCCCTTGGGAAGATGTCTTGCCATGAGTTGGAAAGGAATGTTTCTTGAGTAGTGTCCCATTTAAAGGAAAATGAGGGTTAGATGACTTACCTCACTTACCTATGGGGCATAATCAATCCATATTAAATGCCTTTGTGACCTAGAAGCTAAAAGAGAGAATCAAGTGTAGTATTATTAAAAAAACAAAAATATAGTAATTAATCAAAACATAGATGACAATTACTTACCATTTGTGTGGGGATGAAAATATTACCTAAACCATCTCATTAAGGACTAAGCTCAGTGCCATGTGGAGAGGTGTCAACCTCTAAGAGAGTAAAACCTGAAAGGAACATGCTTTGAAAATTTTTTGTAGGAAATAAAACATAATTTTTTTTACCATCTAGCTTGTCCCCTTGTGGGGCACAATAAATTTGTCTTAGACACCTTTGTGACCTAGAAGCAAAAAAAGAGAATCAAGTGCAATATTATGACAAAAAACAAAAAATCTAGTAACTAATCAAAACATCGATGAGAATTACTTACCATTTATGTGGGGATGAAAATATTACCTAAACCATCTCATTAAGGACTGAGCTCAGTGCCATGTGTAGAGGTGTCAACCTCTAAGAGACTAAAACATGAAAGGAACATGCTTTGTAAAAAAGTTGTAGGAAATAAAAAAAATAATGTTTTACCATCCAACTTGTCCCCTTGTTGGGCACAATGAATCCATCTTAGACACCTTTGTGACCTAGAAGCAAAAATAGAGAATCAAGTGTAACATTATGACAAAAACAAAAAATATAGTAATTAATCAAAACATGGATGAGAATTACTTACCATTTATGTGGGGATGAAAATATTACCTAAACCATCTCATTAAGGACTGAGCTCAGTGCCATGTGGAGAGGTGTCAACCTATAAGAGACTAAAACATGAAAGGAGCATGCTTTACAATTTTTTTTTAGGAAATAAAACACAATAATGTTTTACCATTTGGCTTGTCCCCCTGTTGGGCAAAATGAATCCATCTTAGATGCCTTTGTGACCTAGAAGTGAAAAGAGCGAATCAAGTGCAATATTATGACAAAAAAAATATATATATAGTAATTAATCAAAACATGGATGAGAATTACTTACCATTTGTGTGGGGATGAAAATATTACCTAAACCATCTCATTAAGGACTGAACTTAGTGCCATGTGGAGAGCTATCAACCTATAAGAGACTAAAACATGAAAGGAACATACTTTCTAAAAAAATTGTAGGAAATAAAAGACAATAATGTTTTACCATCTAGCTTGTCCTCCTATGGGGTACAATGAATCCATCTTAGACACCTTTATGACCTAGAAGTAAAAAGAGAGAATCAAGTGTAATAGTATGACAAAAATAAAAAAAATAGTAATTAATCAAAACATGGATGATAATTACTTACCATTTGTGTGGGGATGAAAATATTACTTAAACCATCTCATTAAGGATTAAGCTCAGTGTCATGTGGAGAGATGTCAACCTCTACGAGACTAAAACATGAAAGGAACATGCTTTGCAAAAAAGTTGTAGGAAATAAAACATAATAATGTTTTACCATCCAACTTGTCCCACATTATTTTATGTCTATAAAACTATAAAATTCTTAAAATTATATGTAAAATAATGCATGTAAGAATAATTTACCAAAAAGGGAAAATTTGAAATAAAATAATAATTTTTTTTTGAGTTATAAATAGATAAACTTATCCAATTTGGTAGTCATTTGTATATTATAATCTTACCAAATATATAACTATGCATTACTAGTGATGGAATTATGCAAAATTATAGTCAATTAAATGAGCATGAGGAGAGGATGGCATGAATACCAAAGTTAGTAGGTGAGGTTTAGGCACATGTGAGTTTTCTTAAATTTTACCCAAAAACTTAGGTCAGGAATTTTATTTTTAAAATGGCCTAAGGCAATGAAATTTGAAATTTATAGTGTTAAAATATTCTATTGTCACATGAATCATGTACCTATTTGATTTAATGCAATAATGGGAAAATCCCAAAGGTGTGGAACATTGGATCCTTGGAATGAACCTCTAGAGATGGCCAACTTACTTCCTAAACTATGTGCACCTGATATAAGATCAGCTTGTAGTCCTAAAACACTAATCAAAAACTTATTTACAACTAGTATTAAACTTCTTATCATGGAAAAGGGATAAGGATAAACTAAAATTACAATGTGGTGACGTACCAAAGCATATATAACTCCTCTAATTGATTTAATCAACATAAAAAAACCTTTTTAGAGATGATAACTCTTATACGCAATCTTCAAATCAGACTTTTCTCACATATGTATTTTGTATAAAGGTAAGAAACCTAATACAACACTAGGAGGGATCACAAATAACCTTACAAAAGGACTCAATTGATGAAATCCACAACTAATTTCTATATAAATCTGATAATACACAACATACAACCTATAAAATAATATTTCTATACATAAATATGAGAAAGATTGGACAATAATACAAGGGAAGGATTGATTTTCCACAAGTAAAGATAAACAATCCATAAATTACATAAGATACAAGAAATTGAAGAAAGGTAAATTTACTCAGTTATTTATTGATTTCAACTCTAAAGATACTATTACAATATCAAATGATTAGAATTTCAATATAAAAAAGAAGAGAGATCCTTAAAAAGTCATTTTTAGTCATATATATAGAAAATACAAGTGGGAGTAGAAAAACAACAATAACTTTCCACTTTTACATTAAGTCATGCATGTAGAAAATTAAAAAAAACTAATCTAGGCATAATATGGGATAAAACACCCTATTCTTACTCCATTTATCTCTTGGAAATTTTGCTCAAGCTATATTTGGTCCAAAGTTCACCCCATGTTATTATATTCTTGGAGTATGCTTGGTCTTCTTGCCTTAATGATCCTTAAACATGGAATTTCCTCTTGGGCATGTATGTTGGAGAGAGGGAAGTTGATATTTGAATTATTATTCATGGTTTAATGATCCCTTGCTAAGTCTATTGCATGAAAATAACCCTAAAATCACCATTATAGGCCTTAAGTTGACATAACTTGCCTCTCTTCTTCATAAAAATATTGTTTTCAATAGTTTCCATGTTTTTTTGATGATCTTAAAGAAACCTCAAATAATCATTAGCTTGAAGAAGGCTTATTTAAGTCATTTAATATTTTTTGGAGTGTTCTCATGCTTGAGAATGCTTGGAAACTTCTTTGGAGAATAACCCTGCCAAAAATCTAAAGGTATTTTCCAATGATGTTTGAGAATAGTGAAGCCTTGAATTTAGAATTTTTACTCAAGTGTCTTACTCTAACAATCTTGTCTTACACTTTATCTTCATGAAAACTTGATTTATATTGCTATAAACTTGAGGATGGGCTTAGATTCTACTCAAATCTTTTTATTTTGGTATATAGAGACCTTATAAATATGTTATATACTCAATGAAAACCTTGAAATTCTGATACAAGTTCATTAATATGCTTTAAGACTATACTCTCCTCTTTAACAATCATGGAAAGCTTCCAAAACATACCTAAAAACATGAAACCATCACATTTTTGTCTCAAACTCTACACAACAACCTGTAAATTTGATTGAACTTGTTCAAGAACCTCTATCTAGGCCTTGGTGATCCCAAAACCTCTGTAAACGTAACATAAAATAAGAAAATTTATATTTATGTCTTAAAAACATCATGAGATAACCTTCCACTAGTAAATTATTAGTTACAAGCCTATAGGAGTTCTTAGATCAATAAAGAGGTTTTAGAAACACTTGACAAACATGTAGGTGTCTTTAAATCATACTTACAACATGTGAAATTCTACCCTACAATCTTGTTGGACTACAACTTCTTTGTTTTTTTCCATTAATCCACCAAAAAGCCTTGGAAACATGTTAAAATCCATTCAAAAAGCTTGTGAAAAAATGGTGCTTTCTAAAAAACTTGTATATTTGTCTTGAGACTCATAGAAACCTCTGAAACATGTTGTAAACTTGTTCATTAAGTCTTAAGATAATGAAGACCATTTTGATTTGGTAGTATTATCATAAAACCCTTAGAAACTAAGATTTAAAAATCATGGATACATTTCAACTTTGGCATAGACCTATAGGTAGTTTTTTAGGCTCTCAAAACCCTTTTGATCTCATGATTTAGAGCTTTACAACTCTGCCTTGTAAACTTGATCATGATTTGAAAACATACTTAAGATCTTTTGATACTCTTAGATCATGGAAACTTCTGTTGTATCATTCATAAGATCATGAACACTCATTAAATTATGTCTAATCCTTATTTCATACTACCTATAAAATCTTGAATTAAGGTATTTTTATTCTAGAAACCTCCCATCTTTGTCTTTTTACCTTGTATGATGGTTTTTAGATAAATATAACCTCTTGACTAGCTATAAAAACTTGTATTATACATTGCAATCTTGTTTGAAGATTTGGAGGATTTAAAACCCTGATGATAGTCCTTATATGAGCTTATAAACCTTATAAATTGTGTTTTTATCATCATGAAACACATGCTTTGGTGTAGACTTATAAACATTCTTATTCTTCATGAAAACCTTTGTTTTCATCCTACACATAGCCTTGCAACCTTCAAAATATTATTTTAAAATGTTGAAAACCTAATTTTATTAAAAAGATGTTTAAAATTTAAATATGATCTTGGAAACATGTCTAAAACATGCAAGTTTCATGTCATGGAACTTTAGATGCAAAATAAGAGTTTGCAAACTTGTATATGGCCTTTTAAAAAGCTAGAGAACCATCAAGATGTATGCTCATGGGTTTAGGGTTTTTAAGTTTGTGGATCCATGTATTTTATCCATCATCATGGAGTATTAAGGCCATCAAAAGGTGTATTGAAACTTATCATGATCTTTACCAAACCTTATAATCACCATGCACAACTAGAAATGAAATAAGATGTGATTGGTTTTTGTGAAAATCATGTAAATCTAATGTTTTGGCTATTTTCAAAGGCTATAACCTTTGTTTCTTATTCTGAAGGAAAATAAAAAATAATGGATGTCCTTCTTATCTCTTCTAACCTTAATCTCATGCTTGACATCCTAACATAGATTTTGGAACCTCTAACAGACTCGTAACTTTTCATTTTTTACTTTTTATATAGTTTGTAAATCTTGTTTTCATGCTAGATTTTGGTTTGCAGACCCTCTCTTATCTATTAAAAGTTTCAAAATATTAATTTATGGTTCTTATGTTCATCACAACTTCCTCAATCCCTATTTCCTACTCTTCAACCCTCTTGATAGGATTTTCAAACCTCCTATATGCCTATAACCTAGTTTTGGCTTGTCATATAACTTGTAAATCCTTACAACCATTAGAAACATACTTGAATCTTGGTGAAAATTGGTGATATTTTACCTCTATATGAAATTATGAAGGTTTTAGTTTATGAAAACCCTGAATATATGCATAAAAATCTCATGAAAATTAGATATTTGGGTAGCTATACTTGTAATAGTCTTGTTTAAAGCTTTATATATTGATATTCTGCTTAGACCATGGTGAAAATCTTGATTACAATGATATTGTTATTGAAACCCTCAACAATAAATATGGAACCTTCTAAAAATTTGTTATTCTTGTGAAATATCCTTTTTATATGTTGGAATCTTGGAGTAGTTCACAAAGAGGCAAAATAGGAGGGAAATAAGGTCAAAAATGCCTTTTGTACAAGGTGTATGGATCTCATGGAACTGTGAAGGATTTTCAAACCCTCCAAATGACCTTTATTTTTACTATAATGTTACACCTCTTTAATGGCTTAATGAAATGACACTTTTTTATGTATTTTCTCATTGAAACACCTTATGTCTTAGACCGTCAACTAGGCGTTGTCATAGACTAATATGACTTTATGATCCAAGAATGTTCATTAAGCCTTAATAAAATAAAGACTAATATGACCCTATGATTTCAAAAGTGCTTATTAGGCCTATTAGAACATGTAAATACCTAATTTTTCTCATAAATGGTCAACATGAAAGTTGGTGAAGGTTGGGAACTAGCTCTCAGTAATCTTGCATTGGCATAAAAGTCTTGCTTCTAGTATGTGGGGTGATATAAAGATCAAGGTGAATTAAAAAGTCAACATGTTCATAGTGGATTTAATTCTAGTAATATGCAAAAAAATGAGTTTTAGTTTAGTTTTTTACAAAATTTTATGTGTTTTTGGGTTAATGGCTACAATAGATGAAACCATCAATGTGTGAAGAATAAATAATCTTTGCAGATTACATGCTACATTTTAACATTGATGGTTATAGGACCACCTTGGTGGTGGTTACATGATTGATGGTTTATGTAGAGTAAATTTTTACTCTACATTGCATTTAAATTTTCAATTGCACACTACAGTTTTGGTTCCCGCATACCTTAGTCATGGCGACAGAGTTTTGGAGCAGAGCGCGGGTTTCTTTTTCATCTAAGTGTCGAAGTGCAGTGGAAGCTGCCAAGTGGCATAATCCAAGCATGGGTTCTCTTTCCCTTTTTTTTTGTTTCCTTTGTTTCATTTTTTCCAAGTGTTGAATTCAAGTGGAATCTACCAAGTGTCGCTTTTCGAAACACGGTGCTGGCCAACTGGCGTCATCTGAGACCCTTTTCATAAATTTTAGGAAGGCCGCAGAATGTGCCACATATATAATAGTAGCTAAGCGGAATGCACCATGTGTTGGCATCCACGTCTGATATCAGTACCCACATTTCATCTACTTTTCAATGAAAGGGTTTCAATAAGCTAAGCAGTAGGATCATGCGAAAGGCATTAGGTGGCAGTCACAAAAGGCCCTAGACTACTTTTTGAAGGAAGGTAGAAGTCACCACATGTCAACATCCAAGAGACAGTCTATTCAATGCCTAGGTTCAATGCCTTCGTTCAATGTTTTTGGTTTAATACCTTGATTAATGTGTAAATGGCACATAGTGCTGAACCGTTGAACCATTGAACCATTTTGGTTCATCAGGCAGTTCAAGGGAGTGTCCCAAAAACCAAAGGGGTCAAGTACCTTTCTAGAAGGCAAAAATGTGTTATTTCAATTTGTTTAAGTGCTAAAGAGCAGCGGAGGTCACCAAGTGTCACTTTTCAGGCCCCTTTCTACTCCATTCCCAAATAAAGCAGAGGCCACCACATAACCTTAGCTAAAACAACTGAAGATACCGCGTATCTTCCCTAAAGCCATGGAGGCTGCCATGTGTCAACTTATGAGAGATCATCTTCAAGCTTCATTGCTGAATAAAATGGTGGTGGGTCCTAGGTGTTATTTCAAGGGTTTGCAGAAGCTACCATGTGTCACCATCCATAGAAGCCTAGTATGTGCCTTGGATAATTCTACAACATAACTAAAAGAGAAGTAGAAAAAGGAGTGTGTCTTTGATAAATTAGGTAGAAAGCACCAAGTGTCATTCTCTGGTGCCTTCTAAGTAATAGGGAGAATTTTAGGAAATTGACTAAGTGTCCTCTCTTATTTCAATAGAATGGAGTGTTTTGTGTATCTGTTACAGCTGTGAGATGGAGGGAAACTCAGTGGGAGTTATTCCTGGTAGATGGAATAGTTCATCGGGTAGATTTTTGGAGCCTACAAACATTATAAGGGCTGTCTATTTGTCCCCTATAAGCAGAGGTAGAATGGATAGTTAAGCGGCTAAGCAGGTGATGGACTAAGAAATTTAGGCATGGAAGAAGGTACTAGACATGAATCAACATGCTACAGTCAGGGCAGCCACCCCACTCCAGCATGGCCCTTCCTGATAAGACCAGGATACATCTAAGGCATTGAAAGCATTGTCTGTTTGTCCCCTATGAGTTAAGGGTGGAGTAGAATTACACGGGAAAAGGGATGATGGAATGAGACATCTGAGGCTATAAAAGGAGAGATATTGATTGTAAAAGGGGGGAACTTTTTATAGTTTTAAACTATTTAGAGTTAGTGACTAAGTAGTATCATTTGCTTTTGTCTCATTTTCTTGAATTGTAAAGTTGATGTAATTGTGCATGTTTCTGTGCCTTTTATGTGGCTGAATGAATTAAGAAGATTGAACTCTATGCCTTGGTTGATGTTATCTGTGTCATTTGCAAAGTAGTCTATACTGTATATTTTCTAAAGTTGTGATTAGCAATGTCATTTACTTTTGTCTCATTTTCTTGAATCGAAAGTTCTACATAACTGTACGTGTTTCTATGCCTCTTATGTGATTGGAAGATTCTTATAAGAAGATTGAACCCTATGCCTTTGTTGACATTTTCTGTATCTCAGTAAAATAAGTCCCTGTTGTGAGCCCCTATTTCTATTATTTCAATCTTTTACATTGATCATGCACTTGTCTACTCTTAAATGTAATTGAATCCTATATATAGTCTCACTATGCTCAAGTTAGGATCAGGATTACACTCAGGCGCATTGCCATAGTTAGGTTTCAATTCCTGCATTTGCGTTTTTGTTTAATTTCCTATCCCTTTTCCCCCAACACTTGATACAAAAGAAGAGACCAGCTTCTCTAAAATCTGGAGGTTGTTTCAAGCTATAATATCCCACAACTTGAAACTTCCCATTGTTGTTGATTAGAATCAAGCAAAATTTTAACCATCAAAATTTTTTGGCACACCCGGTGGGACCAATCTTTCAAGGAGTTGAAGAATTTTTGGTGTGTTCTTCAACGAACTAGCCTTTGGAGGTTTTTATTTTATCAACACCAATGGCGACTCTAAGTCAAATTAGCCATTTAAGTAGTCCTGGTATCATCAAGAAATCACCGTTTGGTATGTATAATTCTGTTACTCATAGCTATGAGTCTTATTCTCCTTCATATATTTTTAATCAAGATCAAGTTTCTCCTAGAATCATGGATGCATATGGTTATGAGTTTTTCCCTTCACAGGTCCGATATGACCAGCCTCAGCCTTGTCATGAGCTATACCAGTCTTATGCCCAGTCTCCCCAATATGTCACATCCCATGCTCAACCTAATCTCATTTCCACCTCCAAAAGAGCATTAATGGGATATAAAAAGTATGTATTGCAGCTTGAAAATAGAAGGGGATGTGGCCAAGAAATTCCTAATCATATCATCCATCAAGTAAGAAATGTAGTAGATTTGATTAAAAGTGAATGGGATCCCATTGAAAGAGCAAATTGGCAAAGGCTTACATATGAGATGTTGGATGTGTGTGGCTTGATTGCAATTTTAGAAGAGAAGTTGAGAATTCATGAGAGATAGCCTTACCAAGTCTATCAACCTACATATCCACCACCACAAATTCCATATCAGACATACACCACCCCTGTTCATGAGCCAAATCGAACCTGTTAAGTTTATTTCCCCAATAATGTCGAGTCTATGTTAGCAAGAAGGGAAGAGGACTCCAAACCCTCACTTTCCCCTCAAGTCCCTTCCACCCTTCCTCAAGAAGCTTCTTGTTTTTCATCACAGCCTTCTTTTTTATCCCTTTTCAAAGAAGAATATATTCTGGAGGAAGCAAATGAGCATGCAGAGGAGTGCACTCAATTCATGGCTAGTCAAGAGGATTTCATAAGTACATATAAAGAGGAAATCACCATAAGTACCCCCTTTGATAAACAAGAGGATAAGTCACAAGATTTTATCTTAACCTCTGATGAGGAAGAGATCATTTCTAAATTTTTCCTCACTTTGCAAGAAGATATGGAGGAGCATGGACACTTCCTTGATCAAGTCATTGAAATAGGTGACACTATTCTTCAAGAAGGCTATGAACTAGCCAAATGTGGAGAAGACAACATTGAGACTCAACTGAGTATATAGAGGGGATGCCAGCTTTCAGATTTATCCTTTCAAGAAGTTGAATTCATCAAGGAGCATGATGATGCAATGGAACCCAAAAATGAGGCAAAAGGAGATAAGCCAAAAGATGATGGATATGAAAAGGCATAGAGTGGAGAACCAATAGCCATCAATTTCTTGATGAGACATGACAACATGAAGAACTAGTATTTGATGGGCTTTCAAGAACAAGAAGGGCCTATGGATGTCAAAAGCATATTTGACTTAGACTCACTCAAATGCAGGCAAATCTGTGTGACCTACACATAGGACATTTCACCAAAGATATACCCATTTCAATCACTTATATGGCAATATAAGTTGGCTTGTCATAAAGAAGACGTTAGAAATTTTATTTTTGATCCCAGAGGGAGATAAGGATGCTTAATTAATGTAGTTAGGTAGTTTCCCATTCCTGCATTGTTTTTTTTCCCATTATTATTTTCTTGCTTTCCTTTTAAATAAGTGTTTTAAACACAGAGTTGGCGGCTTAGAAAGTTTTTAAATTCCTCAAAATTTTTGCCGCATTAAATGCTTCCCAAATATTTCAAAATCTCTAAGGTACCTTGTGCTGCAACTTGCACAGCATGTCCACCTCACCATTCCTTGATGATTGAGTAAGATCTGCTAACGGTCATCTAAATTTAATGCTATTTGAGACTTGATAGGTCCATAAATATCTCTTAGCAAGATTTAAATTTTAAAAATTCTCAAGCATTCCTGCACTTGCAAAAATATCCTTCTCATTATGATTGTTAGCGCTTAGTAAAATTTGCTTCAGCAAGCATGTTTCTATCTTGCACAAGGTTCATACCAAGTATTACATAAAATATATAGAGATGGTGGGAACATCATCTTCACAAGGAGCTGGGACACCTGGATCTCTTGATAGGTTGTTGGCTAGTAAATCATATGCTACAACTCCTGTGCAACTGTCGAGAACCTATCCAAGAACCAAAATCTTAGGAGTTGGTTAAGCTAGTGACCCATCAAAAGTAAAGGATTACACAGATGGAATCATAGACCCGATCTTGCAAAAAACTAGTAGCAAAAATCTTAGAGAAGGGGCACCCCAAAGGTATTTTCAAAGAGCCAGAGCAAGGCAATACAAGACATTTGAAATGAGAATATGGACCTCACAACTAGCTTAATTCATTGTCCTAGCCATGCATCCATGCCCTGATTTGATTGAATTATGCACAAACTTGTTCCATGCACCATCTTGCACCATTCAACAGGGTCCCTTCATGCTACAGATCACACCACAAGCTATTAGGGACATGCTAGCCCTGCATTATAACAATACCACTACATTCCCCACTATTGATAGGATGCAGAGAATGTGGCTGAATGTCATCACTCAAACAAGGTTTTTAAGGTCTGAGTTACAAGTGGCCGATGGTGATACTACGATACTCATGCTCCCTACACTAAGAGCTCAGTTCATGCCAGCTAGCCAAGACGTGCTGTCAGTGATGGCTCTCATCTTTGGCATGAAGGATGACATGGTGGCATGTGTAGAACAAATGGCCATCCTTTTCATGATGAAGAAAGTTGACAAGATGCAGGAGTATCGACTTGACTTCTCAGAGCACATCGCCTTTTCAATTGTGGAATAGCTGACCAGCTTAGATCAAAAGGGGTGTTCAGGTATTCCTCTTATTTGTTTCATCTCATACTATATCAGAACCCTGACCTTTTCACCCAACATATGGATCTGAACATATATGACCTAGCTTTTGACCCCCAAAGGACCATTCTTGTGTCTGCATGGACACATTTTATCAAGAACTAGTGACTTGTATGATTTTTGGGAACTATTCATTACCCCCATTCTTGGTTTCCTTAGCCCTGAACCTATCATAAATAGGTTATTTCCAAGTGTTTTGAACCTCTTGGTTAGTTGTCTAATCTCGTGTGACTTCTATTTTGGGTCCCACCACATGATCATAAGGTTCATGGTTTCTGTGGGGAACCAATGTTGCTACCAAAGACATTAACTCTTAGGTTGGCATTCTTGGAAGTCACTAGAAAGGTGTCAATATTTGAAAATGAGTATGGCTCTAGGAAGAAGAAGAGAAAAATATACAATCTCCCGTGGATGGTAGGCAACATGAGTTTAGAAGCCAGAGATGTTAAGACTGTGTTGCTAAGAAAGCTAGCCTTCCTAGGGTTCCTGTTAGTTGAAGACAAATGGGTTTACAACCCAAGTGATTACATAGCTTCCTAGATAAGGACCAATAGGATTGGGGCCAAGATTGCACATGAAGGCCACCCTTTTTGGGAGACAAAAAAAACTCTACAGAAGATGCTCTTGGTCTTTATGTTGAATTGACAGATTTGCCCCAGCCACAGAATAGGCCATGGGAAACCTTCTATGATAAGTAGAGGGATTATGATCCCAAAGTTATGATGAATTTTGGTTTGAGAAGGACATTCAAGAACAAAGATTGGGATGTGGAGAAGATTGAGGCCTATTGGAAATATAGGCAAGAAATTTCTCAAACCACCCACACTTTCAGAAGCATGGATTCAAATGAAAGATGGGAGGAAATCCAGGATGAGTGTCATCCCTTCCCTGCATCTAGCCTAGAAATAAGTCAATTTCCGACACTCAGTACAGGGCAGGAAGCTAGAGCAAGACCAAGCCAGTAACCATAGGCCTTAAAGCAAGCTGTAGCTGCAGTCACTACATCAACCTGGCCCCAGCCTCTTAGCACTATGGAATAACAAAGGAGTGTGGTGTCTTCACCACCAAAAGCTTCCCCATCATCGAAAGTTATTGAAGTCCCCAGTTCTCCACAATCACCACTTGCAAAAATAGAAGTGGAAGGGAAGCAGACATAGCCAGAGTTGGAGACACCCAAGAAGAGATAGAGGGTGCAGTTCCAAATAGATTTAGAGGAGGAAGAAGAACCTTCACAGCACTAAGTTCAGAACACTATAATTCCCCCTCAAGTAAGTATTACTCCTCCTCCTCCCTCTTAGTCTTTTCCTTTCCCTATTGGCATGATGCCTCCACCTAGCCAAATGACACCTCCTATCACCTCTGCCATCCCCATTTTGCAATTCACCCCATCTTTGATGCCTCAAGCCTTAACATTACCCTATTTCTCCCCTTCTACCCCTAAGAAACCTTTCCCTCAGATTGCCCATAGCCAACCACTGGCTATTCAATATGGCTTGCCATAAGGATATCTTTTTATGGGAGAACACATTACATCCCCTTCCACCTTCTAGATGCAGGTTGATGCTTCTAAGAAGGCAAGAGAAGCCTGGATGGAGAAAAAAAAACTAAAGAGAATAAAGAATTGGCTACCCCACACCTATGGTCACAATTTGACCCTATTCAATAGAAATTGGTGGTGACCCATTTGTCACCCAATGTTGTCAAGCCAAGCAAGCAGATGCAACTAGAGGATTATACAATGAACATAGTGGCCATTGATATGTCCTTGTTCAAGCCCCAAGATAGAGTTAATCTATTGACAGAATCCACTTCTATAGTCATGAAAGATTATTTGAAAACATCAAGAAGACTAAAAAAGATGGAGGCTAATTTGGCCAAAGAAAAGGCAAACTATAGCAGTTTGGCTAAAGAAATAAATAAGAAAGATAATGAAATAGCAAGTCTAAATAAATAGTTACAAGATAATGTTTCCCTTTAGATTCACTAAGTAGTCTAGGCCGAAAATGATTCATTAAAAGTAGAGATAACACATGCAAAGGATGCAGTGATGACCCTTAGGTGGGATAAAGTAGCGTTATAGGGAAGATTTGAAGGACATCAGCTGTAAGTTACTCAATTGCAACAAAAGCTGCTAGATGAACAAAACAATACTGTAGCTTTTCAAGCCCATTTCTAGGTAGAGCAACAAAAAGTGGTTCAACTGATGCTAAATTAGCTAATAGGATAAAAGGTGTTAGAGTGACAAAACTAGTAAAGGAGTTCTACGAATCAATGTGGAAAAGAATCTCCTCAGAGATTATTCAGCTTAGGCCATCTCTCACCTTCCTGCTTAATGCATAACAATTGTGTGAAAAGGTAGAAGATTTAGTGAAAAATACTCTGGCTATAGTCTTTGATAGAGTCATAGACTTCCAAAACTTGTTACAAAAGCTCTATGATGCAATGGATGTGACACTAGCAGCCGTAGGGATCACTGATAGAATGGTTGCTGTGAAATGAGTCAATGAGGTGCTCAATTGCAATGCCATGGCCAACAGTTGCAAAGAACTTCTCGAAGTCATGAAAGAAGGCATCAACGAGATGAGACAATGTATTGAAGATCTAGTGCAACTAGGTCTTCCTTCTCCATTTTTGGATGCCAACATGGTGCTAATGGTTGATCAAATTGAACCATTGCTATTGGCCAAATAGAAGGATCAAACAATTTTTCAAGACCTGTGGGATGATTCCTTAGTCTCAGAAGTCAAAGCTATTCTGGTTCCTATTTCCCAGCTAAAATTCAAACTGAAAGCTACAGTCTAGATTCTACAAATTTTTTTCACACAAGGATATCATTAACCTTGATCTAGCTTTCATTTAATTTTAAAACAAGCAAGGGTTATCTGACCATGAATGGTCCATCTACCAGACAACACTTTTGAAGCTGTAAAATTTTGAAATTTTGATAGAGTGGGAGTTGTGTTTCTTTCTAAGTAGGCTCAAAAGTCCTGGGGTTCACCAATAATTATAGAGTAAATTTTTACTCTACGTTGCATTTAAATTTTCAATCATGCACTGCAGTTTTGGTTCCCACATACCTTGGTCATGGCGGCAGAGTTTTGGAGTAGAGTGCAGGTTTCTTTTTCATCTAAGTGTCAAAGTGTAGTGGAAGCTACCAAGTGGCATAATCTAAGCATGGGTTCTTTTTACCCTTTTTTTTGTTTCCTTCATTTCATTTTTGCCTAAGTTTTGAATTTGAGTGAAAGCCACCAAGTGTTGCTTTCTAAAACACGGCGCTGGCCAGTTGGCATCATCCGAGACCCTTTTCATAACTTTCAGGAAGGCCATGAAATGTGCCACATATCCAATAGTAGCTAAGAAGAATGCACCACATGTTGGCATCCACATCTCATATCGGTAACCACATTTCATCTACTTTTTAGTGAAAGGGTTTCAATAAGCTAAGCAATAGGATCATGCAAAAGGTGCCAAGTGGCAGTCACGAAAGGCCCTAGACTACTTTTTGAAGGAAGGTGGAAGTCACCACATGTCGGCATCTAAGAGATAGTCTGTTTAATGCCTGGGTTCAATGCCTTGCTTTAACATTTTTGGTTCAATACCTCGATTAATGTGTAAATGGCACACAGTGTTGAACCATTGAACCATTGAACCATTTTAGTTCATCAGGAAGTTCAAGGGAGTGTCCCAAAAACCAAAGGGGTCAAGTACCTTTTTGGAAGGCAAAAAGGTGTTATTTTAATTTGTTTAAGTGCTAAAGAGTAGCAGAGGTTGCCAAGTGTCACTTTTTAGGCCCATTTCTACTCTATTCCTAAATAAAGTAGAGGCTGCCACATACCCTTAGCTAAATTAGCTAAAGATGCCGCGTATCTTCCCCAAAGCCATGGAGGCCACCACATGTCAACTTCTAAGAGATCATCTTCAAGCTTCATTGCTGAATAAAATGGTGGCGGGTCTCAGGTGTTATTTTAAGGGTCTTCG